>CM073769.1:3534750-3849499 GCA_037158775.1 Hetaerina titia
AAAAACTGGAGTTTCTTTTCATACAAACTAATTTAATTGGATCTTTTAACATAATTATTGATAAATTTATTGATAAACCATAATTTAAACTATAATTTTTCATGTTATGATATTTTTGAAGGATTCAGCAACATGAAGACCTGGGTTACCTTCACATGTCTCACGGATATATATCGTCTCTCTTCTTCCACCTTTGATTTTTCCGTTAGAGCAAACCGCAAAATCTTTATGATTTTTGTTAGGGTGAGGAGTGATTATATGGAGTTTCCCATCTAAACGTTGCTCTGTTTGTGGATGGTTATCTAACCTTGGAAGTTTGTGACACATCTCTGAATTCTCTGACGAGATCATGTACTAGTTTGGTAATAAATTTCACATGTGAGATTGGTTTTTCATTTTTTCTTTCATGGCATTTTTTTGTACAATATATATGAATTTACACCCTCCTACTCAAGATTCCTGATTGTGCAACAGAAAGAAAAAGAAGGTTTGATGAGACAGCTGACACTAGGAAGAAAAGGAAATGAAAGTATCCAAACTAGAGCGCAATGAAATACGGAACACCTGACTGAGGTAACTTTACATTCTGGCGATTTCAGAAACAGATCATCTCTCAAAGGCATGGCTTCACATTTAGCTAACTTCCAAGTAATGAAGGGCAATTGATGCAAATGAAAAATAACTTACAACACAGCAAAGAGATAACAACAAACATCTGCGTAGGTGGTGGCATCCTTTGGAGATGGCATTTATGTCGACGACGACATTATGGGTCGATACTATTCATTTATAGAACAAGCCATGCTATTAATTAAGCCTTACTTTACTTGTCCTTTCATGCAGATGATTACAAGTAAAGTTATTGGAAAATATGGACAAAAATCTCAATTCCCCTCACGGTGAAAGAAACTCCGTGTCGTGTGTGGCTCGACCAACGAGCTGCTGCCGCTGCTAACCGTGTCGAGTTGCACTCAACATGCAAGTGGTTAACAGGACCATTTTATACTTTAAATTCTACATTATTCACCCAATCATAAAATTAATTTGAGACGAAATGACTAAGTGTTTAAATAACTAATAAGCTTTGAAGAAGTGTTTTGAAAGCACAAGATAAAGGACAATCTCTATTAGTTTTTAGTATTATTTATACATTAAATTATTATAGACATAATAAATCACTTCACCCCTATAAAAAATTAAACAATTTAAAGAAATTGGTAAATGAAAAACACTTTCCGACTAAATATATTAACTTGTAACGGTAACAAGGTGGGGCACCACAAGCCCAAATAAAAATCAAAGAAATTACAACTAAATTAAAAAAGAAAAAATTGAGCTCAAAGTACAACCTAAAAAAATAACTACATATAGTAGGTTCATAAACAAAATACTGGCGTACTCGGACATAAAAATTAAGGCAAATCACCCACTTCTGTACTCTACATTAAACCCAAAAACAAGTTCCGACTCTCCTTCAGCAAAATCAAAAGGAGTTCGATTAGTTTCAGCTAAACAAGAAGCAAATTAAATAATTACCAAGGGGAATGTCAAAAAAGCAAATCAAACATTGTCCTGAAATAAATGAAAGTCAGCCAGAGAATAACCACCTCTAAGGAAGCTAAATGACATCAAAATTAATGCTAATATTACTTCATAAGAAATACTTTGCACTATGGCACAAAGGACCCCAAGAGAGCATTAGCAGAATTATAAGATCATCATGCAATTATAACAGTAAAGACCCCTAAACTAGTGCAATACAAGAAGAACCAAAGAACAAAGCTACATATAAATAGTCCTCCATAAAAGGGCATCACAGTTCAACAAAGAAGAGAAACGAAAAAACTAAAAATAGGAGATATTGAAATGAAATAGTTTACTTTGTAATTCCACACATTATTTACAAAATACGACCCAGGTTTCGACGTTAAACGTTGAAACCTGGGTCGTGTTTCTTAAATAAAGTATGTGGAATTACAAATTAAACTATTTCATTTCAACACATTATACAAATTCCATAAAGTTACGCCTGAAACAACAACATTTGAAAAACAGGAGAAAAATAATAAGGTAGATAATTAGGTCTTGAAGTAAAAGTCTGCTCCTTATTAAAAAATTTCATCGCATCAGAAAAGGTTGAACAATAGCCAAAGTTTTAGGGCCTTTTCTCATCTTCATATAACCAAGAATCTTACGCTCTAATAAAGCAAGGAAAGCAACACCAACTAAGACAAATAACTAAAACTAGCCCCGAATAAAATTTAAAATGTCATATAAAGGGTTTACCCTGAAAGAACGCTCTTATAACGGAGTTACACAAACTGAAAACACATATACGATACATTTATCGTGGATTATCTATTAAAAAAGGGCTCCTTTGATGATACTAAAATACCACTAAAACCATTTGGTTTCAAGAACATAACCATCACTATCCAAGTCAAAATCAACATAAAAGTGTATCCAAACCTTGTTTATAATCTGAATTTCACCTAATCACCGAACAAACTATAACTAAATATATAAATTTCACCTAAAAATTTTAGAAATTATAAAAAGAAAAAATTTATATTAACCAAATATAATCCTTTTCACCAATCGTATAATCGCTGTTGCTGCCTTGACATTTACCGGTAATCCAACTATTACTGTATCTAATAAGCTATAATTGATAATAGGAACCACTACACAACAATCACTTTTAGTAGGCAAAATTCATATGTGGAGCAAAATTAAAGAAACACCTAGCACTGATAAAACATCAGAAATAATTTATCAAAATCATATACAAACGAATAATTTACTCATAATTACCAACAAGATTTTCATCAGTAGTGTACATGCTATTAATCTTCCACCACGCTCCAAAATCGAACACTTAGCTGGAAGGCATACGTGAACAATCCGCAAATGGAAAACCGACACCGGCATTAATTACGTCACACGAGCCGAGTTACAAAAAAACTATCACGGTTTATCCCGCCATTATTATTTAATTTTCCGAGACAATTTTTGGTCTAGAAATGAAATATTTTCATTTAACTCACAGCAACTACCTGCGACGAGTGATCCGTTTCAACCGAAATCTGATTGACTGAAAATAACGCCAACACCCTGCAAAGAAAACAATTTTCTACTACTTTCACTGGAGAAGGAAAGTGCTAAACGAAAGCACTCAGTGAAGAAGTATGGCCTCACAATAACAAATTAACAAAAATCCAAGTAAATCATTCCTACCGTAGAACGACTACCTGATGAAATCATGGGTACTTTTGACTAGAACCTTCACTCGATGTTTTTCATAGAGGAACGTGTTTCGTTAGCTGATAACTCACGTCTTTTTTACAAAACGGTTTTATACAATTCACTTATTCATCTACAAACAGAATAATAAATTCATCGATTGAAATAATATCCTCACTAGACCATCCACTTGATTCGCCGAAATCAACTTCATTGCCCAACTAGCTCCTCCTCGTCATTACATGGTTTGAAAACGAATATCACATTAGTAATCACTCTCATAATCGACGTAAGTCCACCAATAAAGAGCACAAATACTATTATTTCGAATCACTTACCTGAACTGTCTACTTTCACAAAACGTGGCCTTCGATATCGTGATCTTCAATCGTCGCGGCCAGATTCAGTTGACACCAACTCAGTTCGCCAACTTCCGCGTTAAGACTCAAGTTTTACCTGCTTGAGGATCGGATTGTATCGCAATGAAACTACGACGTAGTTCATTCTTGGTAAATAGATGACGCTGACATCTCATTACGCCACCATCGCTTATAACCTTTCTCCAACATGTTGGCTTTTTTTTACAGATACCGTTTTCCATTTATTATTCTTTTTTTCTCCTATTAAATTTAAAAGGGTTACATGAAGCATGTGACGTCACTATGCCGCGGAAGACGAATAATGACCCTCGATCCCCGGTATACTGGTGGAGCGAGCAAGTCTTCGAAGTAAGTGTCACCGGGCCCGTAGACTAGCTCAACGGTCTCGAGGAAAGGCCACGTTCACCGTAATGGAGGAAAAGTTCCAAGACGCCAGAAGGGAACTAAAAAAGGCCGTCAAGGAAGCTAAAATCGAAAGTTGGAATGAGCTTCTCAGTGAGGTTTTCTTTGAGATCAAGAAATGGATGTCTTCTGTCGGACTGCAATTGGCAGAACATAAAACAGAAGCGCTCCTTGTTTCCAGCAGAAAACGGACCGAGAAAGCGACCCTTTACGCCGGTGATGCCGAGATCACATCGCGGCCGTTCATTCGGTATCTAGGCGTGATTCTGGACGCCAGGCTAAATTTCAAGAAGCAGGTGGAGCAAGTCAGCGGCAAAGCCTCTGTAGTGGCGTTTACACTGCAACGGCTAATGCCCAATGTTGGTGGCCCCAAGGAGAAAAGAAGGCAACTGCTGGCATCAGTAACTACCTCAGTGCTCACCTATGGGATACCCATATGGGCTGATGCACTAGGGAAGAAGGGGTGCCGAAGGAAAGTAGCATCACCTTACCGGATAAGTGCTTTGCGTGTGGCAAGTGCATTTTGGACAGTTTCCGAGGACGCCATAAACGTGATTTCCGGTATGGTGCCAGTGGAGCTTTTGGCAAACGAGAGGAAGAAGTGGTATGAGCGGGACAACTCAGATGAGACCACGAAAGAAATGAGAGAAGGAAGTGTCAAGGAGTGGCAGAGAGTGTGGGACACTTCCACTAAGGGAAGGTGGACACACTGGCTAATTCCAAACGTAGCGAAATGGGTAAACCGGTCCCACGGGGACCTAAGCTACTACCTGACGCAAGCTCTATCGGGCCATGGATGCTTACCTCCATAAATACAATCATGATGATGCACCGTACTGCCCAACGTTCCCAGGAGTGGAGGAGAATGCTGAGCACGTAATATTTGAATGCTCACGATTCCGTGCATCACGAGACGCCCTTGTTTCAAGGGTACACACGCGACTGACACCAGAAAACCTGGTGGAGCAAATGCTGACATCGGAGGCCACCTGGAGCGTGATCTGCGTCTTCATTACCGCCATCACAAAGGAGTTGCGCGCGCCAGGAGCGCAACAATTGAAGCGGAAGGTTAACCATAGGGGAACAGCTACGGCTAATTGTCTCTCTCGCAAAGTAATAAGCCACCAGCAGTACCGCGGGAGAAACATCAAGACCACAGGAGAAGAGACGAGGGGTTTTAGTCGGTGGGAGTCCGACACGAGGGACCTAATTCAGGTCTCCTGTCTGTCCGTGCATAAAGCATTTCCCCTGAACTCTATAAAAAAAACAAACACCTCTCGCATCCTACCCCCACTGTTTGACAATGTGTTACCTAACTCCATAGTTTCAGCCTCAACTTTGTGGAAGTTCATTTTAATAAATGAAAAAGAAAAACTTTGTTCCAATCCACCACTTTATTTCAGGTACGACTAGTTTCGACGCTACGGCGTCATCCTCAGGTACAAAGTTTAGAGACACAATCATTGTATATAAACCCTCTTCAAGAAGAATGGGGGAGTTGTGGGAAGAGGGGGCGGGGAGGGGAGTAGGTACGAAGGAATGTGGGAGAGGGTAGGAAAAACCAGGAAAAGCGCTAGTGAGTGGGAGGGGGGGATTGGAAGATGGGTTAAGAAAGGGGAAAAATTTTTCGTTGGTCGATATGCGTTGAGTCAATGGCTAATGGGGGTGAAGGTAATGGTTAGGCGTCAATGGGAGTTAGGGGGAAGGGATTAGAGGTTCTGTTTTTCTGTTATTGCTATAATAAGTCTAATCTCACAACTCTTTTTAACCTTGTCGACATACTAGTGCCTTGGTTTGATGACTGTGAAAATGAATGTGAAATGTTGGCGAGTACAAATGGAAGCAGACATTGGACTTGTGGATTAAATATAAAATTCCATTGTGAATGGTTCCGGACCATAAATGGTCTCAACTAAACCTCTATACTTAGCATGGTTGCCTCAACATGAGTGTTGAGGCAACCTTGCCATGAAATTTAACTCCTCCCTTCCCCCTACCAGCATACACATCAAAAGTGAGCAGCTTTCTGCAATATATTTGGGGCTGGACTTTTAAGGTTGGGGAGATCATCACCACCCTTGACTCCTGTCCATCTGAAGAGAACAATCTCAACTTGGAGAAGATATATGAGATTTATCCAAAATAGTTGCAAGCGGAGTCCCAAGTACATGCATCTTTTTATTTGAAATTTTTTTGATGTAGTTAATGCTTAAAAATTATTCAATGTTTAAAAAATTTACCTTCATAGAAGGCCTAAATGTTCATCTAATGTAAAATGCTGTGTACGATATTAGTGGATATACAAGTTTTTTAGTCTCCAGCCCAACTAAATTCCAAGTATGTATTTACAAAATGTTAATTCAACATTTTAGTTGTACATTACATACATAATGATTCTCATGGATGACTGTTTGACGTTGTCCTCAAGATATGAAATTTGTATAGATGCCTTAAATGTTCAAATTTAACATTTTACACGTATTCTCATGCAATTAGGTTAATTTACATTTATATTCTAGCAGCATTCTGCACATACCTTCAGTTAGCATATTGGGTCTATGTTAAAATCAAAGGACATGGTAGTGACAGTGAGCAGAGCACTGGGCTACTGACTGGTGGGGCTGTGTTAGATCCCAGGGGATACCCGTTTTTCACCTTAGCTGTGGCTTTTAGTACACCAGATTTCTGGGAAACCACAGGCAGCAAAGGAAAAGGAACTGGTTATCCCACTCTGGTGTGTGAATTTCATGCACACTACATGGGGCTTAGATGAGCTTATCCCCACATTTCAAACAAACCTTAATGTTGATTACTGTGGTTTAAAATAAAAGTTGAGCTCAGGTTCTCTTTTGAGAAATCAGCCAAATGATTAATTTGACAAGCCATCTAGAAATGCATCTGAAATATAAGGACAGTTATAATAGGAAAAAAATCCTTGAATATTTTCCTTAAATATGGTTTGAAACTTGAATGTCTAAAAATTTAAAATAAATACATTGTCAACAAGTGAATCCCCAATCACTGAATGAACCCTCAAATTAACTGTGAAGGACAATCTGATTGGAAGAGGGAACCACTCTTGGAAACCAAATTCAACAGCAAAGCATTTTCTTAAGAATATTTTTAATTTTTCTTAAAACTATTCCATTTCCAGGTCCATGAAATTTCATTCCACCGACTACATTCACTTTAATTCAAACAATTAGGGAAACCGAAATTGGATAGCATCCAGTCGAACTTCTAATGAAGGTCTTATATTTACAAACAGACACCCTCCTAAATGCTATCTGGCAAGTCTTGGCATAAAAGTTTTCAAGGTCTTTTCAGGACAAAAGGTTATGTGAAAGAAGTGACTCTTGCACTCTCAGCCTCACTCCAATGAAAACATTTCATTGCCATAAACATCTTGCTTTCATAAGCTGGTTGACAATGCAGCAGGGAAATTATCATAGAGATTATATTAATAAGAAATCCATGGTGTCCATCAATTTGCTCCACTCATGTTTTCCAGAAAATGGAGTATTTTGCACAAGTGATTTAGAGGTATTCCTAAATGCCTTTCCTTGGAAAGAAACACCAGATACATTAATCACTTCATTAACTTGTTGTCGAGCAACCTTAACCGAGAAATCAATGTTCATTTGTAGTGGTGATCGTATGACCTCATTCTCCGGGATAGAGTACGTGTACTCTATAATATTACTTTGCTTGGCTGCTAATATAATTTGTCACATAAAAAGAGCACTAATTGACATTTGCAGCACACATTCACATGGGAATACAGAGTTTCATCTGAATTTTGATATTCACGATGAAATATTAAATCTTTTTCAGGAAGGGTAAATAGCAAAGGATGCACATGCTAATGTCTTGATCTTATTATATGGGGTGTATCTTAAAGAGAATCACAGCTTGTTGACGTATTGACATTAAAATATGATGAGGTTCTTCAGGGTTTGGCTAATTCAGTTCCATTTAAATCCGAAAGCATCCGCCAGAGTGGGAGAAGTGGCAAATTGGGTAAAAATGATGGAAATTTCCTTTGTACTGCATTCACATAACTGAAGAAATCCTTGGCATCAAATAATGTTATCCTGTGGAAAACCTCGAAAATATTTAAATCTGCAAAGGTACTACATGAAATCTAAGGAATACCATTTTCATAAGAATGTACACACACACATTAACAATGAGGGTAGAAAAAGAAACATTGCACTTCCACATCTTTATGTGCAAGTGCAACGTTTCTTTTCCTACCCTCATCACGAAGGAATTCCACAAAGTTAAGCCCGAAACTGCATTATGTTCACACAAAATAATTGTTATATAACTAACATTTATAGTTTTTAAGAGTTCAAGAAAATTCCCTCGTCATATATACAGCTAGTATTTTCAAAAAATGCTAATACTGGAGATAAATCCATGGATTTTAAAACTATGGATAATTCCCACCATAATTCCACCTGGTTTTCACTCGCATTTTATGGTGGCAGGTAAATTAATTTGATTTAAGTATTTAACTTTGAAGCTGAATATAATCAATGGTTTCACGCGTTATTTTATGGAATCTGTTCATTCTTAAGTGGATAAAATAATACTTTGTAATTCCACAGATTTAGATAAATCTGTGGAATTACAAAGTATTATTTTATCCGCTTAAGCTTGAAGCTGAAATTGGCCTTCTTAAAGAAATAAAGACAAGGGATATCCTCAACCAAAATTGTTTGGAGAGGTTTAGTGTCCTGCTTGGCACTGTGTAAGATTTCAAAGAACTAATAAAAATGTAATGTGAATTTTATATGATGGATTGCAGGTAATGCATTGCAAGACCATTGGAGAGTCAGTGCAATGGGTATGAGATGAGAATAAATGTGAACAAAACAATAGTTAAGCAGTTTTTGAGAATGAGAAAGGTTACAAAACCAGAGCAGGTAGAAGTTTAAATATGTCAGAAGTGTTCTGAACCAAAGCAGTCCCAAGTAATAGGGACAAGAAGAAATGCACTGGGCAAAGAATCTTTCACGAGGAAGAGGAAATTTATGAATGGGACATTGAGTAAGAAGGCTAAGAAATGGCTCATCAAAACTTCGATCGCAGAGCATGGTTTTTTGCAGTGGAGAAACATGGACATTGAAGCAGGATGATGGGCAAAGCTTGGAGGTTTTTGAAGGTTGTGGGTAAGGATGGAGGTGAGGTGGACAGAAAGGAAAAAAAATTAAGTGCTCGGTATGGTATAGGAGGAGAGAGGACTTTTGGGAGAAATGAAAAAGAGGCAGGAAGGGTGGATGCACAGAGTTTTCATTGTAATTGGGTAGTTGAAGACTGCTGTTTGAGAATTTCGTGCAAATGAGGAAAGGGCAGGAACACGACGGGGATTTTGGAAGGAATAAAGCACATATGTGAAATTGAAGAGGGACTTATTGTAATGCGGATGTCAGATTGTTTTGTTAAGAGAGACGAGGGAATTCTCAACGCACCTATCGGAAGCTTGTGCCCATCCAAAACCTACCTTAACCAGTAGATTACCAATACATAATAATAATACATCATACATTTTTTAATAATGTAGACATAGTAGGGACAAAACTGAGACTCTCATGATTTACAATTCATTGTGTAGCACCCTGAATTGACATTTTTAACTGGGAAATAACAGATTAATAAAGAGAAGGATTGAAAGGCGGAATGCATTTGCAGTAGCACAAGATAAGCACTTGCCGAAATGGGAATGGAAGAGAGGATGATGTCTGGATTTTCACATTCACATGGGAGGATCGAGGTCAGGCATTTTAAAACTCACCAATCAACAAAAAATAAGTGTTTTTACAGCACTATAAGGTGTGTACGAGGGTATTCTGAAAAGTTCACCGTCTCGCCCAATACTAATTCCATGATATTTTTCTCTCTTCCTTGTACAACTTTGACTAGATGCAAAGTCAAATTGCAAGCCATTCCATCCAGTAGTTAGCTGTAGGCATTCGTTTGCAACAGCTGCAGTGCATGTGTTGTTAGAAATGGAAAAAATTGAGTATTGTGCATTGATATAACTTTTGGCAAAAGACTAATACTGACCAAAATACATTTAAGGATAGTAAATGTGTGCGAGGATTCTTCTCCTTCAATTTCCACTGAAGAAATGATGGTTGGCCAAGTTTAACCATGGCCGTGGAAGCTTCCATGATGATCCACGTGAAGGACAGCCAAAAAGTACAACTAGTAGTGGAAATCATTGAAAAAGTGCATAATATGATTTTGGAAGATTGGTGTACAAAGTTGTGGGAAATTGCTAACAATCAAAGAATATCAAAAGAATGAATCGGTTACATTTTGCATGAGGAATTAATTACACATGGCTATGCTTTGCACAAAATGGGTGCTGTGCTTGTAATACTTTGTGATAAAGTGATTTCCTGTATTGACATGTGATAATGCTTGAAACATGGATATGTCATTACACACCAGAATCAAAACAAAATCCACACAGCAGGTAAAGGCTGGTTCTTCAGCCCCAAAGAAAGCGAATATGGCGCCATCAGCGAGAAAGGGTGGTATTGGCATTGGTTTTTAGGGTGCGAACAGAATTCTGTTGAATGACTATCTTGAAAAAGGTAAAAACCATAGCTCGGAAGTACTATTTTAACCTTCTAACAAAACTGGTTTAAAAAATATGTGAAAGCAGACCCGGTTTGCAGAGGAACTAAAACCGTTTTTCATCAGGACAATGCACCTGCCCACAAAAGTGTCTCGGAGATGGGAAACTTGAGGGATTTGCAGAAAGAAGTGCTGGATCCACCCTATTCCCCAGATTGGGCTCACTCATTAGACTTCCACATCCTCCAAAAACTCAAAAATTTTGACACTGGTCAACATCTTTCATCAATCATGAAGCAAATGCGGCTGTAGATGAGTGCTTTGCAGAACTTCCGGAAGAACATTACAGAAACAGGATAATGGCACTGGATGGAATGCACTAATATTAAAGGTGTTCAATTTGAAAAATAAAATTTATTTGAAAACATAAATTGTCATTTTCATCAATAGGCCGAGAACTTTTCAGATCACCTTCATACATACATACGTGTGCCTTTCCTACACAAATTCAAGCAATGAACATTTTGCTATCATGGAATCAAAGCTGTACTTTTTTATCATCCTCTAACAACATTTCAAATATTTAAAAGTTTGAACAAAGAGTAATCAGGCATCCCACCAATTATAATTGTTTTTACACTTTGTAAACACATATGATTTGAAGGTTAACTTTAACAATTCCTACGGGATGAAATAGAGTTAACCTTAAAAGAAGGTGTGAAACAATTCAAACCAGCTGAAAAACCCACAAACTTGATGTGAATACATTTCAGCAGTGAAGCCCAAGCTCCACTTATTCTACCAATTACAATGAATCAAAACCCCATGTTCTCAATGATTCCTTGGACTACTTAAAATCTCCAACTGATTTCATGAATTATGAACGTTGCAGGAATCTTGTAAAATCAAGGGACAACAGAGGTGCACCATAACACAAGTAGGAAATTCACAATTAACTCGAGATTGAAATACAATGAATGAAAACGTACAAAACACACAACCATATATTTACCCCAATTCCCTTACACATGCACTCTCCAGCTGCAACAACCAAGACAGTAGGAAAAAAACCACCACACATCTTCACCTCCACAGTGAACATTCAAGAAACAAGGGCTCCAACAACATCCTTGCCTTTTCAAAGATCATTACACATTGTGAGTAATCACCGTACAATGCATCACTTAATTCACTCCAGCAATCTTTCTTATGTTATGTTTTACACGCAATCGAATGTCTCCCATCATTAAAGGCAGGGGGAGGGAGGAGGGGGCAAGAAATATGCAAATCTTTTCAAACGTTTGCAAAATATAAAATCTCTTCAAACAATAGTTATTAATGATTTCACTCTAGTTGGAAGCTTGCAAGGCAATAAGCTCATTATGGCACTGGAAAGACTTATAAACAAAAGCTATTTTAGTACAAAAATTCCGACTCTGGTGAAGTAGTAATCTTGAGCACCTGAAGATAATGCGTGTGTGTGTGTGTGTGTGAGAGAGAGAGAGAGAGGGAAACAAAGACACAATAACAAACAACGGGGGAGAATATGGAAAAATTTGGTATGAACCAAGTCATCAGCTAAGTAAGGGTGAAATATTAACCAGGCTAAGTCTGTGAACTTGGCTTCCCTATAATGGTGCCATCAACTTCAGCATATCAGTGACATTAAACAAAAGGCGGAGACTTCCAAGTACCCGAAAATGAAGGCAATTTATCCTACACAGAGATACTTTTTATATTTTCCTTGAGAAACAATTTTAAAAACTGCAGGAATGCATTTAAGAAATGCTAAAAAGAAAGAGATCAGTGTATGCTTGAATTATCAAAATGGTGCAACACACAGTGATACAAAATTATTTATTTCAGTCCTCAAAAAATATCAATACTGTTGGAACAATGAACAAATGACGCACCCTCCCTCCTCCCTGACTCTCCTGTCCCCAAAAAACTGCTCCCCCATAAACTATCCAGCCAACAAACCAGCCGCATGGGGCAGGTGGGTGGGGGGCGGTGCAATGACAACCAGAATTTTTTCAGCATGCTGCAATTGACGACCACACCCATCAACGAAACACCCAGGATAACAAAAAAATAACCAACAAGTGGTGCTTAATGTGTACTCACCCACGTAAACCTTCACGCACACACAATGCACACGCACGAATGGAACGACTCCTGCCTCCGCAAGCACAAATGAGTGCCCATTCATTATGTATATTTGTGTATGTATGTATATATATGTATATATAATCTAATATTGACGCTGTTACACATCACAAGATTTAAAACTACATATTTACACTGCGTATCACAGCCAATTTACATGACTGCCAATTTGAAGTATGTATATGAGCACAAACTGAAAAAAAACCACTATTGTCCTATGACTGGAGCAAATCATTCTCAACTATACAACAATTTGAATGGTGAATCAAGCAATCACTAAATCTTATGGACAGATGCTTTCCATGACACTCATTTTCCAATTACACGAAGCAACACTTCAATCACATAACCAATTCCTCATTCGTTTTAGCAATTAACACAACATTTTAGGTGAATTACTGAACTACATTAGCCAATACATTCATTCCACCATGAGCTGTTTTTTACAAGTTTTTACAATTACAGTCTTAAAAAAAACCAAAGACATGCACAAAAGATCTGAAAAAAATTATCCACAAAAATGATGTTAACATTTTAGAGCTAAGAGGGGGGGGGGGGGAAGAGAGGGGTGGGTAAACTCTCAGGCATCGTCTAACTTTTCACGAAACATATGGAGTAATAACCCACATGATGGATCAGCTAAAATCAACTTTCACCCAGTTGGCAACACTTTTGAACACACTTCAACTCTGAAGTCAAGTGACGTTATATGCACAAGAAAACAGACAAAATGGACCGACATCATCGCAATGGGATGCTACGTCACTCCATACTGGGCTCCTTGTGGCAGTTGTAAGCACATTAGATCACTGAAGACAAACTCATACTCTAAATTAGAAATGATAGACGAGAGGAGTTTGGGTTGTAGGCTGCGGTGATTCAACCCTGTGGGGTGACCACGAGGACGTCACCATCAAAATTTTCACTCTCAACTCACAGCTGACACATCAGTACCAGACGTGATGGTGGGTGTGCACTCTCGATCAGACCAGGCCACGAGAGCGAGGCAGGGAGGGCAGCACCAGCACAACCAGCGACTTCACGCCTCCCCTCAGCTCATCAGGCCGTGGTTGATTTCTGACTCAGCTGCAGGAACTGCTCAAATGCAGCCTCCATTTCTTCATCCATGCCGCCATCCGACCAACCATCCCCCCACTCGCCATCCCTGTCACAAGAGAGACAATCCTCACTTAAGAACACTGCCGTGGCACCCCTCACAGCGAAGGTGCCAGCAGCAGGGCTGCTACTGTACTTATCATGAGCACTGCAAAATTAGTTGGTTTTATGCGCAGGAGTTGCTTTTCAGTTTAAGGGATTCCCCTAGTCTATGAACATGTTCAATAGGCAGTTGGTGCGTGCACCCATCCCCCCCATTCCCACCAGGGTGCGCACAGTTGCTTTCCTTTAACTTCCAAATTCATTTCTCTGATTTGGTGTACCCACATGTTTCAAATGTGTTAAATACGATAAATAGCAAATGTTATTGAATAATTAATAGCTAAAAATAATTACACAGCAACATGAGATTAAGACAGAAGAAATACGTGGGCAGTCCGATAAGTACTTAGCCTCACAGCCCGATGGCGCCACCGTCGCATGAACAATTTACTATCGTGTAGGACATTGTTATAGACGGCTATTGTTGAAATTTCAGCCGAATCGGACTGGTAGTTTTGTTTTGACCACGTGTGGAAGCAGGTGTGTCCGCCGATTCTAGGAAAATGGAAAAAGAGCAATATCGGTCGGTGATTCGATTCTTGTTTTTGGAAGGGAAATCGCGCAGCGAAATCAAAGAGCGCTTGGATGCTGTGTACGGTGACTCTTCTCCTTCGATGGCGACCATCAAAAATTGGTTTAATGAGTTTGAACGTGGTCGCACGTCGGTTTTTGATGAGCCACGGCCAGGTGCCCCGAAAATGGCTACCACAGAGGATAACGTGAACAAAGTCCACGATCTCGTTTTGGCAGACTGCCGATTGAAGGTGCGCGAGATGGCTGAGACAGTAGGCATCTCAAAAGACCGTGTGGGTCATATCCTGCATGAAATTTTGGGTATGAGAAAGCTGTCGGCACGATGGGTGCCGCGTTTGCTCACCCTGGACAACAAGCGCAACCGTGAGACCACTTCAAAGCAGTGTTTGACGCTGTTTAAGCGCAATCCGAAGGAGTTTCTGCGTCGTTTCGTGACCATCGACGAAACATGGATCCACTGGTACACACAGAGACCAAGGGACAGTCTAAACAGTGGACTTCATCCGGCGAACGTGCTCCGAAGAAGGCGAAGACTGTCCTATCGGCCGGAAAGGTGATGGCCACCGTTTTCTGGGATTCGCAAGGTGTGATCTTCATCGACTACCTGGAGAAGGGCAAAACGATCACAGGGCTCTACTATGCCGCATTATTGGGCCGATTCGACGCCGAATTGCAGAAAAAACGGCCCCATTTGGCGAAGAAAAAAGTGCTCTTCCACCATGACAACGCACTGGCTCACACCTCCACCTTCGTCACGGCCAAATTGGTCGAATTGGGCTACGAATTGCTGCCCCACGCACCGTATTCTCCAGATTTGGCCCCGTGCGACTTCTTTTTGTTTCCAAACTTGAAAAAGGCACTCGCTGAGCAGAAATTTGAGTCCAATGAGGAGGTTATCGCTGCCACGGAGGCCTATTTTGCTGACCTCCAGAAAACGTATTTTTCAAATGGGTTAAAGAAGTTGGAGAATCGCTGGGTCAAGTGTATCGAGCTAAAAGGAGACTATGTTGAGAAATAAATCGCCACTTTTTCAAAATTTTCATTTTTTCTTTTGTAGGCTAAGTACTTATCGGACTGCCCACGTATTATACAGATACCAAAATTTATATTACCTCCCTCTCTCTTAAATACAATTAAAAAACAAGCTTCTTCAGTGAGTCACATTGCAACACATGTGATTATTTCAAGTTCTCAGGAGTAGCATCCTTACTTATCCAAATAAGTTCTTTCAAATTATAAATTATCAAAAGCATGATGCACTGATGATGATATGTTGTTTACGTAAAAAGAGAGAAATGATAAAAATACATAATATTTCGTGTAAATAATAAGATAATCACAATCAGTAACTATATAAAATATTTCATTCGGCAATATTTAGCCACCTATTTTGCTTTCAATTCAATATCTTTCCCTGGAGGTTAAGTCCTATTAATTTACTTATTTTTCATTAGCCCGAAAACAGCTCTTCAACCTTTACATCAGACTTTGAACAATGATATAACAATTTGACAACGAAATACATCCAAGCCCTAGGTGGAGGAAAAACTACCTAGGCAGGGATCAAACATGCATTCTAAAGAGGTATTTTTTCCCTGCAAACTATCTTTAAAAATCTTAATTACAAGACAACAGTCAAGTGCAACTTTGTTATATATTAGATGAGCAAGTTGAAAATCTCAAATGAAGATACACAACATTATTTTAACAAATTATCATTTGGCTCAATCTCATGCAATGATGCTGATGCACATACACGGCTACCCTAACCCAATCATGGGCACAATGGAAAACCATACAATTGCAACAATAAAAAGAAATAGGATGACATGTGTATTTATGCAAGGGAATAATGGGGAAATTCATTAATATAGTTGTGAACTAGGAATGTAATGAATGCCCACATGTCTTCTGCAAGTTTAATGCAAGTAATTTGCCAGTACTGCTTTCCAAATGCCCCTACAGTATGTCCCCTTCCATGCATACCCCCCTCTCCCCGAAGTCACGCTTCATCCAGCCACCAAGTTTGGTGACGCCTACCAGTTTGTCAATAATCCACTATGATTTTGTAACTACACAAATATGTAGATGGGGATCCTGTAATTTTACAGTGCTGTCATTTTTTCTTTTTTTAACCTGTCCCTAGAGTTAAACCCTTACGACTACCCAGATTCTAATTTTCCCTAATTCCAATGCTTAGAAAACAAGGTCTCATGATGAGTAAGAGTAAATGGACATTAAGGATTGTCCTAAGCCTACCTTCAATAGGTGGAACACCATGAAGGAATAGTACACATTGAATGTAGGATCTGAATAACCTCTTTTGCACCAAGCAATGCAAGGAGGCATTTACCATGCAAACATTGAAATACGCACCCCGATTCATCATCGTAAATGGAGGCTGTACTATCCTGGAGGAAGTTACTCTCTTCAGCAGTGAGGATCTGTCCATCTGGGCCGTAGAACACTGGGTCATCCTAGCAATAAAAAGAAGATGTGCAAGAAATGAACTGGCATGCCATATTTCCTGTTCCACTACTAGCTATGCCTCTCGGCTGTCACACAAGGAAATAATAATACATATTTGGAAAAAGTGAGCCTCCTTGAAGATGAACTTGATAGGAAAAAACAATTGGCGCCTACCACATTAGAGTTGTAGTATCCACGTCCTCTGCCACCTCCACCATGCCACTGGGAACTACCCTCCACACCACGGCACTGGAGTGGTGCCGAGGGGGAGGGCATTGTCGTCGCATCTCCACCGAATGATAAATTACGTCGGCCCCAGCCAGCACGCCGAAGGTCACCGACGGCTGTTGCTATGCGCCGCACACCCCGCTCCCCAGCCAGGCCACCAGCCGCATGAGCAAGGTCATTACTCAGCTGGTTCATGCGTGGCCGATTCATCTCCTCCAACTGCCAGCCCGCAAGCTACAAACATGCCAAACAATGCGAATCAAGTCCACAATGTGACTTTATTGAACTTAAATGGCAGAATCTTTAATCAAAAATATCAGACCTTGTGCGCTTTTTCAAATGGATGAAACAAAATATATCTGTAATGAAACACTGAGTCATGATTTGGTCTTCTGCCTCTTGATTATACCGTTTATTTCAAACTTTTCCCCAAGACATTGCATGCCATTAAGCATTAGCATATTGCTACGTTACCATCACACATTATGAGAACATTACACATTTGCTACTCATTCAGCACTAAAAATTCATCCAAAACTCATACCTTCTTCTTAGAGAGTTGATACTCTACGTCTAATCATGTCAAATTCTACATATATTTAAATATTTTTAACGAAATCCTATTATTCCTAAAAAATTTTGGGAATAAGTTTTATTCCTGTAGTCAACGTTAACATAATTATTTTTTGTAGCTTTTTCTAATTCTGAGCCACTCTCCATGGTGATGATAAGGCCCCTCCTTTTCTCCTCATCTACAAACTGTCAGCGATTTCTTTTGTTGACTAAGACAGGAAAAGCATAAGAGTCAGCAAGCCACACTGATATGAAGCCACTGATGGCTCTGATTTTAAGCTATTCCTTGGGAGAGAAAATTCATACACACAAGTTCTAGTATTATAGATCATCACCTAATCAAAATTCAGCTCTATTTGACCCTTGTTACAATTATTCCCTCAAGTTGTTAAAATTAGCTGTCATTAAGTACGGCTGAAATGTCAGAGAATATGATTATCAATGTACTTTAGTATTATGAAGTACAAGCGGCTTTAGCATGATTAAACAGGTGGCAAGGTATGGTTTGATTTCAAGGCAGCGATCAACGAACATATCCAGGGCTCATGACCTGCCATTTACCAACTGCTCGACAGCCAGGTTACTGGATTAAAATGGACTTTCCATTTGACCCACTCCATATTACCTACGGATGATAAGAAGGCAGAGTCAACATGTTCTAAGGACACAAGGTGCTGTCCTGTGGAATGCTCAAGATATTCCCAAAACCACAACCTGTGTGAACTATTTAATTAATTGAATCACACAAAATCAACACAATTTGCACATAACAGCCAATGCATGATAGGGGGGAGGGGTCTCAGTCCCCTCTTCTGCTTCACTGCATGCATGCTCCCATTGAGTAGCTTTTGAAGTGCAATTGTTGCTGCTGAGTACAGAGGGACCAA
Source organism: Hetaerina titia (assembly GCA_037158775.1). Classification (NCBI taxonomy): domain Eukaryota; kingdom Metazoa; phylum Arthropoda; class Insecta; order Odonata; family Calopterygidae; genus Hetaerina; species Hetaerina titia. The sequence continues at coordinate 3,553,442 of CM073769.1, forward strand.
TTCCACATCACTAGGCACATATCCATTAGGAAAATAAACCATGCAAATGAAATATGGGATAAACTGCCATGTGCATTATTTTTTACCCGCATGAAGTTCAAGAAAACACTGACGGGAACACGTAAATCCCACACACTGTGAAACTGCCAGGGATTCATTCAATGATAATTTGAGTATTCAATCATTGAGTCATCCATGAGTCAGACCCACCACAGTGCTATGGTAGCCCAAATGTGGTTATAAGGACATGTTCATGAGAATACAGAGTTACAAAATAGAAAAAAGTTCAGACAGCACTGACTCTCTGGAGGTCATATAAACAAAAGATTAGAACTGGCGTAAAAATCTGTGATGGATGTTTACTTACATGAAGGAAAGACACTAGTTCCTTAATTATATTTTTTGTAACTATATTAATTAATGAACGGTTTAATCATTTAGACATTATGCATCTCATAAAGCATGGTCTACTTTAATTACCATTGAAAACTCAACTCATAATTAGGGAAACATAGCAATATTTTTATCTTATTTTCATATGTAAATAAAAGTGATGCACATATTCTAGCACACTATTGCAAAATTTCACGATACCCAAAATCAAGACAATAATGGTACACTTCAAATGGTAGAGATGTGACCACTGATAGTATTGATTGTGTTGGGATATAATACTCCAGTGGCATTGACAGGCTGTCGCCATTCCATAGTCAATGTCAAAGTGGCATAAATTTAGAGAAATAATACACCTACATTCAAATTTGAATTTGTGCATTTACGCTTCAAATTTCACATCAAAAGGCAATCTCAAAAATGAATCAAAGTTAGGAACAAGAAAAAGATGAAAAGCAAGAAACCTGTATGCCACAAGTGGTGCAACAACGTTAAATGCCATGCTTGGCATTAAGGCATACCAGAGTCAAATCTGGGCAAAACTGATTTTAACCAACCGTAAATAGGAATGCGAGTTTTAATGTGTCCATTGGTGTACAGGAGTTGTGATTAACAACAGACAGAAGCACTACGTGTTTGAGATTGATGCCAAAGCAAGCAGTAATGCTTCCAAACTCTCCCTCGACTCACCTTGAGTGCTTGGCAGACACACTTGAGACCTTCACCCTCATTCTCTGCTGCCACGGCTGCCGGTGCTGGGGACTTGGCATTTTGTGCACAGGCATTGGCGGTGAGCGCCTGAATGATGAGCTTCTCCAAGAGGAAGAAGAGCTGCTCCCCCAGCGCTTGAATCCTCCGACCCCGTCCACCCCCCCCGGCACCATCTCCATCCTCAAGCTGCATAAACAGCTCGGCAAGAAAGATGGCCACACCATATGATCGTGACCGCTGCGAATCTTCCATTGAAGACGACAGCTTGGTACACCTTTGCAGAATGAGAAAGGAAAATCCCCTTCAATATCCCCAACCACTCAGTTCCCTCCACTCTAAGACCGACTGGCTTCTCCACTCAAATTTTCACATGTACAGAAATTATGCCAAAAATCTTCATAAAACATTATCAGATCAGCCCACATAATTCTCTTTGTCATTTAAGGGCATCAAAATTTAAATAACTATGCAAACTTTCATTCTATACAATTTCTTGCTCAACTTGTGCATTCAAAAAACAGCAGCATCTACCTATTTCCCTAAAATTTCACGGGTGCAAAATAAACAGCTTAAAAATATACAGTTGCAAGTTAGTAATGCCAAATGAGACATAAGAAATTTGACTATTCAAAGCAAAATAATTACAGATAAAACTGTTACATTTTCCCAATGAGGGCACTTTTTGCACAAATAATTTTGGAAAAAAGGTTAGAATGCATGCATTTTAGGCTTAATCACCAGACTAAATCTTTTAAAGTTCTATTCGGCACAACCTCTTTCAGATTCACCAGGACCTCTAGCATTCCACTATCAAATTAATCCTCTTTAAGATAACAAAATACCACCATCAACTTGTTCTAATATCCAACTGGTTTGAAACTGAAGGGACATTGAGTACCAAGACACCTTCATATGATGGACATCCCACTGGGACTATATAAAAACCGATGGCTTAATGCCATATAGAGAAAATTATATGATCATAACGGTTAACAAAAGAATATGAAATGCAAGGTTTACAGAGTGAGTTTTTGTCAGATCCACACTTCATCAACTATGAAGAGAAGTCCAGAGATGAATAAGTTACAAGGTCTGTAAATTAAGATTTAAAAAAATTTTTTCATTAAAAAAGAATTACAATTTTACATTGTCACTCTTAAAATTATTTCCTCCTGAAGCCACAGGGTGTTGGAGATGGTTCATTCACTCCTCATAGCAGTGCTGAAACTCCGATACTGAAATAGCCTTCATCTGGTTGGTTACAGCCATTTGAATGTTGAATTGAGGTGATTTTTCAACTTCGGGAAGAGAAAAAAGTCTTAAGTCAGACGAATAAGGAGGCTGAAGAGCCACAGTAATGTTTTTACATGACCAAAAACTCATTTATTGAAATTGCTGAGTGACAAGAAGCATTATCGTGATGCAACACCCAGCTGTTCATGTTATTTGGTCTCACGCGAATGACCCTTTTTTGAAGTTTTTCAAGAACCTCCCGGTAAAAGTGTTGATTGAACGTTTGGTCTTGAGGAGGAAACTCTTTGTGGACGATTCCGTGGATATCGAAAAAACAAATCAGCATGCATTTGATCTTCGACTTCCTCAACATTGCCTTTTTGGACCTTGGAGAGGTTGAAGTGTGCCACTCCATGTTCTGACACATGGTTTCTGGGTCGTACTCAGACACCCAAGACTTGTCACCAGCTATGACACGTTCCAGAAAATGGAGGCCATTTTCAATTGTATCCAAAAATTCAAGGCACCTTTCCCTACTGATGTCCTTTTGGTCTTGCGAATGGTTTTTTGGAACCATTTTTGCACAGATTTTGCTCATCCCCAATTCATTGGTCAAAATCTGATGAACGGTGGTGTGTGTCAGATTCAACTCTTCCCCGATTATTCTGGCTGTCAACCGACGATCTGAATGCACAAGATCTCGAATTCTGTCAGCATTTTCATCAGTCCTTGAAGATGAAGGCCTTCCGCTTTGTTGTTCATCTTCAATCAACTCTCTTCCTTCTGAAAATGCATTAACCCTTTGCACTCGGGTGCCTTTTTCCTCGATTTCCTTAGTCTACTCGGGATTAAATTTTTTAAATACTCCATATTTACTACACGTGGCACTAGAATGAAAAACTGGAGTTTTTTTTTCATACAAACTAATTTAATTGGTTCTTTTTACGTAATTATTGATAAATTTATTGATAAACCATAATTTAAACTATAATTTTTCATGGTATGATATTTTTGAAGGATTCAGCAACATGAAGACCTGGGTTACCTTCACATGTCTCACGGATATATATCGTCTCTCTTCTTCCACCTTTGATTTTTCCGTTAGAGCAAACCGCAAAATCTTTATAATTTTTGTTAAGGCAAGGTGTGATTATATGGAGTTTCCCATCTAAACTTTGCTCTGTTTGTGGATGGTAATCTAACCTTGGAAGTTTGTGACACATCTCGGAATTCTCTGACGAGATCGTGTACTGGTTTGGTAATAAATTTCACATGTGAGATTGGTTTTTCATTTTTTCTTTCATGGCATTTTTTTGTACAATATATATGAATTTACACCCTCCTACTCAAGATTCCTGATTATGCAACAGAAAGAAAAAGAAGGTTTGATGAGACAGCTGACACTAGGAAGAAAAGGAAATGAAATTATCCAAACTAGAGCGCAATGAAATACGGAACACCTGACTGAGGTAACTTTACATTCTGGCGATTTCAGAAACAGATCATCTCTCAAAGGCATGGCTTCACAATTAGCTAACTTCCAAGTAATGAAGGGCAATTGATGCAAATGAAAAATAACTTACAACACAGCAAAGAGATAACAACAAACATCTGCGTAGGTGGTGGCATCCTTTGGAGATGGCATTTATGTCGACGACGACATTATGGGTCGATACTATTCATTTATAGAACAAGCCATGCTATTAATTAAGCCTTACTTTACTTGTCCTTTCATGCAGATGATTACAAGTAAGTTATTGGAATATATAGACAAAAATCCCAATTCCCCTCGCGGTGAAACTCCGTGTCGAGTGTGGCTTGACAAACGAGCTGCTGCCGCTGCTAACCGTGTCGAGTCACACTTGACATACGAGTGCAGGAGGTTAAACCACCAAATAACCTGAACTCTTGACAAAACGCTATCTCCGTAGGCCTGCTGAAGTTTAGCAAGAGTTTCCATTACATTTGCCCAAGTCTGAAAAAAAGCCTGATAGCACACTGTTTCTCGAAATTGATGTCACTCATTTTCATAACACAATAGAAAAAACTGATTCACAAAGAAAAATCGCCAAGGCCAACCAAATGAGTCGAACGAGTTCAAACTGAAGGCGGATCACATGTTCCCCTGTCGCCCCTCCAAGCCCAACACCTCCCGTGTTGCCAGGTCGAACGCTAAGTTGCCAGTCTCATTACTTAATTTACAGACCTCGTAACATTAAAGTCACTACACACTGGCATAAAAATATCACTCACTACTCACCACAGAATAATGTAAAACCGATGACCTTCCTTCACACACATACCTGCTGATTAAGTAACTTCGAAACACAGAGGTAGCAATGGTGCCAGACAGGTTGTAGAGGAAACTGCAGAGGCGGGCACCATTGTAGCGGAAGTTGGTCTCAATGACAGACTGAAAGAATGAGATTCGAGTAATGCCCATCCAAATGTAACAAGTCACATCCTACACTACTGAACTACCCACTCTTCCATGCGCTAGAGGAGTCAGATGCTGTTTTCGTTTTCAGATTTTGGGTGGATGGATAAATGAATTTAGTATTTGGAAGGGGGAAATGGTATGTGATACATTAAGTCCAAGTCAACATATTAAGAACATCATATTTGCTATCCTAAATGCAAAGCAACAAACATTATTTCTTCATGAATTTTAGGAAAATCTTTATCATTAGACTCATCCCAAAGTGTTAGCCAATGAAAAGTTCCAGCTAATTTCAATTCATTTAAGGACTGCCTCTAATGTAGTCTCCAGGAAGCCCTTCAACTTCCCTCTCACAATTATGAACAATTAGAATAGGATTCTAGGTTTTCCAGAGCAAATATATTCTAGATCTTCATCAAGAATGAAAAAGTATCTCTCAATAATTTTAAACATCACTTTTATACTTCTTCGCTGATTTCATTTCTGCCATCAACGATGGGTATTAATCATTACATAACACAAAACATTACATGCACTGGAAGTATAACAGAGTGCCATATTACAATATCAACATGAAAATGAAATAGAATAATCACTTAACCTCTATTTTTAACTATTTGGATACTAAAAATCATTAATTTTAACCCTGGAATTTTCACGTGTGTTGCTAGAAGGATTCTTATGGGAAAATAGAAAAAAGGCCTCACACGACAAAATTACAAATGAAATATTCCCAATCCATGAAGAGATACTTATCAACACAGCGTGACTGTTTTTTCCTCTGAACATTAAGCATGTACATATTTTCAGATTTTCAAGGAAAAATAGAATACGAGGGTGTGAATTGCATGTGACACCAAGTTTCAATGGGATGACCACTTATTTGCCGGGTTCCCATTCCCTACTTTCCCGATGAAAATGTTTTCACAAAAAAAGTATTTGCAATCAGGTTGGACCCCTGCGACTCAACCTTTCACTTGTCATTGATATCAATGAAGTTGATTCAACTAAGTTTTTCCAGTTCACATGTGTGATACCATATGACAAACATAATTTCATCTCATGACTTAAAGGATAATTGTTTTGAGAATTTTTGATTAACACAACAAAATTCCTGAATTTTTCAATACTTTTGGGCCATTGATTATATGTTACACACCTCAAAGATGCAAGCAACTGGTGTGATGGGAGACTAGTTTTAAAAGAAACTAAGGACATTACCTGTTCGACAATATCATCGACCATTGTGTGCACAGCACCAGGATCCTGAAGCCACTGCACAAATTTCTCACGCAGGGGTGTGAGGGCACGGTCAAATTCCCCTGGATCCCTTGTCAAACTGGCAATCAGCTCTCCTATGCGACATTTGACCTCGGAGTTGTCCTCCCCACCTCTCTGAAATTACACCAGGGGCATTCTTTTTATGTCCTTGCAGAAAACATAAATCAAGATTTGAGAGATTTCAAAACCAGGGGAACACCAGGGGAAACCAAACCAAAACACCAGGGGAAAAAATTTGAAATATGATACATGGAATAAGGAAACAATTTGGAATAGAATTAAGGGCATGAGTCTTGACCTTGAAAGGTTAGGTCTTATTTTAGCAAAATGAATGAACCCTATTCATTAGTGTCACATGATTTTGTAACTTCACATTTGGTTTTTAATTCTGGGTCATTGTCGGAGCAATGTTTGAGATATGCTACAATACGATAAACATACGCCGTTGGCAGGGACTTTTTGTAGGAAATAGTTTTACCCTCTTAATTGAAAAATAAATAGAAATAATAATTTTTTCCCAAGCACACATTAGTCAAAAAGAACAACTTTACAAAAATAAATGGTAATCCTTTTGAAAACCATAGTTTTCCAACCAATCTGACAATGTTAAGTAAAGAAGTTTTATAATTTGACATGGCAATATAAACACATTCTATTTCCATATTCATTGTTTGGCTTGGTACCTTTGAGCAACTGAATATCGTGGAAACCATTCTTAATGCTTAATGAGGGTGTATTCTCTATCATCTATATATAAATGCCATCTTTTAACATGTCAAGCAAATTTGATTCTGTAAAGACAATTCTGTTAGCAGTGCTTTGTAAGGATGCAAGAGGTTACAAGACCACAAAATCTGTCAGAGAACACATTAGAGCATCTGCAGCCAAGTTCTAATTTAGAAGACAAATTGTTTACCAAATATGCACCGAGGGTCCATTAAAACACTCCAAAAAATGAGCCCATGAATACTTCCAAATTACATAGCAGATGATGAAAAGTCATGAATTATGAGAGTGTGAATATACATTTAACAGCATAAAGTTAACGTAACATTTGTATAAATAGCTTCTTCGGATGGTAAGCATGTGGCAAGAGCTAGTAAAAGATGCTATTTCCCACAACAATCATAGTGATGTACTTAATATAATATATAATACCAGGTATCTTCTGAGAAATAATACCTATTTAAAAGATAATTGTAAATTTATGTGAAAAAATGTACATCTTACCTTGTAACCTTGGAAGTACAAGCGTTTTTAGCACCAACTATTTCAAATTTCTAGTAGAGATACAGAAAATGCTATTTTTACTCAAATAGGCTAGACCATAACTGATTAATGTCCCTGTTACAGTTAAAAGGATCTCCTGACTATTAGGGCTGCCAATGAACCACTGTGCATTTTTCATAGATAAAAAAGAGAAAAGTAAAGTCTTATGACTAACATATCATAAATTAATATATCTAATTTGTGAAAGCAATAAGCATTTCTTTCTTCCCAAAAATGTAAATCCTCTTTCAGAGTTCAGTTCCACAATATGCCAATCGTCAAAACAATGAATATCATTACAAACATTACTTTGTAAATTTTTGTAAAGATAAATTAATTAAAATTTTAAATACAAAAATTTATGGCATAAACCTTACATACTCAAGCCCTATTTAACTTAAAATATGGAATAATTAGGCCAAACTTGTTTTTTTAAAAGAGAGCAACTGCACTGCAAAAAGGATGATGGCAAAAGAAGGTATTTAAATACCCTGCTACTTTAGAGTACGTAGAAGTATAAAAATAAAGGGTGGGGTCAAAGAAAAGGCAAGAAAATAAGCATGAAATTTTATAGAGTAGTTATATTAATTGAGCAGGTACTTCCAGCACAAAATATATTAAAATGAAATGTGCACACAGTAAACCCTAGATGATTATTAAATATATATTAAGTTACATCTAGCCTACATCATAATTTAAAAATTTGCAAACCATTTACAAACACACACTTCAGCTTTGACCTCTGCAATAATTGCTCTTCAAAAATGACAGTTCACTATTCCTGACCTGATTCAATTTCATTTCTCATCATAATCTATTTATGGTTTAATGAACAATGGTTGTACCAAAATAATTATTTCTCTGGCCCCAACTCTCATACATGCCACAGGATCAATCGCAGGAAATAACACTTCATCATTATAAACATCTCTTATTAATATGTCCATTATGAAAGCATGGGAGATATTGCTGAGGCGGTCTCCAACTGCCTTCCTCAATAATCCCTCACATGCTTTCCAAGGAAGATTAAGTAACACAAAAACCATAGCCTGGGAAAATCTCGGGGGACCAGAATTACCGGATTTGAACCAGAGTCCTCAGACCACCATACAGCCAAATGGTATGCCACTATATATATATCACTCGGCTATATTTTTTCATTGCGTCGTCAATTTTTTTAAAGCTGGAGAGTTTAAATCAAAACATTTCAATTTGCAGGAAATATTTCTGAAGAAAATGGTTAAAGGAGTAAGGAAAATAAGATAATAAATGTACTGTACAAAGAAGTTTTTACATAGAAGAGGGAATTTATGACAAGGAAATTAAGTAAAGACAATATTATGACAACTTGACAACTTACTTTGGCATCTAATTTTGCAAAACTCTGAAACTTCGTCAATGAGGCAAAAGTGCAGGTGTAAAGTTGAGAATTTGGACGTGAAGAAAAATGGATGAAAAGACAAACAAATTAAGTTCTTGGTTTGTTAAGGGAAAAATAAGGAAGCTAGGAGGAATTATAAAAGGCATGAAAGTTGATACAGGCAACATATTGAGAAAAATGAGGTACATAGAGATAGAAGGGAGAACTTTGTGCAAGAAAGGTATGAGGAAAAGAACATACATGATGGGTGTACGGAACAGAGGCAGGAAGTAAGTGGAGCCAAGAACAGTCTATTGCAATCCAGGGTGTAACGAAATTTAGGGTCATGTTAGCAGAGGCTTAAAAGTTTAGCAATGCTCAGTACCATGGGTCGATAAAAAAACTACCTAGACTGATATACTATGTCTAGTAATAACAGATGACAAATTCATCACTACCCCATTTCCAAAGTTTAATGTGCACTCATTGACGGAGGAAATGGTCACAACAGAGATATTTCTTAAAAAACCCAAAATGTTATTGAATAAAGAGCATTTAAGCTGAATTAATGTTTTCCCAGCAAAGCATGACCACGTTAGATTAGTAATAATAGTTGTATAAAGATGAAATTCTTATAAAACTACAGGTTTTTTTCTAAAAGGAAGTTCTAATATAAACATAGTACAAAAAGAACAAAACCAACCCCACCCCAAGTTTCAATGCTTTAATTTGGCCTTTGAATGAGGCATTCAATTATCATCTCCCTAATAAATACACAATCGCCCGTAAAAGGGGGAAATGGAAAAGGAGAGGGGGGTTGGGAAAGGGGAGTGAATTTACAGTGAAGTTAAGCTATGACGACGGAGGAAAATAAGTGTTGCACTTATACACCTATTTGAATAACTGCAGACCAACAGTTTCTTTTAAAATCTCTACCTGTTCTAATGTGATAAACTTCAATAAAATTGTTCAAGTAAAGATGGATGGTAAAATCACTTGTATGTCTAGTGATTAAAAGGATAAATCTCTTGTTCATTAAAAGCAAAATTATTCCTTTTTCAGTGATAGTCCTAGACAAAATTAGTCCTTTAATTTCAGTGATGGAAACTGTTCCATAATAGATGGTTGATGGAGGAAGATAGGATTTGCAATCATAATATCACAAGTCATTTTCCATTGATAAAATCAAGAAAACCCCCTCATAATATTTGATGATGATAATATTTAATATATGATGATCTCCTTGGTACTTCCAAATGAAAAACAAAGGAACAATCTGAGATGCAGGATGACATCCTTGAAAAATGGTCACACAGCCTTAGGAATTATAGTTGTAACATAAATAGATTTATTAGGTGCAGCAATGGAAAAGGTCACTTTTGTGCCAAAATGGTGCTTCTGGCAATAGCAAGAATTGAAAAAGGCCTGATAAAGAATGCCTCTGCACTGCATCCTGAACACATGAGAGACAGCAAGATACATCAATTTTTCTCAAGTTTAACATTATGGAAGTAAAATTAAGCCAGCTTCAAACTTGGATACAAAGGAAAACCATAAGATATTATGCAAATGAACTAAACCCATAAGCATGCATAAGCCCACCCATTCTCACATAGAGTTAGTTCGATGACACTTTGAAGCCATTTGTCCCTCACTGCCTGCATTTCATAGAAAACCAACCCCAGAACTCACTTCTCACAAAAAAATAAGGAATGACTACAATCTGATGGTGCCAAAGAAGTTGAACCATCTCCATGTTGAACAAACATACATATTTAATAAGAGTGAAAATTCAAGAGCAAGACAAGAAAAGTTTAAAATCAATACAAAGGGAGTCACCAAAAATCACTGTATGGCATAATTTGATTTATTATACAGCGATTACAACGAGTCGTTAGAAGGTTCACATTATTGCCTGTGAAACTCATAAAATTGCAGTACCACTATCTCCACTAACTTGTGTAAAAGCACAGTGGATTTAATAAAACACTGGGCATTGCTTAGTTTATATCTGCATAGTAAAATTTCTCACAAAAATTTGAAATGGCACTAGAATTCGATTGAAAATTTTCCTCATAGTAATGCATCAATGTTCTCCCTTAAACGTATCCTGGGTATCAGTACACCATTGTGGACTAATGCAGCGTTTGCTCCATCGTTAAACAAAGAGTTAATATTCACGTAAGAGATTCAAAATTAGTTTTTTGTAAAAACTCGCAGATTGGTATAGATTTTTTCAATCAGCCATTTTATCAACTTTTAAGCGAGTATTTGTAGAACCTACAGTAAGGACTAAAAAAAATATACATATTTAACCATAAAATGACAAAAAAATCAGCCAAGGAAAATACAATTCTTTCAAGTAGAACATGCAACGGCAACAAGTAATATCCGGCCGATGCCATTTGATTTTTTATTTAAAATGCAAGGATTGAACAAAAATAAATTGTGAAATTAACCCGCACAGGGTTGTACATGAGGCACTGGTTAATTTTCACTCCGAGACATCTCCATGTGGCATTATGGAAGCATTTACAGTTATACATTATGAATTAGATTCAAGAACAAAAACGTGGACAAAAACTGAACTGCATTTACGTTTCGAAGGGTAAGATTTCAAATGTATATTTTCCTATGGGCTAAATATAGAAGTACCAAGTGGGGTACACACTGAAAAGAACGATATTCACCTGAGCATTATAATCTTGCTGAGGAACATAACCCTTTGGATAGAACTCTTTTGCATCAGCAGACAGCTTTGATGTCTTAGAAAGATCATTTGTGCTTTTAGGTTCCGCATTCACAACAGATGGTGGGACTGAAGCACCAGACCCTGAAAGAAGCCAACATGTCACCACAACATACTTACACCATTAGCAGCAAATTATTTGTGATACACACCTCTTTGCATGAATTCATTAGATGATGAAGCATCCTGAAGTTGTTTTTCGCCAGAATCGACAGAACGACGATGATCTCGCCTTTCTGCCTGATTTTCGCGCCTCATACCACGACCTCTTCCTCTGCCCATTCCGTCTTTTCCGGGATTATTCATTGTTACTAATCTAAAATATTTATAGACAATTCTTGGAAATAATTCGCTAAATTCGCCGAACTGAAGACTGAAACGCCGAGATAACCATCATCCAGAGCAAAATAATCTTCGATAAAGTCAAAGGCGTCAGAAAATTAATTTTAACGGAACTAATCACAATCAAACGCACTCTTATCTAATGGTCAATCTTCAAAAAACAACAAAGAATTAATATCTCCCACACTAAAAGATAATTTCATACACAATGACGGCAACAGTTGTATTTTTGCCACTAAAACTGTCAGCTGCAACTAAACTTGATGCACCTCCTCTAAGTTGACAATCGATTGTCAAGCGTGTCTCGCAGTTACTGAGCTTCTCATTTCTGCCACCCATGGCGTTCATTGAGAGCTAAGTTTTAAGAGGAAATTTCAAAATTGTCATGTCGCAAGTACCATTTTCCTTCCTCGTAAATAATATACTTAACTTTTAGAAGTTATATGTATGGCATATGATACTGGAATTAATGTTTTAATTGATAAAATTTAATATTTTTTTCTAATCTAGTGCAAATGCAAAGAGACGAATAATATTAATTAATAATTCACGCTACAAATATGCGGCAAAATAGGAAATGGACTATACCACGAAGTAAATAGTCATAAGTATTTCAAATTATTTGAACTATATTATATCAGTTCATTTTAATGACTTCTAGTACGTATTAGGGCGACAGGTTTTTACTGCCCCTGTGAGCTGAGATGATTCAGCTATATCCTCAATAAAAGAATGATGAAGAGGAAAAATGATTACTTTGCAGATAGTCGATTTGTGTTCAGAATTAGGAAGTATACACGACAATAAAGCAGTACTGAGGTTACCGATCGAAAAAAATATGAAAATACAACCAAGATGTATTTGCTTTGTGACATTAGAAAAGGCATTTAACAGAATAAATTAGGTTATATTTTTCAATTAATGCAGATGATAGGAGTAGGCATAGGTGACTCATGTAGAACCTATGCATGTATCAAACTGTAGTGCTACTACTTTACTACTACTTTCAATCTACTACTGTACTGCAGTAGTAGATTAAAAGTTATGGTATGAAATACAGTTTTAGATAGGGTGCTAAGAACAGTGCTGTCCATGATCACACATGCTATTCACCTTTAATGCAGAGGAAATGGTAAAAGAAGGATGGCAATAGCTGAATGAAAGTGAGTTTTTCATAAAATCGGTTAGATTTGAAAATTAACAACTTTTATTCACCCAGCCAACCAAAGGATTAAAATAATTGTTGAAAACATTACCAAACCAGTGTGATAAGTATGGGATGAGAAGGTAAATAAAACAAAGGTGATAATTTTCTTGATAGATTTGAAAGCTAATTTGAACATTAAATTTGGAGGGCATAAACTCACACAAGTAAAACAGCTAACCCATTTGTCAAGTATTTCAGACAATGATGGTCAAAGCAGTTAAGATATTAGTAAAGTAATTGCATTAGGCAGGGTTTTTTGTAAAGAGAAAGGAGCTGATGACAACGAACTTCATTAAGGATAGAAAGAAAATATTAGTGAAAACTTTCATTGAGCGTATAGTTCTGTATGGCTGGGAAAGATAGTCAATAAGGTAAGAATATAAACAGAGATTGAGACTTTTGAGATGCAGGTGTGGAGAACAGAAAAGTGCAATGCACAGAAAGGATAATGAATGAGAAGTACTAGACATGTTGGAGGGAAAAGAGAGGGTTGTTGGAAGGAATTCAAAAGAGGTAATAAAAGTAGATTCAAGGCATTTTGATAGATATTGGAGTGTCAAAGATTTTGACAGATTGGAGAACCTTAGGAACCTAAGGTGGGGGGGAGGATAAGGATAGAGGACATGTTCGATGAAATTGAGGCAGTAGGAATTGAAGAAGGTTTTACTGTAAAGGATGTCACATTGCGTCATGTTAGACACAAGTGAATAGCCCTTAGGAGAAGTAGCAATATACATAGTCATCCCAACTTCCTTAGGGAAGTAGTCCAATAAAATCATGGGGACTTATCAGGATCCATGGCTCTCTGAAATGTAGATCAATTTAGTGGCAGATCCATCCACGAATTATCCAGGATTCAACTATGTAACCACAATCATCAATTTTCAAGGTGGAGCATCATTGCACACAGATAAAAAGAAGATAGCAAAGAATCATTCATTGTGGACGAGCTGCTCTTGCCATATCAGATCAAGTGTTGTAGCTTCCTCTGGAAGGCATCTTTGATCACACAAGATGGCCGGGATAGTGCATAGCAGCATTTGGAAAGATAATCAATGATCGTTTGATGTACTAAAATACAAGTCAATGCACTGCAGGGAATGCTCGGTGATATGCAGCAGTGGAGTGTTGGGAGAGGCTGCACTGCACTGGACGCACACTTGCGATGTTTGAAAGCTAGCTGGCTAATAAGGAAACAATTTGATGACATGAGGAAAATCCTCCTCCACCAGCAACTAATAATCATCCAGAAAGGGGATCGCTTGGACTTGAAACTGGAAGAGGATCTCTTGAGACACTGCCATGGCAGTAACTCATCAATGGACGAGGGAACTGAAATGTTTCTCTTAGAGAATAATGTGAATTCTGTAGCAGGGATAATTTCGTTTCATGATAAGGAGCTGAAAGATGCTGTCCTCTACACCCAGACTGATGAGTGAGGCATTGTGTGGACTGGCTCACGGAGCCACTGCTTCACCTCAGAGATGAAAAGGGTAGTGGATACATCAATCATCAATGTTTTTACCAAAAAGGAGAAGAAAGCCGAGCGGCTTTCACAAGAAGTAAGAGCAGATATTAGAAACTCATGAGAGTTTTCTCAAGTGCTTCTTTTCAGCTGATTTTTCTTTAAACACAAAGATAGTTCATAAAAAATGTATGTCCTTAACTCAAATTGTTAGCACAGTATACATAACTAGTTTTATCAAGACTACGAGGAAGGATTCCTCAATTTGAAGGAGGGGATTTGGTCCAAGGCTGGACATGAACCCTTGATCTCAAAGTAATACTTCACATCAAGGGCTTATATAAATATTATATATGAACTTCATTCATGATTTGAACCAAATTACTCTTCATGAATCATTTGATTGCAATAACACTTGATCGAGACAGAAATTTTTGGACCTATAACCACTGACTTAAATAGGAAGAGTAATGGCACCTCAATTAAATACCACTTCTGTTCATTATTTTAAATAAACAGTGTAAATGATTAATTGCTCTTTTAGAGGAATTGCCTTAGTGGATCTAAACTTTATTGTTGAAGGAGTGAATTTTTAAAACGATATAAGTCTAATACTCTATTCAAACCAAGTATCAATTAATAGCAAACAGCAGGTTTCAAATTAGTAATTTATTGGACAGGTAATACATAACATAAATTGATGGTAAATATATCAGTCAAAAATTGCATTGTGATTACTCAATTATAATAGCAAAAGTCATCAATAATTGATACAACATGCTTACAGCATTATAGCTACTGCATATATTCACAAAAAAAGTTGATGCTCTGTCTCAAAAACAATAAAATCAAACATTTAATTGCACTAAAGTCCACTCTCACATTGTGTTCTTTATCTGTTAATGGTATGGATGAAGTTGGAAGACTTAATAAAAGCAATGAACACCCCACAGAGTGGAGAGCCCACTGCCACACACTCCCTTCCAATGTTGCTTGATGCACATACTTTCAGGGCAAGGGTGGCCAACAGTTCTCAGTGAAATCATTCAATACCTATGACAATCTGAGGGCACAGCAATGGACTACAATCTGCTTCCTCTCCAATCAGCATTGCAGTGAGAAAAAGTGAGACCATGGACCAGAATGGCCTTCCATTAGTACTTCAAATGGCATTAGTGGTACATGCATTGAAGTGACAATCACTCAATGGTGTACAAGTGGCTAGATTATTTAATTTAGTGTACAAAATTATTTCAAAATCCTGATGCAAACATCCACACAAAATATCTTACTTTCTAGATAGCACCCATGAGATAAAACAGGAGCACATTCTGTTAATAACTAACAAAATATAAAACTCTTTGCCAACATTATTTTCAAAACATTCCCACATGAGGTTTTTTTTGGAATGTACAAGTCACACAGACACACAATACACTCAAGCTTTCAATTCATGTAATGAGGATCTCAATCTAAAGTTGAATCTTCTAACTTCTCCAGTCACTCTTGTCTTTCTTTATCTCCTCCTACTTTTGAAAGTAATCACACGTTCATGCACGCAAATATCTCTCATATGTATCTACAGAACTCACATTTAGGTCTACACACATCTAACCATACCACACACATGCTAAACAAATGTCTCTATAGTAAGTACATGTTAGTGTATACACTCTATGCTTAAAACATCCCCCATGGAATTTCAGTTGCATATTACTCAATAATTTTTTATCAATTGCATCTAGTGTCATCAATGTCCCAAATGAAGGTTCTAATTATGTATGTTCCACAAAGATGTCATTTGATCAATTAATGCTCATAATGATACTGCATCCTCTAAAATAATATGCCCACAATTGAAATTTTTTAAGTGAATAACATTCTAATTTCTTCTGATTTGACTATGAAACCTCATTGACCACTTTTATAAGAATGGACTTGTCAGACAAGATCAAAAAATCACATATTTGTGTGCATTTGAACATAATGATTGAATGGGACACCCAAACAAAAAATAATAACAGCAAAGCCATTACCAGAGAAAATATACACTCTGGCTTTAATTCATGCATTGTTTCAGAATTATCTTTAAAATGAAAATTACTTGATAAGTTAATAATAATAATAATAAAATAAAATCTTTTAAGTTCTTTCAGCAGTAGACTAATTTTATCAAATGATAATAATAACTCTGATGAGTGAAGAATATTACCAATTATGAATATTATTCATTAGCATGGTTCTTATTACTCAGTGATGAATACAACAAGAATACTTAGAGTATCCCATTGAATAATGCACATAATTGGCTCACAGGGTATAGCACATAAAACAAACTGACAGATTATATTGGTAAAATAGGGACTGAATCCTGCTGCTTAACAGAGGATGTACACCCATGGTGTGTCAACCCATCCCAAAATCTAAAAAATAGTTTTTTTTATTAACTGCCATTGATTGAATCAGTTCCAACAGCCATGCAATCACATTGTAAAAAGGTTCTCTATTGTGTCTTCTTGAAATCACATTATGATGGAAATGTAAAAGTATGACAGAGTATTGAGAGGGACACATGCATTTATGTAATATATACCTATATATTCCCTCTGATAATAGGGTATAATCTCACAGTAATGCATCAGAATGACTATCTCATAATAAAAAGCTCTAGTGATATTACTGACCTTTTGACATAAATAATTTTAAACGTTAAAAATGATTGTCCCCACTATTATAGATTAGCTCCCATGTGGTATTCAGTTTGATTACAAAAGAGAAATAAGATTAGCCAATTTATCCAATAGTCTTTTCTTTCAAATTATTACTAGGGGCCAAGACAAATTAAGAAGAATACATAGGTACATTTTTAATCTCATTTATGAATCTCAGTCATGTATGTGTTTGGATTGAATTCCCCTAATGTATAGTTTTGATTTATTTCCTTCTATATATACATGACGATTTAATTTCAGTTCCCCAAAAATCATATTTTCCAAAAATCTAGAATTTAAATTCTGTTTAACTTTGATGTGCATATTCCTACAAATGATAAAATACCTTCTGAGATGTTGATTCTCACTGAATCAAAGAAATGTTTTCTATGACATAAGTTCTGCTTCAGATCCCAATAAAAGCAGTCATCAACCTACAATTTACATTAAATTTTTGGGCTTCCGAGAATAAAAACTATCAATGAAAGCATAACTTCCAAGGTAGAACCGAATAAAAGATTTGAATGCCAATCGGGGAACAGGACAGAAAATCAAAATTATATTTGAGCACTACACTTTTTCTGATCTTCTCTAAGCACAACATGGGGGGGGGGGGTGTAAATCTGCATTGGAGCAAGCATTTCTAATTTAGCACAAATTCCTCAAACGTAGCACAAACGTCTCTAAAAATGTTTTTCGGAATGAATTAATTCAGTCAAACTGAATCGATGCAAATATGGTACATTGTCATAATAGATTTAGGTCAGACAAAAATGTTCTTACTCCAACATATGTCATACTTTTGTACCAAGTAGCAATTATTTTCCAATCACATGATAAATGTAATAATATAATTTCTGATGGCAATAATCCTTTCTTCCTCTCTTCCTTAAATTCTTCCCATTTCTTCTCACTGCACCCTGAGGATGCCCACACCCACCCCATGCTATGAACAGCTATCTCATCAATCACCTTTGCTCCATTCATTCCTCTCCCACATTTAACTTCTATAACTCTTTCTCGATGACCTCCTCCCATCAATTCCTCTCTCCCTCTCATTTAGAGGTCATCACATCACCTCTATCACAACACAGCAGTTCCACCTCTGCGCCCCACATTACTGTCATATCAAAGAAACCATTCAGCTTTCTAGGGACCCTAGAAAACCAAGATATGAGCATTAGACATTAATTACATCATGAAGGTCAGAGGATGCGGGCGAGACTGAAGAGGTTTCCTCATGAGACACTATAACAAAGGCACACCACTGCCTTTACTGCATCTTCCCTCCTCCAGCCATGTAGTGTGGGGATGAAGCCCCCCCTGATCCAGGGCCCCTGCCACCAAGGTTCTGCTGTTGATGGTGATGCCCCTTGTGCCCTGTGCCAGTGGCAGGCACTGAGTATCGACTGCCGGGACGGGAGTGAACTATGGCGTAGTGGTCGCTATTGGTGGACACAGATCGGGTCGAATTCATTGTTGAACCTCCGGAAGCATAGCCTGGTTTCCCATTAAGGGAATACCTTCGAAAGAATAATAACACAGATCAGGTGAAATGATCAACGTATGAGCAAAAGAACCATGGATTAGAATCAGTGAGATTTAATGTACAGATGCTTATTTCCTTTAACCATTCTCAACATGAGAACTAATTTCTCTTTCATAGAATTTTGAATATTTCACCTTCCAGTGATACTGCTTAAGAATGCCTATTTATCTATGACTTTGATGAGCCTTTTAAATTGAACTTCTTATGAATATTATATTTGATAATCAAGATTATTTCCATTTGAATGCCACTAGCAATAATTTAAAAATTCATGAGTAGAAAACAAAGATAAAAATAAGAATTTAAAACTCAAAAGTCAGTACAGGCAGAAGGGAATGAAATATTGCAACATAAAGTTAGTATCAAGTAAATTGCAAACGTTATGCAGCTAATTTGTAACAGAAGACTCGCACCAAAGTAGTCACAGGTCTGCATTGACACATTTGTCATTGAACACGAAATTCCAGTTTTCCATAAATATTCACACTAACTAGGAGCCCAACAACACTAAAACTACTTCCAACACTTACCTTGAGCCATACTGGGAGCCATGCCAACTTCGGTATGGGTCATAGTCATCAATGATGCTGGGTGGCGCTTCTTTCTCAACAATCTCAGTTCGAGCACAAGAGCATGTCATGGCTGAGCAAAGGAACATGTTCACCACGAGCATGATGAGGAACAGCACACCAAATGCAATGCACAGGTAAAGGAGCCAAGGGGGACGCACTCCATTGATGCTGTCATCGCACAACTCCTGCAGCACTGTGGGACAATCGTGTCTCAATTAATGTGAGGGATAGAAATCCTCCCACACAGTTCCTATCCCTTTGGAAAGGTCAGATATAAATGATTTTTACTGGACTACCCTACATAATTTATAGAGTAACACACTTAAAATGGATTATATGTCTTACTTACTTACAGAGGAAGTTAAGTGTGCTTCCACATATTAGAGTACTTTTGGATTAACCTTTTGATTGAATTTTGGGGGTAAAAACCGCAGGGTGGAGTGAAATCACAGTAAAAATGTTTATCTCATTCCAATGTTTACATTCAGTAAACATAAAAATACAAAACCGGCACTGCAATAGCATTACTACATCTAAAATGAGTATGAATGAAAGCTGATATAACAGATCAATATTCAATAATATGAAAAATTATGATAAATCCCAAGAATGACAACAGGAGACTGCTTTCTTCCCATTATTAGTCATAGTTGCTCCAAAGGTGAAAATCAGCTGATTAAGCCAATGTTTAACTCTTTATGGACCAAGCAGGCATGCATGCAACAAACACAAAACACTAATGATGTCCCTTTCCTCATTCAGCTAACTACTAATCCACTTTGAATAATAACCTAAATTCACCAATTCGTCATGCCATCATACATACTGTTTGAATGTATTTATGATGGCATGACTACATCTAGCACAAAATTAGTTGGGTTCAGACTTGGGGAAGTCAGGAATAAAATTTACTGAAATAAGTATAACATAATTTAATACTTGTAGACAAGTGTTAATTTATGAATAAAAACTTTTCCTCAAAGTGAGCTCTCAAGAGTTTCAAGGAACTTCATTTCTTAGGGTATTTTCAATTAATTGAGCTGGGTCTAATTTTTATAGCATAAATCCTGTGTTGAGTACCTATAACTCATGGGAAAGAACAAACTGGGTTTTTTTTCTTTTTCAGTTTTGCTGTCCTTTCATTTTGAAACAAGAACATATCGTTAAAGAAGAAGTGAGTAATAATGTTTGAAATAAAAACCAATCATGAGTTGTGAATACAATAAGTTAAAGTGACAAGTTAAGAAATGTTCTGAATTAAGTTAAGCTTGACTAATGAAAAACTATGCATTGAAAAAGTGATTCAGCTTGAAAATGAAAAACTTAATGAAACATTTACAGTACCAAAAAAATATACTATGCTAAATAGAAATAAAATTTAAAGGTACTTCATTAAAAATAACTTTTCTGCTATTAAAAGCGAGTGAAATTGATCTGAATTCAGGCCTAGAAATTTTGATGAATTGGTATGAATTCATCATTTTAATGGGTTGAGGAAATGAAATAACTAATCAGGAAAATTTGTGAAGGGAGGTGGCATTTTAGGAATGAGGGGCAGGTGACATACTTGGTGTGTCACCAGGCTCCAGAACAAAGACACTTGTGCTGGCCATGAGCACCCCATCTTCAGTTACACCATCCGTTGCATACGTATCTCGTGAGGTGGCGAAGGAGAGAGCCCTTGCTTGGGGGGCTGGCAGGGCCTCAAGGGCCTCGCTGTCTCCACATCGTGGCTCTGTGCATGTGCCTGTGAGAAAAGAGATGCCAATCCATTAAAAAAGTCAATCCTTCCCCCACTCTTTCAGTTCCACAACTATTCCACACGATTCTCAAACATTGATCTAACAGATGCACATTCATGGAACATACTGAAACAACTTGACACAATCCATGTTATCTCCTAGTTGAGATTGATTTACACTTGGATGGAGTATCACACTTGATATATACATGTAACAAACTACACCACAGACAAATTAATCAGTAAACGAAATCAAACCAGCATTCAATTGAAAATGTGAAATTACAAATGGAAGAGCATATAGAAGTTCATTTCTTAATTAAATGAAGTTTGATTCTATATTAAACACTTTTATATTGAAGAACAGATCAATTGTGCAATTACATATTACACTCATGAGAAATGAAACAAGTTTACTCACAAGTACTGCACTATTCCTTTCTGTTCTTTATTTCTTTATACTTCCCTGACTTACTGTTAAAGGTGGTATATTGTCTTCCTAATTTAAGTTATCTATGTCGATAGAATCTCATGCATCAGAAACACTATGCATGGAAAATCACCAAAGAGGATGGAAGAAACTCGGTAAGTATTTCAATCATCTGATGATCATGGTGAAGCTAGTGGACTATTTCACTTCCTCCATTTTCAAAGGGATCCACTCTACACATAGAGTGGAAAAGAGAAGGGAGACATGATTATGCTTTAGCACTCACCTTTGCACACAGCAATGTCACACTGGAAGTGCACCTCATTGCTGTCTGGGAACCTGAACATCGAGCGAAGGGTTGCATCAGCAGCACCCAACTTCTCATTATACTTGAAAGGCGAGATAACGCGGCTGAGGGGACACCTGGAAGAGAAGAGAAGCCATTAGGACTTTAGACCTGAGTACTTTTGATGCAGCCAGTGGAGTGCTTTGATAAAGAATACACAACCAATGACCCATCGAATTGAATTCTGTAATGGATACAATCTTAAGCAAGACTTGCACCAGTTATGCCGCGCCTATTATGAAACAGTTATTGGCATAGATAGATGTTCAAGGTGAAGTGGTGAGGAAGCAATAGCAACCATCATGCTGTGATAGAAAAAAATTCAGCTGCCCCAAGACACTGTTTTAAAAGTACCACCACATTTAGAGTCTGGTCCACTCCCTACTGGGGAGTGGACCAGACTCTAAATGTGATGGTACTCAGAAAACAGAAACACTACACTTTTACCCTAAGGTGACCAGACCCTTTTTCAATAAAATCAAATTTAGAACCTTCAAAAATATGTTAATATTTTTTTTTTCAGGAAGTTCTCTCGGGTTTCCCACCGGGTCAGCGTGGTGTGCACCGACGTTTCGACGGCTAACTCTGCCATCGTCTTCAGGGTGAAGTGCAGAGCAATGAATTCGCCAGGTATTTATACCCTGTCATAGGGTCAGGTGTCCTCTGATTGGTCCGATGTGTTCCCAAGTGCCGAGCCGCCCCGGTGACGTCTCGTACTTTCAATTTTTCTCAGCACAGGTCTCCACGTGCTGCTGATCTGGAAGCCAGTGTCCCTGTTGAAGGTATTCTGTCCTTCCAGTCGGATTTCCACGGCTTCCTTCGCCACTCGGTCCCAGTAGCCGTTCGTGTGACAAAGTCTTTTGGTGCTCTCCCAGTCAATCCGATGACCATGCGTGATGCTGTGTTCGGCGACTGCAGACTTCTCAGGGTAATGGAGTCTGATGCATCGCTCATGCTCCGTTAGTCGCTTTTCAATTGTGCGGCCAGTCTCCCCGATGTATACCTGGCCGCACTCACATGGGATCCGGTATACCCCCGGCGCCTTCAAACCCCGTTCGTCTTTTGCCGTGCCAAGGAAGTTCTTCAATTTTCCTTGTGGCTTGTGGATGGTTTCCACTTTATGTTTCCTTAGTATCCTGGAGATCTTATGGGATACCGTGGAAACAAAGGGGATGCTGACCCTGGCAACGGGTTTTTCTCTTTCCTCTCTCTGACGGTCGTTTCTGGTGAAGGCCCTTTTAAGGGCCAAATTTCACCAATCTCTATTTTGGGCACACCAATCTCTATTTGAACGGGAAAAGCCACCATCACCCTGCCCAAAAACGAGGGGTTATGTCAACGCTCATCCACCGGGCAAAATGCGTGTCAGACCAGGAAGGTTTGGAGGCAGAAGTTCATCACCTGAAAAATACTTTCCTTCAGAATGGATACACAAGCCGGGAGGTCAATTTGGCCCTTAAAAGGGCCTTCACCAGAAACGACCGTCAGAGAGAGGAATGAGAAAAACCTGTTGCCAGGGTCAGCATCCCCTTTGTTTCCACGGTATCCCATAAGATCTCCAGGATACTAAGGAAACATAAAGTGGAAACCATCCACAAGCCACAAGGAAAATTGAAGAACTTCCTTGGCACGGCAAAAGACGAACGGGGTTTGAAGGCGCCGGGGGTATACCGGATCCCATGTGAGTGCGGCCAGGTATACATCGGGGAGACTGGCCGCACAATTGAAAAGCGACTAACGGAGCATGAGCGATGCATCAGACTCCATTACCCTGAGAAGTCTGCAGTCGCCGAACACAGCATCATGCATGGTCATCGGATTGACTGGGAGAGCACCAAAAGACTTTGTCACACGAACGGCTACTGGGACCGAGTGGCGAAGGAAGCCGTGGAAATCCGACTGGAAGGACAGAATACCTTCAACAGGGACACTGGCTTCCAGATCAGCAGCACGTGGAGACCTGTGCTGAGAAAAATTGAAAGTACGAGACGTCACCGGGGCGGCTCGGCACTTGGGAACACATCGGACCAATCAGAGGACACCTGACCCTATGACAGGGTATAAATACCTGGCGAATTCATTGCTCTGCACTTCACCCTGAAGACGATGGCAGAGTTAGCCGTCGAAACGTCGGTGCACACCACGCTGACCCGGTGGGAAACCCGAGAGAACTTCCTGAATACAATACGCCGGGAAAAACTGAGATCCTTCATATGTTAATATTTTTTTATGGTTCTCAAAGGGGATAGGAAAATTGCTCCCTTCCCCCACAAATTAGCCGCTGCACTAAAAGTCTATGCTTCATATTTTATATGTGTTTAAGTGTTACAAGTACTTTAAGATGTGTAGTAAGTATCTACTATCCAAAATATGCATTTAAAATGAGTGCAAGATCATGCACTCAATTGATGACAGAATACTTGCAGTAGTATGTCATCCCACCATTGAATGTGACAGGGATAGGGGATACAAATTTAAGCAGACCCATATTCTTAATTATAGCCTCAGGAATGCCAAGAAAGACTTACCCTTGTTGATTGATGAGAGGGAAGCTGCTGTTGCTCTTGTTGAATGCAAAGCAGGACTTGACTTGAATTCCATACGTGCCTGGAAGGATGAGGAGGGGATTTAAATTAAACATTTATAAGGAATGGACAAAAATATTAAATTATCTCACTCCTTTTACTGAACTATTTTTGGAAAAGTAAAATTTGGCATGCATCTCCAAGTTGATTTATTTGAAATGTAAGTGAGATAATGAACTTGGCACTCTCAGAAGAAATTACAAGGTAGAGTATTTTTTCAGATTCCAAGAGTTATAAATTAAACGGCATTGGATATGAATTAAATTTCAGGTTTATTTTGATTCTACTGAGAGAGTAAAACCCCACTACCACAGAGTAACAACCAGCTGGGTGGGGAGGGGAGAAAAGTGAGGAGGAGGAGGAAAGGACTTTCAAATTAAGTGAAAATCTGCACAAGTGAAGGACGGCTTAGTGTACTTAGAGGTGATCATCCAGGATGGCTCTGAGAGGACTATTTCACTTTTTCACAGCACCTATGACGATAATGACAGGAAGAGAACATGGGGAGGAAAATATAATGTGAAAAGAATGTCTTTTTTTAGTTTTGATTTGATATTCATCCTTTTTTCATACTTTGGGTTCAGGAATATTATTATATTTATTTTAAATGATGCTTGTCTCCTTTAAAATTAATATTTTTTAAAATTTCAACTTCATATTTCAAACAATTTTTTACAGTATTTCATGAACTAGTATTGCCATTTGGTAAAAAGTAATTAAATTTGTAATGCCACAGGCAACTTGTGGGGCAGAGAGTTAATGCAGATATCCTCTATTATCTTTGAATTCTAGCTGTTTACATTTAGTGTGTTACTATATTTACTGTTCCTCTGCCCCTTTGGTGTTACATGCAAAAAAATGTGATGATATATTAAAGAAACAAAACTTTTGATACAATTGAGTGCTGATCAGCAGATTCTGATATAAGCCTGGGAATTCATTCTTTTCAGGGAACACATCACTCAGCCCAGAAACAGGTACCAAACCCATGACCTTCATATGCCAAACCAGAACATTACCAACCCAACTGCAGCAGGCAGCACAACAAACTATGACACAAGCTGGTTCAAATAGTCTGCACTCACTGCTTAGCTTGTGTGACTCAAACTATTTAATACATATGTTTATTTGGATGAATTTACTAAGATATTCCATCAGAGGAGTTTCTTCCTTGAGATGGGGTTAGGTACTAACCATCTGGTCGTGAGATATCTGCACGCAGAGTGTATGCCCTTCCGTACACAACTTCATGGACCCGTTTTCCTTTCTCAAGGAGCTTCAGAGAAACTAAAGAAGTCTCATTCCTGCAACAGATACAGGAATGTTTTTAGAATCCATTCTGAGAAACTACATTAAAGGATAGATTATTCAAAATAATGAAAACTTCCTAATAAACAATGACACATGGGTAAAATCTTACAATACATTTAATTTTTAACCTCCTTTTGAAATTAACAGTGTTAATTACTGAGAAATTATTATAAGAGGATAAGGAATTTAAAAAATGGGTAAAGTGAAATTCCAGAACTGTTAAGGCCTCTTCTAATCTTGTCAAAACCATATTTGAGGATGATTTTCTGCAAAAACATCTCATCACATTTTATACAAGAAGTTTGAGGTGAACTGAGTTGAGGGTAATGCTTCATTAGATGTGAGATATGCTGACTTGCAATGTTTTTACTTAAGTAATAAGATTCCTTGAAAATAAAGAAAAAATGTTAGTATAGTTATTAGAAGATAAAGCTTCCAGGAGCAAGGATTATATTTATGGAGAACAAAATAGGGATAAGGGGGTTGCTGAGGAGAGAGGGAGGATTTAAGTGATTCTCTTCCTTACATTTGAGGAAATTGAATTGGCTTATATCAATGAATAAGAGGAAATAAATGATCTAGAATGATGGCCCTTTGGCCAATTTAATAGAAAAATCATTATGTGGGTAAACACTTATAGTTATAAGCATGTTTTGCCTGGTTATATGTTGTTTAATTGTTGAAGCACATGTAAATTCTATTATCCGTAAGTCTTTTCATCTATAATTTGGGATTTGACCCCACAACAGAGGTCTCCCAAACTTGTTAAATATTTATGCCATAGAAAATTAAATTAGTCACAAATAAATTACTTACTTGGCATTCTTAAAGCCTGCCTTCCCACATGTAATGACATAGAACTTGTCATCTGTCAATTCAAGCCTCTGATGTATCCTCACAGCAATAGGAACTGATCTCTCTTCCGTTTTCTGAAGCAAAAACAAAAATCAAATAGTAATTAAACACAGAGATTCTGATTATGAATAAGCACACCTTGGTTTGTCAGTTAAATTGAGAGAAAAATGAAGAGGACTGAATAAGAGCTAGGAACGTTTTTGCTTAAAAACATGTCATTAAAAAATAAATTAAGGTAACATATGCTAAAAGGCATCCCTATGATATAACTTATATTTTTTTTTACATTTTAGTCAGTGATATGTCACAATACTTCTAAGTAATTTGACTTAACACAGGCTACTGGCAGAGGATCTACTGCATTGGTAGTATTCAGATCACTACCAGTCTGGAAGATAGCTAAAAAAAATAAGGATGTTATGATGAAGCACCACGAAAGCCTTCAAGAAGGCTTTCCCCAGAGATTCATTTTGAAGATTCATTCAGAAGATATCTTTGTGATTCCTCTATCTCTGAGGAGGCACGTGATATGATATCTATAATCTATAAGGAAGACTTTCTATACATTTGCTTAGAAGTGAAGCTTTACAGTTATAAAAATATTGTCACACTGTATATAAAAATGCATACGAGAATTATAATGAGATTTTCAACCAAATAACTAACACTATGGGGATTTCGATTTATAAGAAACACCATATCAGATTAATCTTCCAATACCACTCACCATTCATTTACAAGTCTATTGTAATGATAACCATTGGAACTAAATGAAATATGGCGAGTAAAACATGAGATGGTTGACTTAACCATTGAATCTCTCAGTTTCAATTTTATTTCATTTTTGGCTTTCAGACTTGTTTAAGACTGGCATTTTTGCTGTGAGATTATCATTGAATTTAAAATTTAGTCCTTTGCCAAGTGAAAACTGATCTCCCCGATATTTCAATTATTATCTTATTTGGCAATGAAGCAAAAGCTTTTTATTTTAACCATGAGGTATCATTTTCTTTTTTATTACTTGCATGTAAAGTACATATTAATGGATAATATCCAGGGCCTATACGATTTATAAAGTAAAAATAAATTACATAATTTTTTGTATGGTGCTTTTCCATGTTTACTATTGTAATCACGTACACAGCATGCATATCTATTAATCAAAATTTAAAAAAAGTTTGGAATAATATTGTAAGAAAGATTAACAAAAATATTTTATAATTGGCAGAAAAACATATAATATTATCTGGACTTTCCATAGCCCTAGGGTGGCCGGCAGGTCAGTTACAACTGATCTGTTAATTGTATAATGGTTTTTGGACTCTTGAAATTACACTAGAATTCATAAATTCTGTTCAAGTTATAACTCTTAAAAAAGCATAAAAGTTCAATCATGAATTATTTTTGTTGAGGTGGATCCCAATACGACTTAGAGTAGCAATGTCATTTTACAGCCAAAAATAAAAGTGTCAAAAAAATTTTAGACAAACAAGTGAGTTGTTTTATTGAAAATTTATCCACGAAGAATAAGTAATTTATTGATAGGTACATCTCCATAAAAGTTAAAAATACCAAGGATCATGGGGACATAAGATTACATGGAATGGCTGTAGTACATAGTGATTTCTAACAGGAATCAATTCTGCAAATATTAGAAATAATTGATAAGCCATTCCAGCAGGGAATGCACACAATAAGGGCATACTGTGAGAATTAAAAAAAAATATATCTGGGGTGCCTGGCACACTTCCACATGGGTGCTGCTGACTTACATAACATATACTTTTTGTCAACCACCCCGGGAGGAGTTTTTCCAAACACAAATAGCAAATAGTACCAGAAAGATAAAAATATGCTATGGAATGTTTGGTCAATCACTAACTACAAAGGCTCTCATTCATTGCATACTAACATTGTTCACCAGCACACCACAGTACTCTGGAGTTCCTGGAGCAGCCAGGAGGTTGATTGACAGGGTTGTCACCAGGCTACCATTGCCAAAGGCCATGCATGCTGGCGTGCGGTAATCTCTTGACTGTACCGCTCCTGAAAATGTTAGGGAACACTATAACCAACACTGCATTACACAATAAATACAATTACAATATTCATGAAGTTTTTTGTGGGTAGATGTTTTGCAGTGAGTGTAAGTAGCAAAATTATACATATATATTTATACTAAAAAAAAGACTGGTAATTTGCAGAAGAGTGATGAGAATCCAAAAAAAATATATAAGAAACTACTTGATTTTGTTCCAATGCACCATAAGAAAACTGCCTTGCAAATTTCAGAACATATGATTCCTGAGATTTTAAAACTCCTTCCTTTCAGTGCTTCCCACAAATTTCCTCCATTGCAAACTTATTAATAGTTTAATTAAATGCTCTAGTTTCACCCTTCTCCTTTGATATATTTTCACATTCCAAATTCATTTTATTGGTAGCAGTGATTGTCTAATTTCATATCCATATGAACAAACATTTTCACTCCAGCAAATAAAGGAGATAACTTCAGGCATCATGCCTGAAGTTATCTCTATAAGTGACGCCTTTGTGGAAACGAAACATATTTGCAAAAGAAACACTTGGTTTTTCCACATAAAATTTTTTATTCACTACCTAGGTTTCGATGCTCATTTTTCTTTCTTCTCATCTTGCTTTCGATCCTGACGATGACGCTGAGCGTCGAAACATAGGTAGTGAATAAAAAATTTTATGTGGAATTCCACACTTGGCAAATAATCAATTGAGAACAACTAAAATCCTACAAATTATGTATTCCCCTGCTGATGTTTAGAAAGATGATTTGGATGGAAAAAGATTAGCCAGCAATAAATTATTTTTATTGATTGATGAATTCAATCATAAAAATGTAATTATGAACCCAGCCCGTTGAGGACATAAAGAGTGAGGAGGGGGTCTAAGGGGGAGGGAGCCCTTACCGGCATAGCTCTGGTTGGTGGCCACGCGAATGGTCATATAACCTCCCTTGCAGCTCGCAGTTACCGCTGGAGTGAAGTCAACGAGGACACCTCTAACAGAGGGCACCTGCAACAAAATAAACAGAAAAAAGCACATTACCAAATGAATGTTCGTTGAATGAGCAAAACAGAATTAAAAAAAATAATTATGAATGAAGTGAATGTTCTCGCCAATTAATTAAAGCCATCTATCTGATTGTAATAGTTCACTTAGACTGGCCAGGAAGTTTGATGGGAAACATAAAAGAAATAAAAATGGCAAACAGTAATTTTTCATTTTAGGCAGCATTTATTAGATATGATAGGGCATAAAATATATCCTAAATACATCATCTATTGAACGTGCAATTCTGAGTGCTGAGTCAGTTTCTATAGACTTTGAATAAAACACATTTAAGAGGTATATTTGTTCAGCAGTCATGGATTTGAATGTATAATGCTTGAAACTTCCTCAAAAAGAAAATGTGAATGCACTGATATATGTGAAGATTTTAAAATAAATACAACACCTATTTCATTGATCAAAATAGGTTGCACCATTGGGGAAAATATGGTCAAGTTACTAACAATGCTTTGTCTTCTGGATAGAGGATTTGTTGAGGGTTGATGTTTAAATTCTCTTCTCTACACAAAAAACAGACCAAGTTTATAGATATTTGTGTACCAACGGAGGAACTCCTCCAGTTCAGCTACTAAATTTCATGATGGAATTTCAGAAGCTGTTTGCATTAAGGTTTTACCATTACAGAATGCTAATTACATGGCTCAAGTTAGTAATTGTGACTGACAAGGATGTGTTGCTAGGTAAAAATATAGATGTAATACCTCTTAAGCAATGTAAGCGATAAGATTTTTCAATGGACTAAAAATTTGAAATTCCTGAGACCAATGTCTCATTCCCTATGTCTTCCGTCTATGGTTTCCTTGAATGCAAAGGAACCCAAATAATGATGCAACCCGTTTGGGAGTTTGGGGTGTTCAGAGTCTCCAAGAATCTAACCTGGGCAATCTGATTAGCTACTAAATCCTCAACCTACCGAGCAAACATTTCTCCCAGCAATTAACGTATGTTCACTCAATTGTAAATGCATTAGCTAATTCTTTTTAACATTTCGTGATGAACACACATTTTGCCTAGCCTTTGTAAGAAATTCTGTTGAACTTACAAGGCCTTAAAATGCCATCCTATTAAACATTAAAATTCCATTGTTAACGGGAGACATCAGCATATAGCCTAGGACTACGTATCGATGAATACCACTGACTCCTTACCCCTTGATGAATATGCGAAATTTGTGTCCATTGCCACAAGGAAGGTCTCGACGAAAGAGCACATAGCTCCCGGAAGCAGGCACTTGCTTTCCGCGTGCGTGTCCGCGTGGGCTTTCTAGCATTAGTCATGCCTGACCCTTCCTCAATGTAATCAAGTGGTGGGAAAGAATGCACTTGAATCCTCACACTTAACGGCAATGGCCATTACAAATACCTATGTATCACTCAATTAGATGCCATCTTCAACTTGATACCCGACAAATAATAAGCGCTGATTAGATTTTTGCTATGCGAAGAGAAATCAAGCACGAGTTAGTGGTGCGTGCTATTGCCCCAGCATAAATTGAGATTCCTCCGTGGTACTCCCAAAGGCACGCCACAGCCATCGAGGTAGGAGGTTCATTTGATGCGTCACAGAGATAGGTCTCGCATGGCACCAAGCCCAACGGCGCGTGAAATCGCGGAATTTAAGGGACCACTTCCTTTTCCTAGCTTCGCTTGCGATTCCCCGGAGAGATGTGGTGTAGACACGGACTGGGTTTAATCAGGAGTGCCCAGATGCGTCGGGTGGACTTGTATTGGTATCCTCCAGTCAGAATCTGAACCTTCCTTCCGCAAGGATATTGCCCCTTAACCCTTTTGATCCTTTATAATACTCCCAAGAATTGCTAGTAAGCATTTCCAATAGAATTACTTTAAGTTTCTCACGGAAACTTGACCTCCACAGCAACGTCAGCATTTTCTTTCTTTCTCCGATAAAGAAAGTCCCGGAAAATGTTGAGTGACATTCACTTTCGAAGACCTCAAGAACAACCCATGGGTTTGTGGTGGAGAAAACACTACCCTACAGCACCATGCCCCCATCGTGACTCAGATGCAAATAAATAAAATCTAGGCTTGACAAGGTACTATAACACGGCCGAGGTTGACTCTGAACACACACTCTTTCGGTTAGCAAGAGGGCACACGCCGCATCGCCCACCGGAAAACTGGGACGTCGTGCGGAAAGACGAATATTAGTTAACACGAAACCTGGAGAGAGAATCCAAGGCTGTACCTATTATTTCAGAAAATCTAACATATATGCCACGGACTCCGACAATTTCAGATCTAAAACATACGTGTAGCTAAATAAAACAGTTTCTGGCGTAACCTGGTGGAAAATCTTCAAACTGACGTTTTTATAAATCAAACCACTTTGCTTTCCCACATAAACTTTTTATTTTCACGACCCAGGTTTCGTTATAGCATAACATCATCAGGTAAAAATGACTGACTGATGCTTAAGGACTGCGCCGTTAGCCGCATTTTATACCGATACCCAGCTATGCTGAGAACGGTTGTGTGATATAAGTGGCTTAAGGGCAAAATTAAGCTAACGAGTATATGTAAGTACAGCTGAGGTCAATTTTATATTTGGTGATTATTAGGATTCATTTAGACTTGTTTTTGCACGTTTGTATTTGAAATGGGGATTATCAGAATAGTCCCATAAAGGTTCTATGAGAGGGTTACCAGTATTTCCTATTGCTTGCTGAAATGACAGGGCTAGGTCTCTTAGATAGGTTGGTAGGTTCGGTATTTTGAGGTCCTTGTGAATGTCTGAGTTTCGGACGAACCAAGGGGCGTTCGTAAGAGTTTGCAAGATTTTATTTTGAAAGCGTGTCAGTTTGTTCAAGTTTGTTGCAGCTACTGATCCCCAGGCTGGATAACCGTAGGTTTAGAAAGGTCGTATCATGGATTTGAACAGAAGTACCTTAGTAAGAAGACGAAGGGGACGCTTTATGAGGGGATAGATTGAGAAAAAGGCCGCGTTGGCCTTGTTAAGTGCATATTGGGTGTTTGCTTGCCAAGTGAGTTTCTTGTCCAGTTGTACACCAAGAAATTTGGCCGATGATGCCTGAGGGATCTTTTCCTTGCCGTAGTCAATGGGGGTGTTGTTAGGTTTCTTCCATTTTCTGGCGTAATTGACGTAGATGCATTTTGTTGGGTTTAAGGTAAGTTTCCAGTCGCTCATCCAGTCTTCTATGCTGTCCAAGTGTACTTGGACATTTTCTGCAGCATGATTTGGGTCGAAGGAAGTTGACGCTATAGCAGCGTCATCCGCATAGAGGTAACTTTCAGTTTTTGGGTGTGAGGGGAGATCGTTAATGAAGAAGTTAAAAAGAACGGGTGATAGAATGGCTCCTTGCCCGTAATTCGTGTGTTGAAGGATTTCTAATTGCTCCAGCGCATCAAGACGGTGGCCTTTCTTCTCAAAGTGTAGAAATTCGGGGGTGAAATCGCTCTGTGCCCACAATCTCTCAAGTTCTTGGCGAATAGTGATGCGGAGATGTTATTTTTAAAGCAAGCTCGGTGCTCCTTTATTCTTGTTTCAAATCTCCTCCCCGTCTGGCCTATGTATATCCGGTTGCAGTCTTTGCAGCGGAGTTTGTATACTCCACTTTTGTGTAGTGGTTCAACGTGGTCCTTCGCGTGGCATAACATGTTGCTTAAATTAGTTTTATTGTAAAAGGCCGTTCTCACTTTTTCCTTTGAGAGAATTCTTTGTGCTTTTAACGACAAGTGACCAAGAAAAGGCAATCTCCGCCACTGTGGCTGGTTTTCTGTATATGTGGGTGGACCGTATATGGATAACTTAACTGAACGGGATAGTTTCTTACGGTAAAGGATATCAATTAAATCTTCTTTATACCCATTGTTCACTGCAATTTGTTTAATGATCTTTAGTTATTTAAGAATGTTTTCTTTGGACAAGGGGATAGAACATACTCTGTGTATCATGGCGTGAAAGGCCGATAATTTTTTAGCGAAATAGTGCCTAGAATTATGGTGAATGGCATGGTCTGTATAACACTTTTCTGAAAATAGAAAAATCAAAACTATTGTTTTTAATGGTAATATTCAAGTCCAGAAAGTTGAGGGATCCATCCACTTCCAATTCCTTGGTAAAATTTATATGTTTATCTCTGGAATTGAGGAAATTAAAAAAAAATGTCCAACTGTCTGTCAGAACCCGTCCAGACGCAGGAAACGTCATCAACATATCTATACCAACAGAGAATATTTTTGATGAGGGGATTCTCTGAGGAAAACATTAGTTGCTCAAAATTGTCCAAGAAAATGTCTGCTAGTAGCGGGGAAAGCGGAGAGCCTATTGCTAAGCCGTCTTGTTGTTGGTATATTTTGCCGTTAAACACGAAACTCTTTTGTTCTACACACACTTTTAAGGAGGAACACAATTCAAATATCACTGGGGTTGGAACCCTTGCTTCAACAAGGGTAACTTCCCCAAGACTCAGAGCTTCTGATCTTGGAACACTGGGGAATAAATTTGTGACATCAAATGATACCATTATACACTTGGGGGTTACCATTTCTTCAGACAACACTTCCACAAGTTCTTGTGAATTTTTTATTCCGTATTTCGGGTAAAATTTGGAAATAAAATTTGAATAAGACGTTTAACTTATTAGCCCATAAGTGGTTAGGGGCCAAAACATTGGAAATCACAGGCCGAATAGGAACACTGCTACACAGATTGCTTTCACTGATTTTTTGGATTTTTGGCAAACCAAAAAATCTGGGCACTGATGGATTCATTTGTATTAGGTTGCGTTTTCTCCCTGGGGCTTATTATCACTTCACTTGAGTTGATAGAAGCTTCACACACTTCCTGATATTCAGGTAAGGGGTCCTTAGTTAAAACTATTGCTTTGTTGTTCGAGATGAAATCTTCACACTTCCTCATGTAGTCATTTCTCTCCAGCACAACTACTGCGTTACCTTTGTCTGCTTTGGATACAATAAGGTCTTTTTCCGAAATCGTGCCTTTGATTGACAGCAAGGCTTTGTAGTCTTTGCCTACCATGCAATACGGCAATAATTATTCTTGAGACAAATAATTATATAAAAGTCACAATAATTTGTCGAAATAACGTCAGCAATTCAGTTTCGAGAACAAAAGACTTTTTAAACTTTGCACGGTGGATGCGTGCATTACCTAAGTGGTCGCGCTTCGCGATTTTCCCAGGGCAGACGTTTCCTACTAAACAATATTTGACATTTAATATAGAGAGCCAAATTCCGCAGTTTTCCGTAAAAATAGAAAATATGCACCTTTTCAATGAACGGATCCGTTGAACTTTGGTCGTGGTAATCGTGACACAGATGAATGAAATGTGTTCACACTGACGTCACACCAACAGATCTCGACTAACAAATGGCGAAATATCAGGGCACTGTTCCATGCGCAAGCTTTCAGTCACATATGCGAAGATATTAACCCCATGTATTAGAAAAAAGGCAATCCCAGAGCCTTGAACGGAAAGATGGGTTGAAGAAATGGGTTCGCCACGTTTCAATTACATAAAAACTTTCCAAGGCTTCCTCATCGGTTATTTTAAGGGAAGAAAGTACTACAAACATTAAGAAAACCCTTTCAGTGATGCCGAGATTTCAGGTGCATGGAATTCTCTCCTCGGTAGGGACACATATCTCGTCCAGAAGGTAATAAAAAAGGCCTTTCCTGTACGCAGGGTGTGATAGAGGCGTCTGAGCGTGGACGATTACCTCACACCAGTTAACGGATGTATTTACCTGCTGAAGGTAAAGAATTGTTGAAGAATAATTCGAGTCAATTGACTCGAACTCCCAGGGCATAATGCGACGCACGGTGATTCACTACCGGCGAATGACAACAATTCGCGATCCCAGAATCACCATTAGTGAATCACGTTGCATTGCGTCACTCGCGATAGCACGCGGAATGAATAGGAAAAAAATGAGCACCGATTATGCACAAGCATGCGGCATTCGAGGAGGGTCGGTCACGGACAAGGAGCGGTCACGTGATCTAGAGAGAGGATTCACCTCCGGCAAGGGAGACCTTCCTCCCACTGACCCCTTCCCAGAAGGTTAATCGATGGTATATGCGAGCTTTGTCCGGAAAGGATCAAGCCACGTAATATTTTGAGAAAAATAGCCTACCTGGAACCATGAGGAGGCCTCGGTAGTCTCCTGCGAAGTGTTGTATACTCCCCATGGGGCCTCACACACACACACTTATATCCCAGCGTCTCTCCATTTTTCAAAACAATCCGCAAAGTCCTTTCATTGAAATGGTCATCAGCTGCCTCATAGCTGAAGACCCATGACCCATCTCCAGTCATGACCGTTTTTAGGAAAACCTGGGTCATCGTTTGCGGCTTGGAGCAAGTCTCCACCAACTACAGTACGAAATTCTCAAAGTTGACGAAATGAAAAAGAATGCGAAGAGGGAGCTGATTAATTAAAATTGGCAATTTTCCACAAAATAAAATTTTTAATACGACCGGTTTCGATGTAACTGCATGTATTTACATGACTACATGTTCCATACTGAGACATGTAACTACATAGTTACATCGAAACCGGTCGTATTAAAAATTTTATTTTGTGGAAAATTGCCAATTTTAATTAATCATGACATTCCACCATATCACGCCTGGAAAGTCTCTTTTTAGGGAGCTGATGGCCATTCCGATGAAAAGGACTTTGCCGATTGTTTTGAAGAGTGGAAGAGACGCCGGGATATATCAGCTGCAGCTCTACCCAAGCTATGTGATTTTTGGGTAACAGATCTTCATGGGAAACCATAACCGGTACAGGGCAAGGAGAGGTGAGAAGGCGGAATCGAGCAGATCACAAGCGCAAAAATATTTCCTTGGCAGGGACTTGAACACCGGATCTTTCGACCTGCCGGGTATTTTGTGGTCTATTGCGCCGTCCAAATGTTATATGACTCTTGTGAGTGCTTCTATATATATTATATATATAATATATATAATATCTGAGTGCTTCTTATACATTATACATATATATACTTTTATACTATTCTTATATATATATATATATATATATATATATATATATATATATATATATATATATATATATATATATATATAGAGATGATGCGGAAGTACTCACGAGAGCAATATAACTTTTGGACGGCACAATAGAACACAGAATGAAACAGATTACACGTAAAAGGACACTCACACTGTAGATGATTTAAGCTTTCGGCCTACTCCGAGGCCTTCTTCAGGTCAGACTGACTATATATATATGTGTATATATATATATATATATATCCCTCCCATGGACTACAACCTTGTCGTGGTGGAAGGGCTTGTGTGTTCCGATGACCCCTAGAGTGCTGGCGGGAGTAATAATAATTACTCCTGGAAGGGTCACCCATGCCAGATAGGTGGAAGGTTAGGAGCCAGACGAAAGGTAGTCCACGCAGCGTCTGTTCCTCAGTGAGGCGGCTGCAATGGCGTCTGACCCCAGTGGGGCGGCCATTAATTGATGGTGTCACGTTAAAAACACTATTGAGGAAGGCAACGGGAAACCACCTCAATTATGATTCCCAAGAATATAATGATGGGCACTATAGATAATATGAGTCCTGGCAACTACGGGACTCGGCCCAAGAGGCCGTGTGTCGTGCCCGGCAGCGGGAAAGGCAAGGCTTCCGCGGTCGTCATCCCACGAAACCCTTGCAAGGAAGAAATAACTGCAGCAGGACAGAAGACTGAGAAGAAGGCGAAAGTAGTTAGAATAGGAACCTGGAACGTCAGGACAATGTTGAGGAGAGGCAAATTAGAAAATATTAAGCGAGAGATGGAAAGAGGTAACATAGATGTTTTAGGCCTCTGCGAGGTGAGATGGAAGGATAGCGGGGATTACTGGAGTGACAATTATAGAGTGATATATAGCGGCGGGGACGAGAGCCAACGAGGGGTTGCCATAATATTAAATAAAGGGGTAGGAAGAAGCGTAGTCAACATAGAGCAAGCGACAGATAGAATTTTACTCGTAGAGATTAAAGCAGAGCCGACGAACTTGGTCATTGTTCAGGTATACATGCCACCGAGCAATCACAAGGAGGAGAAGTCGATAGGATGTACGATGAGTTAGAGGATATAATCGCGCGTGTTCCTGAAGGGAAACATTTGATAGTGATGGGGGATTGGAATGCGACGGTGGGCGAAGGAAGAGAGGGTGGTGAGGTGGGGGACTATGTGTTAGGCACGAGGAATGAACGCGGGGAGAAAGCGATTTAATTCTGCAGGAGACAGGGGTTAGTCATCACTAACACATGGTTTAGATATCACAAAAGGCGAAGGTATACATGGAAAATGCCAGGTGACTCAGAAAGGTATCAGTTAGATTATATTATGGTTAGGCACAGGTTTAGGAACAGTGTGACAAATTTGCACAGTTTCCCAGGAGCGGATGCGGACTCTGACCACAATTTAGTTGTTATGAAATGCAACGTCCGTTTCAAGAAGATAAGGCAAGGGCGGCGGGTTAGGAAATGGAACGTAGAAGCATTAAATGGATTAACGAGGAAGGAATATCAGCAGGCTGTAGAGAAAATAATGGATGACGGTAAAGAACTGAGTACAATCGAAGGAAAATGGGAATGTATCAAGAAAGGGATATTGGAAGCCGCTAAAGACGCTATAGGAACCGTTAACGGGAAAAGAATAAGGAAACCATGGATAACGGATGAGATGATTGCAAAGATGGATGAGAGAAGAAGATGGAAAAATGTAAACACAGAGTTAGGCAAAATGAAGTACAAAGAGTTAAACAATAAATTGAGAAGGGCCACAAATAAAGCAAAAGAAGAATGGTGGAAAACGCAATGCGAGGATATGGAAAGTTTACAGAAGAAGGGTGAAATTGGTGCTCTATACAGCAAGGTTAAGTTATTATCGGGAAGTAAGAAGGCAAGATCTGTCCTAACAGTTAAAGATAAATGGGGTAAGATAATAGTTGAACCAGGAAAAATCCAAGAGATATGGAAGGAATATATAGAAACACTGTATGGTAAAGAACTTAGGCCGACAAGGTTAGACATAGAAAAGGAACATGATGTAGAAGAAGATAGCTTAGGTCCAGGCATACTCGACGATGAAATAGAAAGCGCATTAAAGGAGATGAAAGCAAATAAGGCTGTGGGGGTGGACAATATTCCTGTAGAAATGTTGAAATGGTTAGGGAAAGGTGGGAAGAAGGCCATATATGGACTGATTCGTAGTATCTATGAGGAAGGAATCTGGCCGGATGATTTTGTGAGATCGGTGTCAGTTCCTATTCCAAAAAAGGCAAAGTCTACGTCTTGTGAGGATTACAGAACAATAAGTTTGATATCCCACGCAGCTAAAGTTATTCTCAGGATCATCAACAAAAGGATAGAGAGTAAGGCAAATGATTACTTAGGGGATGATCAGTTTGGGTTCAGGAAAGGAAGAGGTACGCGTGATGCCATTGCAGTAATGTGATCACTAATCGAGAGGAATATAGAATACAATCAGGACGTTTTAGCCTGTTTTGTAGATTTCGAAAAAGCGTTTGATAGAGTGAATTGGGAAAAATTAATGCGTGTATTGCAGAAAATAGGAATGGATTGGAGGGACAGGAGACTGATCCGCAACCTGTACATGTCTCAGACTGCTCAGGTGCGAGTGGGGAACGGAGAGTCCGGATGGGCAGTGTTAGGAAGAGGTGTAAGGCAGGGTTGCCCATTGTCACCGGTACTGTTCAACGTATATGTAGAGGAAATGATTAAAGAGGCATGGGAAGAACTGGAGGTAGGAATGAAAGTCGGAGGGGAATGCGTAAAATCGGTTAGGTTTGCTGATGACCACATTAGTTGCTCAGTCAGCCAAGGGGTTGCAAGCATTGTTGAGTGAATTGGAGGTTCAGTGCGATAAATATGGGATGAGAATCAATATTAATAAAACAAAGGTTATGCGATTTTCCATAAAGAAAAAGGCTAAGCTAAATATTAAAATAGGCGGAAAAAAATAGAGCAGGTAGAACAGTTTACGTATCTCGGAAGTATTTTGGACCAACACGGTCAAAGTGGTAGGGACGTAAGGAGAAGAATTGCGCTAGGCAAGGAGGCTTTCTCAAGGAGGAGGGAGTTGATGACGGGGACGTTGAGTAGGGATGTTAAGACAAGACTCGTAAAAACTCTGATATGGAGTGTAGCTATGTACAGCGCGGAAACGTGGTCGCTGAAGCAGGAGGATAGACGTAGATTGGAGGCTTTTGAAATGTGGGTGTGGAGAAGAATGGAGAAGGTGAAATGGACCGAAAGGAAAACAAATGAGGAAGTACTAGAAATGGTGGGGGAGGAGAGGGGTTTGTTGAGAGAAATCCTATGGAGGCAGAAAAAATGGATGGAAGGCGTATTGAGCGGTAGTGGAATGTTGAAGAGGGTAATAGAGGGGATAATATTGGGCAAGCGAGGTAAGGGTAGAAGCAGGATAGGGATGTTGGACGGGATGAAGGGAGGAAAGAAGTACACCGAGATGAAGAGGGACCTGATATAGATTAGTTTGCCAGGTGGGGAGTCACAAAATGTTTACTTGATAGTTGTGTCCATCCAAAAACCTACCTTAACCGGTAGATTACCTAATA
Organism: Hetaerina titia; assembly: GCA_037158775.1. NCBI lineage: Eukaryota > Metazoa > Arthropoda > Insecta > Odonata > Calopterygidae > Hetaerina > Hetaerina titia. The sequence goes on from CM073769.1 coordinate 3,593,725, forward strand.
ATAATAATAATTATATATATATAATAAAGAAAAGGTATACTTTAGGCCACGTGATCCTCATTTACACTGTTGGAAATTATTTCACCGTTTTTGTACTCCTGTGATTCCGTGGCCGACTCCTGTCCACTGAATTCCTTTCATATATACTTTCCATCTTTGGCTTGGCCTTCTATGGCCTCACAAATTCTTTTTCTTGCCTTATATCTTCTGGACGACCTATATTTCTTCCTCCTCATTTTCACTGAAAAACATTCTTGGAAATCAGTTATGCGTCATCTGTCCTTTTCATTTTCTCCTGTAATTCACTATTTCTGCTTCAAGGTAGCTAAGGCTCTGCTTTCGCATTTCACTATTCTCTTTCTTGTCTTTTGCACTTCGTTTACATGAGGATTTCCTTTCAATTGATTCTATTATATTTATTTGAGCTCTAGTCAGGGTCTAAGTGGAAATTAAAATAAAATTTTGAAATGCTTACTAGCTTCTCGCGTTCAGGAAACGCGAGGATGTAAAATCCTCCTGATGAATATGCAGAGATAAGCATTCATTTAGTGTATCCTCACATCACCGTGTTTTTCATTTTACGTAAATTACCGGAATAATTACAGTAATTTTCAGTTTCAAGTGTCAAACTCTTCCGGGTTCAAATACGAAAAAACACGACAACGAAAAATAAATAACAATTTTTTTCCATCCAAAGGTCTTTTCGTAAAAATGTATTTTAAAAATAAAAAAACATGAACAACGGAGAAATTAACAAACAGGATTTTGGATTAAATGTTAACTCGGTCCATATTGGATTGATTCGCCCATGCTGGTGTTTTCTTCTCGCATCTGAGCAAAGAATAAACACCACCAAGTAGGTTCCAACGAATTAAATGATTATTTTTAGAGGGTAAAATTTACTTTCTTCTCGCCCGACTATGGCTACACTTCGAAATGTCAAATGATCACACGAAATTTGGCCTGAAATAAGTGTCCTATCTCGAAACTTCGCTCTGTTTTCACTTATCAAATGAATTGTTTTCCATGATAGGAGTCAAAATAGAAAGGCAAAATTATTTTAAATTTGGATGATAATGTTTTAATACATGGCTTCTTACTGATCAGTATGTTTGTAGATAAAAAATTCTATATTTAATTATGTTCATTCAGTATATCTTTGGCATGTACGAAATATGTATAAAATTGACATTATAATTGACATATATTAGGAAATTATATTTATATTAGGAATTATATTGACATATATTAGGAAATTTATCATAATTAGACCTTGGATAATGAATAGATGACATCCACGCATAAAATTCTCAAAAAAAATGGCAAACGCTGGTGCAGCCAGCGATGATCTACGAAAAATCGTTTACATTGTCCTTAATGTGCAGTTACGGCACGGAGGCGGCTGTTAATAGGATTATGATTGATGTACCGCTTAGGGTGTCGAGAGGTGAGTAGATGTGAAATAAATCTAAAAAAATCCTAATATTTTTATAATGATGCTCGAATCTGTAAGGCCCCGAGATGGGTGGCCATAAAGGAATCGACCAAACACCTCCAGGAAAACTATTTAAAAAAATCAAATTCGACTTTTTTGTAGCTTCAAAACCACTGCTGGAGTATTGATAAAAATGTTGTCCTTTTCAAGAATTTCATTGATCTGGTACATGCATATGAATTGTAAGTCATCGTTGCTCACATCTGGAACCTTATAATTTTCTAAAAATAAGCACTCGGGGAAAGATTTTGAAAAAAAATTAAGCCCAACTGAGGGGTCCATCACAAAGGCCTGGAACGACTGGATTGGGAGTGAACGGATAAACCTTTGCATTAGAGTCGGAGTTCGCTAAGAGCCGGAAAGAGTTTTTAGTGATTTAACGAGGAAAAATACTAAATGAATAGTACTCTTATATGGAGTGTACTTTGAACGTTTGCGGACTGACGGTTTTTTTACTCATTTCGCAAAAAAATTGGAAACGATAAAAATTCGTTAGGAGCGAGATTTTTTACCAAAATGAAGTCTGTATCTTAACACCATGCGAACGCAAAAAATGAACGTTTACTATTTGAAGCATGAGTGATCTCTTAGAAAAAAATATAGTTGCTAAGATGCTAACTAAACGCCTAACCTAAAAGTTAACGAAATACACCCTCCGAAAAGAGGTGTTTGGTTTATGTTTTTTCAAAAATCCTCGAATAATCTAATTTTTCTAAATTCGAACGATAGGATCAATCTTTTCTCCTCTACTCAAGACAGCGGTTTCTGGGAGTATATCAGCAGTCCAAATATCATATTCAAGATTCTTCGGAACATCATGACAATTCGTGTCGATCATTCAGCGTTTGCCAAGTGCATGGATAAGAATCTCAAAGTTTTGGAAATCAGTAGGTGCACATGGACAATCGATCCAGCCACTTTATAACCTCCAGCAACCCCTCTGCTGCTTGCCCTATGTGCTTATGCGAGCCTCGCTGTCAACGACTTCGCGCGGCGAGAAATGATCGTGGTGAAGACTGGGAGGGGCTCGCCTATGGGGCAAGTGTGCAGGTGGGGGTTGTGAGTTCGCCGCAGCCTCTCTGTTTGTGGAGGGCGCTCGTCCGCCTCCCCCCTCGCTCGCACCCATCCATATTTGGCGATGACGTGGGGTCACCCGAGCACGCCGCCAGGTGGCAGGTCGGCCGCGACGTGCTGTGGGCGGCTGCTGCAGGGCCGTGGAGGCGGAGAGAGTGCTTCTCTTTTTCTCCCGCAAAACCTATTATACTCCCACCGACAAAAACCTCCTGAAGGCCAATCCTCCTCTAAACGGGTTCCCGATCAAATCATACGTGTTGCCCTCTGCGGGCCAAATGCCAGCTGGGAATGCACTATCGACCTCGGTGCCAATCGATAACGACGGAAAGGTCAACAATCGATTTAATTCTGTTCTCGTCCGGAAGAACTCGCGCCACGTGAAAACGTTTGCCCTCGATTACCTTTTAATCACTCAGTCAGTGCCATTAAAAACCGAGTGAACAAAGCTGCGATCACATATGGGTGGGAACACATTTCAATATATCTAATTTAAATGCCTTCCTAATGTTATCACAAACCGTATCCAAGGATATGGTTTGGAAACATACTGTGGACAAGTAAATAAGATTCTCAGATGGAACATTGTAAATGATCCCAGAGGCATGAATCCGGGCATGTGTCCTCAATCGTCGTAAAACTTTTTCTACAACGCTTTAAAGCTACAAGATAGCCGTTCACTAGCGACCCAAGTTTGCGACTGTTGTAAACTCCTGGCAATTCCAGATGTGTCGATTTCGCAAAACACTACAGAGATCATAACCAAGCGATTTTACGGCATTTCGTTGAAGGATAACGACGCCATATCTGAACGTTCACCGCAATTTCGCGACGTGATGGAAATGGCGAACGACGCTCACGCAGGATGAATTCCAACGAAATCATCGTAAAACGTTTTCGGCGACGCTTAGAGCTGTAAAGTTTTCTCTCCCGGGCCGATTTAATCTTGAGGGGAGCTAGTGGATCCCTCAAAACATCCATATTCCCCAAGAGATAATCTTCATCGAAAAACTTCATCCAAATGAACAATGACTTTATATCGGCGACCTCTACGATCGATGCGATGGGGTTAAAAATATGGTGAAATTCAATTTAAAAGTCACCGGGAAAGAAAAGATTTATTGTTTCGTCCCTGTACATAAATTATTGCAAGAAATAACAACGAAAGTTGCGGGAAGAGTATTCGCTCCGATCGATGACCCCTTTGAATAAATGTGATTCAGTGCCTAATTAAAAGGTTATAGGGGGCGTGAAGTTCAGCAGATGGAGCTGTGCATCTGACTGGGGAGGGGGGTGTCGAGTTCGATTCCCAGGGATGCCTCTAAGCACTCTGATCTTCACCCAAGCTGTGTGGTTTTTCGAGTACCAGAATTTCCTGGGAAACGAAATACCACCCTCCCCTAGCCTGATAACGTGTGAATTTCACACGCCGTTGGACTCAGTACAAGTTAGGCTCTACCCTCGGCTATCAAACCGACCCTCGGGTAGCTTGCTGTGGTTTTCAAAAGTTCATTTAGGATTCCCCTGGGGGTATATTGACGTATCATTGAAATGATATTCGAATCTCCGTTGTTGCGAGACCGGCGAAATTGAAAAACTGGCTGGTAACTGGATGACCTGACATTGCTCTTGGTCTCAGAAAGACCGTGTATTTCCACAGACCGCGCATAATATTTTTACAATTCTATCTTGAAAATGACAGGCGCGTCATCAACTAACGTAAGCTATGCTACATCCCATACTGCACACGAACATGGAGAATTGTAACAACTAGACATAAGTGAATACCAACTGAACGGCGTAAGACCACAAAATATTCACACTTTGATTTCGTCTTGCAAGTATTTCGGCATTAGAAGAGGTCTTCCCGCTCAGTCAGTTTCCATCCATATACTATTTGGCGCCCTGGAATGGCACGACTCACGTTGACACAGATCTAAAATTATATGTAATTAGAAATACAGTCTTCCCTGCCCAATGCCATACGAAATCACATCAATGCAGAAATTAGTGAACTGTTAAGCGAAAATAAAATCAAGTTTTATGCTCACACAATTTGAATTCGGATTTATGCAGATGATCTCAACTTCTAAAGCTCCTAAAAATATTGTGCTCCAACTCATAACAACAAAAGGCCAGCGATACAAGCACAGTTCAAGTCCCTCACGGCGAGTTTTCATGTCTGCACTCCTCTAGGACAGGTACGAAGGAGACTTTGAACGGGGTACACAAGGGAAGGCTATTAGTATTTATAGCATGCATCTATTTTCAAGGTGTCAATAAATTTACAGAAAAAAAATTTTAATTTGCATTGCCAAGATTGCTCACGATTTAACAATTAGAGTTCATTTAAGAACGTACTTCATCATTATTAATATTGGTATTCTACGAGAAGTATTCTTAAAGTAAGTACCGTTTGCTTATATTTAAATATTGGCGCTTCAGAACACAGTTTTGCTCCTGCAGCGCCATCTACTGATTCATTGAGAAGCAATAGCAGCATTTGTTTTGTTTCAGAAGTCGTTTGCTTGTCCGTGCATGGAAACAACAATGCCCGCGACATTCGTTGATCCCGCCAGCTGTGAAGTGCGTTCTGTCATACGATTCTTGTATGCAAAAGGATTGTCGGCTGCTGAAATTCATCGGGAATTATGTCTAGTTTATAAACCTACACTTGTGAGTGAAGGAAAGGTTAGACAATGGTGCTGTGATTTTAAAAATGGACGAACAAATGTCCATGACGAAGAGCGAAGTGGTAGGCCCAGTATTCTGACCGATGAAATTGTTTCGCAAGTGGAACAAAAACTGCGATGTGATCGTCGATTGACAATTAATGGCCTGGCTGAACAATTTACTCAACATGGACGCACTACTGTCTGCAATATTGTTACGGAAAACCTCGGATACCACACATTGCGTGCAAGGTGGGTACCGAAAATGCTCACCGACCACCACAAAGAGCAAAGAATGTCCAGTGGACGAGAGTTTTTGGGTCGTTGGGAACTCTTTAAACCACCCACCGTACAGTCCTGACCTTACACCCAGCGACTACTTCCTCTTCTTGCACTTGAAACCGTGGTTCGGTGGACAACGTTTCGAAACCGAAGAGGAACTCAAGAATGGCGTTGTCGATTGGTTCAACCCTCAGGCGGCGAGTTTCTATGCAGAGGGGTTAAAGAAGCTGGTGCAGCGGTACGAAAAATGCTTAGAAGTGAACGGCGATTATGTAGATAAGTGAAGTAGGTTTGTAGCTAACTAAAAGTGCCAATAAAATGTGTTTCATATGAGTATATTTTTCCTGTGACCAAACGGGCCTTACTTTATGAACACGCCTCGTACCATTTAAGGTAGGTTTTGGATGGGCACAGGTTATACAACGGTACAACAATTCCCTTGTCTCTCTTAAATAAGCAAAACATTAAATCCAATATTACAATAAGACCCTCTTCATATCTGTATACTTCTTCCTCCCTTCATCCCATTCCAACATCCCAATCCTATTCCTGTCCATTCCTCGATTGCCCAACATTCTCCCCTCCAGTCTTCAACATCTCACTGCCGATCAATACGCCATTCATCCATTTTTCCTGTCTCCTTATGATTTCTCCCAACAAACCACCCCTCCCCCACCATAGCTAACGCTTCCCCACTTGTTTCCTTACTGTCCATTTCACCTTCTCCACACCCACATTTCAAATGCCTCCAATCTACATCTATCCAGCTGCTGCAATGATCACGTTTCCGCGCCGTACAAAACCACACTCCACATCAAAGTTTTGAAGAACCTTTTCTGAACATCCTTCCTCGAAGTCCCTGTCATCAACTCTCTCCTCCTTGAGAAACCCTCCTTGCCTAACCCATTTTTCCTTTTTCTACTTGTCCCCACTACTTGGACCATTTTGGTCCAGAACACTTTCGAGATACTTAAACAGTTACTTCTGCTCTGGTTTATGAATTTCTATTTAAATATTTTTCTTAGCTTTTCTGCTTCTCACAAAGCTCATCAACTTTAATTTGTTTACACACACACACACACACACACACATATATATATATATATATATATATATATATATATATATGCGGGTCGCGGTGGTCTCGTGGGTACAGCGTTGGACTACTGACCAGAGGGTCCCGGGTTCGATTCCCGGGCAAGGCACTTTAGGCACCCGCAGCTCCACCCAAGCTAATTGATTTTTCGGGTACCAGATCTTCCTGGGAAACCATAACCGGCACAGGGAAAGGAACTGGCCCCCCTATTCAAATACGAAGGACACACATTCAAATACGAAGTTCCGCCATACGGCGCACAAATATTCATTCAAACATAGAAATAGGTATAAGGAAAAGGGATAGGAAAAAACAAAAACAGTTTCCTTGGTGGTGTAATCGGTAGCACATCCGCCCGGCAGGTGGAAGGTCCGGTGTTCAAATCCCGGCTAAGGAAATATTTTTACATTCGTGATCTGCTCAAAAACCGCCTTCCCCACATGTCCTGTGTTCGCCTTTTATTTGTTTTCATATCCCCTTTCCTTATACCTATTTCTATGCTTGAATGAATAATTATATATAAATATTTTTACATTACAAAATATTTATTTGATAGTAATGTCCATCCGAAAACCTACCTTAACCGGTAGATTACCTAATAATATATATATATATATATATATATATATATATATATATATATATATATATATATATATATATATATATATATATATATATATATATATAACCGCCTTCCCCACATGTCCTGTGTTCGCCTTTTATGTGTTTTCCTATCCCCTTTCCTTATACCTATTTCTATGTTTGAATGAATACATGCATATATATATATATATATATATATATATATATGATTTCTTCGAAGTGACACTGAAGTGTTGAATAAAAAACTTAGACAGTAACACACAGCACGAGAACACATAAAAAGAACACTCACAACAATACCTTGATAATTTCGACGGGCTCGAATTCCGTCTTCTTCGGAAGATAAGATACCGGTTAAGGTAGGCTTTCGGATAGACATAACTATCAAATAAATATTTTGCGACTCCTAAGAAAACCTACTCTACACCAGGTCCCTCTTCATCTCGGTGTATTTCTTTCCTCCATTCATCCCGTCCAACATCCCTATCCTGTTCCTGCCCTTTCCTCGTTTGCCCAACATCCTCCCCTCTATTACCTTCTTCAACATTCCACTACCGCTCAATACGCCTTTCATCCATTTTTCCTGCCTCCAAAGGATTTCACTCAAAGAACCCCTCTCCTCACCCACCATCTCTAGCACTTCCTCATTTGTTTTCTTTTGGGTCCATTTCACCTTCTCCATTCTTCTCCACACCCACATTTCAAAAGCCTCCAATCTACGTCTATCCTCCTGCTTCAGCGACCACGTTTCCGCGCCGTACATAGCTACGCTCCATATCAGAGTTTTTACGAGTATTGTCTTCACATCCCTACTCAACGTCCCCGTCATCAACTCCCTCCTCCTTGAGAAAGCCTCCTTGCCTAGCGCAATTCTTCTCCTTACGTCCCTACCACTTTGACCGTGTTGGTCCAAAACACTTCCGAGATATGTAAACTGTTCTACCTGCTCTATTTTTTCCCCGCCTATTTTAATGTTTAGCTTAGCCTTTTTTTCTGGAAAATCGCATAACCTTTGTTTTATTAATATTGATTCTCATCCCATATCTATCGCACTGAACCTCCAATTCACTCAGCAATGCTTGAAAACCCTTGGCTGACTGAGCAACTAATGCTTGGTCATCAGCAAACCTAACCGATTTTACGAATTCCCCTCCAACTTTCATTCCCACCTCTAGTTCTTCCCAGGCCTCTTTATTCATTTCCTCCACATATATATTCTACTGTTTCAAGCTTCACTTCGTGGAAGTATTTAATATCCATACCGAAAAAAGGAAAGAAATATTTGTACTTTTCCACAGATTTTATTAGATGGTACAACGCGTTTCACCGACTTGCGGCATCATCAGGTACTGATGATGCCGCAAGTCAGTGAAACGCGTTGTACCATCTAATAAAATCTGTGGAAAAGTACAAATATTTCTTTCCTCCACATATACGTTGAACAGCACCGGTGACAATGGGCAATCCCTGCGTTACCCCTCTTCCTAACACTGCCCATCCGGACTCTCCGTTCCCCACTCGCACCTGAGCAGTATGAGACATGTACAGGTTGCGGATCAGTCTCCTGTCCCTCCAATCCATTCCTATTTTCTGCAATACACGCATTAATTTTTCCCAATTCACTCTATCAAACGCTTTTTAGAAATCTACGAAACAGGCATACTATATACGTCCTGATTGTATTCTATATTCCTCTCGATTAGTGACATAACCTCCTCCATCACCCCTCTCCCACCACCTATTCTCCGCTCCGCTTTCTCCCCCTCCACATACCCCTCCTTTGCCCCTCCCTCACTACCTGTTTTTCCCCTCTCCCTCGTCCCCTACTCTATCTGCACCACGTACCCTTTTCCTCAGTCATATCTTATCTTCCGAAGAAGACGGAGTTCGAGTCCGTTCGAGTCCAGGACATGTGGGGAAGGCGGTTTTTGAGCAGATCACGAATGGTAGCACATCCGCCCGACAAGTGAAAGATCCGGTGTTCAAATCCCGGTCAAGGAAACATTTTTACTTTCGTGATCTGCTCAAAAACCGCCTTCCCCACATGTCCTGTGTTCGCCTTTTATGTGTTTTCCTATCCCCTTTCCTTATACCTATTTCTATGTTTGGATGAATATTTTTGCGCCGTATGGCGGGACTTCGTATTTGAATATGTATATATATATATATATATATGTGTGTGTGTGCGTGTGTGTGTGTATGTATATATATGTATGTATGTGTATATATATATATGTATGTATGTGTATATATATATATACATACATATAGTCACTTTCTTGGAAAGCCCACGAACGTGTACAATAATGTAAACTCACTAAATAGTCACAGCAAACACAGAAACCAAAACACACAAAAGAGGGACCCACTAGTTCTCGAAATTTCGGTGGTGCAACCACCTTTCTCAAGAGGAATTAGGAACAGAACTCTTGTTTTGGTTTCTGTGTTTGCTGTGACTATTTAGTGAGTTTCATTGTGCACGTTCGTGGCTTTTCCGGGAAAGTGAATATACATATACACATATATACATATATGTACACATATTTCTACAGGTATACAAGGAGGAGGAGAGGTAAGGGACCAATATGAAGCGGACAAGGTGGGGGAGGGGAAATGTAGGCAGGATTGGATAAAATCAGTGGGCTTGGTTCAGCCCGGGGGGTTTAAAGGACTGGAGCACCCAGATAAGTGCCATCTCGCGGGTTCTCCCCTCTATGTTACTATCGGAATTGGGAAGAGTTTCAGTCACTGAAACGGAGAAGCAGTCACCAAAAGACGGGTTGTGTGAGTAGGGATGGGATAATTAAGGAAGGTGGGAGATTTGGTGGAATAGCGGTGGTTATTCATTCGGAGGGAAAGGGTGGTCGTGCATTCACCCACGTAAAAGGTAGGGCAGAAGTTACAGGAGAGGCGATATATAATGTTTTTAGAGGTGCAGGTGGCTATGAGTTGGGAGTTGGTAATAAGGGACGTGGAAGGTCTTAGGAGAGCAGCATTTACAGCGTGGGCGGTTGCATGGTGCGGACAGGGGTGGGGAAGAGACAGGGGTGCTCGTAGGTGGTTTTATAGACTTGAAGATATCACGCAGGTGATATCACGGCAGGTTGTGCCGTCGAAACGTAAATATCTACTGTAAGTGTCCTTCTTTTATGTTTCTGTGTGTGTAATATTTATTATCTTAGTGTTTGTATATTAGTATTTGGTAGTATATATATATATATATATATATATATATATATATATATATATATATATATATATATACTGCTTTCGGGCCCTCCTCTGCCTCAGTTCTGTTCCTAATTCCTCTTGAGAAAGGTGGTTGGACCACCGAAAATTCGAGAACCAGTGAGTTTTTCCTCTTTTGTGTTTTGGTTTCTGTGTTTGTTATGACTATCAGTGAATTTATATATATATATATATATATATATATATATATATATATATATATATATATATGTGTGTGTGTGTGTGTGTGTGTGTGTGTGTGTGTGTGTGTGTGTACAAGAGAACAATGCCGTGAATAATAAATCAGCGAACAGATGCGAGGCCTCGTCAACAAGATCATCATCTCTCTTGTTCTTACAACATCAATTTTTCCCATTCACACCATACCATTCATGCCATGTTACAACGAAAGTTCGTCGATTACTTATACTACTTTCCCGCCTCGATATAAGTATGAACATCGGCTTGGGACATCAAATTGAATGCTAACATATTCCTTACGCCCCTCATTCTGAAAATCAAGCTTCAGGGAATTTCTTCTCTTGAAAGTAGGTTGTGAGAATTCGACCGATGGAAACGACGCACATGGGATGTCCAAAATGAGTGGGATGGGCAAAACCTGGGTCTAAAATACGCTTCCTAGATGGTGTTTTTGAAATATTTCTTGGGGAAACCTTAACTGAATTTGTCGAGGGCAAAGCGTCTACTCTCAGTCGCCATGGCCAGGAGATTATATTTGAAGCAGATTTAAATACAGATCTAAATACACAAAACGCATACAAAACGAACGTGGCCTTTCTCACACCGTTGTCACATCTGCTCGCGACACGACCGCGTTTCGACCACTCCGCGCGAGACTTTTTTAAGGGGCGAGGAGAGCGCAGGGGAAGCAGATAGTCTTGAGTGCCAACAGTGCTCAAAATAGAGCCTTGCATCGCATTATTTCTCAATCCCACTTCAGTGAGCACACATTTGCTCGGACGTCGCCGGAAACCAGACTCTTCCACTCAGCAAGTTCACGCATGCATTGCGTACATAACATACATTGCATACGGGCCCGTAGGATTTTCGATACAGCGTTGAATTGACGCGGAAAAACCAGAACTGACACGTCAGAAATAAGGACCGTCAGAGCGAAAGTGTGACAATCCATACATAAAGGTATAACCGTGCTTGTGCGTAGTAATGGTGTCCATGCATTAAATGCTTCCCAAAAGTGACGTCCTGCTTTGTTTTCTAACTTTTAATCAATACTGCCGCTCCATCTGAGTATATGTACTCACTAGCACCACGAAGAACTCTTAAATAAAAAACGGAAAAAAGCCGATGGGCACGAGCATTGAAAGATCGTAAATATCTACGGTCAAGCTACCAGCCTACTTACACACTGAACTAGATTCGACGAGATGAGCATGGGTAGACGTGATCACCGGCCACCACCTTAAAGGAGTGACCACGGCCGTCTATGAATGGGCAGGGGTCGTCGATGGGAGCGCTCCGCTCCGGCTGTCGATTGCAGAAGGTGGAGACGACGCCTCATGACGACGGACGCCGCCGGCGCCCATCCCCTCTCCCTCCTTCCCTTCCATAACCGGACGTCGACATTTTCCACGGGACGAACGAGAGCGAATGAAGTGGAAGACCCCCCATTGCGGAAAGTTTAATGCACCACCGTTTAAAATATTTTCACCGCCATGGCATGGCATGCTCTGATTCATCATCACGGGTCATCGATCCTAAGATGGGTTTGACGCGGCTGTACGCTCAATTATTCAATCGCCTTGCTCTCGGTGCCTTCATATTCCTTCTGGTTCTTTCTCCTTGCCTGTCGTGATTTGCTCCACCAATCATCTCCACTCTTCTTCCCGTTCAATTTTCCGAGTATATGAATAATTTTAAAGAACCGACTTGTCGAGGACCGACACTAATCGTCGTTGTAACGAGGACGATAATGTTAATATGGCGATGTAGATAAGACATCCGACATGACTGCTGCCGTTATTGCTCGATGTAAACTATACGGATGATTGTACATATCTCTGTCATGTATATATGCATATGATATATAAAATATACTATTACATATTGCTATTAAGATATTATTGTGAGTGTTCTTTTTATGTGTTCTCGTGCTGTGTGCTACTGTCTAAGTTATATATATATATATATATATATATATATATATATATATATATATATATATATATATAATTCAAAGTAATCCCCATCGACTGCAACACACTTATGCCAGCGCTTGATCCAATCCTCGAAACATTTTTTATATTCGGTTTTCGGTATGTCCATCAGTGCTTCCTGCGATTTTTCCATTACTTCCTCTCGGCTGCTAAAACGCGTTCCCCGTAATGGTTTTTTAACTCGATTGAACAGAAAGAAGTCACAGGGAGCCAAATCAGGTGAATTCGGAGGCTGTTGGATGGTATTTGTTGCATTTTTCGTCAAAAAATTACGAATAATGATAGCACTGTGCGACGGTCTCGACGCACTGTGCGACGATTTCTGGTCTCTTTCGGCGAATTGCTTCACGCAAACGTCTCATAACGCCCAAATAATACTCTTTGTTTACTGTCTGGCCTTCTGGCAAAAATTCATGATGCACTACACCGTTGTAATCCATGAAAACCGTCAGCATTGCCTTCTTTTTTGACTGAAAACGACGTGGTTTTTTTGGTCTCGGCTCATTTGGTGAACGCCATTCACTTGCCTGATGTCTGGATTGCGTGTCGTACTCATAAACCCACGTCTCGTCTCCAGTAATGATCCTTTTGATGAATGTAGGATCGGATTCAGCCTCGCAAATCATGTCTTTTGCGACGTCAACAGGGTATCTTTTTTGCATGAAACTGAGGTCTTTTGGCACCAACTTTGCTGCTACACGACGGAAACCCAAATCATTAACCACAATGTCTTGGGCGGATCCATAGGCAATGTTCAAGTCCTCCGCTATTTCTCTGATGGTTAATTTGCGGTTATTGACCAACATTTCTTTTACTTTATCAATTTTTTCACCGACTTTCGATGTCGATGGTCTGCCACTGCGTTCATCATCTTCGATTGACTCACGACCACTTCTGAACCGCTCGTGCCACTGGTAAACGACCGTTTTTTTTAGAGAATCGTTGCCGAAACACTTTTCCAACATTTCCAACGTCCGTGCGCCACTAAATCCGTTTTTTACGCAAAATTTAATACAAGTTCGTTGTTGCAAATTTAAATCCATTTCTGCAATTGTAAAAAATCGCCAACACACACAGAGATAGATGTACTCTTGGCTACGTAACTTTTGCAAATGTCAAGTTATGACACTAAGGTTTAAAGGGAATAACAACAACAGATGTACCAATTTAACAAAAAAAACAGAACTCAAATCGGAACGATGGGAGCGCCACACGGTGGTTATTCCGGGAACTTTTTGATCAAGGTAGTATATATATATATATATATATATATATATATATATATAATATGCGTAATGTATTAATATTAATTATCATAATTATGCATATATATTAATAAACTCGTGTAACTGTAAATGTAGTTTTGATGAATAAATGCTCATTTTTTCAAACAGTCTTTTTTTATGCACTTCCGAGATTGATTCAATTTCTTCAAACGACGTAGTCACTTGATATTTGCAAATTAATGATTGATGGATTTGATAGAAATAATAAAAAACAAGTGTGGGTCGCGGTGGTCTAGTGGGTAGAGCATAGGACTAACGCCCGGAGGGTCCTGGGATCGATTCCCGGGCAAGGCACTCTGGGCACATGCAGCTCCACCCAAGCTAGTTGATTTTCGGGTACAAGATCTTCCTCGGAATCCATAACCGGCACAGGGAAAGGAACTGGCCCCCCTACCCTGATGTGTGAATTTCACACGCCGTCTGTGTGAAACAGACTCTTTCAAACTCTTTCTGTTATATGATCATCGGAAAATTCTAGCCGAATAAACTGATGCACCTAAATACTGAAAAAACCGGTAATTTAGAATGCCTTCAATTAAATCGTACAATAGTTCGAACTTCTAGTCTAAGCAATCACTTCCCATGAGTGTAAACCCATTTCGGAATTTATAAAGAAACAACAGCGTCCATTGTATAAACACTTGACTTCACACATAAATATGAATCCAAAAATTAACCTGTTTAAAATTTAATGCAACTCGTTTCCAACCTTGAGGTAATCACGGATGCGCTTTCATTCAGCGGGATTAACCGCGGTGGTGGATTAAGTACGCATTGCGCCGTACGTGGGCGTGCGTTGTATCGGGAACAACCGCTGACAGCAACGTCGATGAGCCGAGGGTATCCATGGTAATCCTTGCTGATGGATCGGTGCCAAATTTTTGCTCTACGGGTAACCCTACTGTATTCTACGAGAAGTATTCTTAAAGTAAGTACCGTTTGCTTATATTTAAATATTGGCGCTTCAGAACACAGTTTTGCTCCTGCAGCGCCATCTACTGATTCATTGAGAAGCAATAGCAGCATTTGTTTTGTTTCAGAAGTCGTTTGCTTGTCCGTGCATGGAAACAACAATGCCCGCGACATTCGTTGATCCCGCCAGCTGTGAAGTGCGTTCTGTCATACGATTCTTGTATGCAAAAGGATTGTCGGCTGCTGAAATTCATCGGGAATTATGTCTAGTTTATAAACCTACACTTGTGAGTGAAGGAAAGGTTAGACAATGGTGCTGTGATTTTAAAAATGGACGAACAAATGTCCATGACGAAGAGCGAAGTGGTAGGCCCAGTATTCTGACCGATGAAATTGTTTCGCAAGTGGAACAAAAACTGCGATGTGATCGTCGATTGACAATTAATGGCCTGGCTGAACAATTTACTCAACATGGACGCACTACTGTCTGCAATATTGTTACGGAAAACCTCGGATACCACACATTGCGTGCAAGGTGGGTACCGAAAATGCTCACCGACCACCACAAAGAGCAAAGAATGTCCAGTGGACGAGAGTTTTTGGGTCGTTGGGAACTCTTTAAACCACCCACCGTACAGTCCTGACCTTACACCCAGCGACTACTTCCTCTTCTTGCACTTGAAACCGTGGTTCGGTGGACAACGTTTCGAAACCGAAGAGGAACTCAAGAATGGCGTTGTCGATTGGTTCAACCCTCAGGCGGCGAGTTTCTATGCAGAGGGGTTAAAGAAGCTGGTGCAGCGGTACGAAAAATGCTTAGAAGTGAACGGCGATTATGTAGATAAGTGAAGTAGGTTTGTAGCTAACTAAAAGTGCCAATAAAATGTGTTTCATATGAGTATATTTTTCCTGTGACCAAACGGGCCTTACTTTATGAACACGCCTCGTATTATACTCCACGCGGCCCACGCTTTTGCTAGGGGGTATCCATAGGTCACAATTTTAGTCACATACACCAAGAATGGCTTAACGGAAGGGAGAGATGCTGTCCTGGATGGGGGGGAGTGAGGGGAGATTGGGTGAGAGGGAAAGGGGGCCGCAGCACATCCAGCGGTTCGCCGACCAACCTCGGAGGAGAAAGTCCCATTTCCTGGACGAGGCTGGAATGGGATGGGGCTGGAGGGGGCGGAGGGGTCATCTCACACACACACACCTATGCCTGTGTGTAATTCGTTTATTCATCTGCGAAGCGCGGAAAGTGGACGTTGCCTGTTCTAGAACGCACGCACGCACACATGAACTCCACTACACGCGTCAGAGCGTGGCGAGACCGAAACCGAAAGTGCCCCTCTCCCCCCACCCCAACCCTTCCTCCCGGCGTCGATCGACGATATAAAAAGTAACCTACCAGTTACGGAAGATTTTTGATGAACCCTGCTGGTACTACACACTGCTTCACTCCAAAGCCCTGACTGACACGACACATTAGAGCAATACTACAAATCGCAATAACTCACTCTTTAGCTCTCCATACTTTCTAACCCTCTTTAAACTCCAATCAAAATACTCATTCGTTTCCTCCCAATCATCACTTCCAAGCCTCCCGTTGCCCCCTCTCAGTATCTCCTGCGCCCTCGTGTTCTGTCGTCTTCAAGTGTCTGCCCACAACCTCCTCACCTCTTCCCCTAGATGACGATGATGACAGTACTCGTAATAACAGTAACGACCGAGGTTTGATCCGACGAGTGAGTTGAGAAATTAACGCGTCTTTCTAAGAGGGCGACCCGGATCGATAATTAGGCGAAGTTTCTACTCCAGGCGAACACGCGCGCCGTGGAAAACACACACCACATACCGTCATGGGCGTTCTCTCATCTGCATGGGAGTGAAAAGTGTGAAAACTCGAAGATTCTCATTGATTGCTTGAACCCTCAGGGCCGAGAGCGAAACGAGGCACATCATGGTATAAGGAGGCAAGAAAAACCCCAGGAATCAACCCTGAGAGGCATTAGTATGGAGTCTCGTCTTCCCGGCTCCAATTACACCCTTGAGTGTCTCCCTAGTATCCCAGCGGTGCCCATCGCAGGGGAGGGGGAATTTCACGACCCATCATACACGTAATTAATTTTTTTTAAACATCGGGTATATATTTTGAAGGTTGAAGATAAACGGTTGAGCCGAAGATTTTTGAGACAAGGTGACAATCAATAAAAATTACCGTATGTCGAAGTGAATTGGCGAACGGAGTGTTTACAACATAGAATATTTTACACAAACCATAAAAACAGTAATCAACCCGAAGGTCGGTTTGGTAAGTGATGGTAGAGAGTTCACCCAGTACTAACCCATGTACGTCGTGTGGACTTGACACATCTGGGTAGGAGGGTCGGATTCGGTGCCGCATACGATTTCCAAGGAACAAAATGAGTAGCTTCAGGCGTGATGTGGTGGAAGTCGAACATAATGAATAACTGATCGTAGCACTTTTCCACTTGATAACATTTATTTTACGACACCCCCCCTCCTTTTTTCTCCATTCTCCGCTCTACTTTCCACCCTCTCTCTCCCTCCCGCCCCTAGTTTCCTACCACATCCACTCTCCTCCTTCAGGATTATACGAGACGTACTCGTATATAAGACGGCACACAACTTCATTTTGTTACCTGATTATGATGATGTAATATATCGAAACCCGGTCGTAAAATAAATTTGACCAAGTGTAAAAGTGCTACGATCAGTCATTCATTATTTCCAAGGAAGTTCTGGTACCCGAAAAATCACAGAGCTCGGGTAAGGCTGAAAGTTCACCGGGAGTCGAACCCGAGCCCTCCTATCAGTAATCGAACGCCCTACCCACCGGACCACCACGTCCCCATTTTACATGAGCAAAACACAATACTGACCGGTGTTGCTAGCAGCACATGGCTACATAGCAGCACACTGCCGATAATACTGATTGAGCGTTCATTTGATTAAGAGTATGCTTGATGGGCAACGTGTCGACCTCGTTTCATTCACCACAAGACAATTTTCGGCATCTCTTTCGCATCGGATGTCACTCGGTGGTGGTTGCCTCTGAATGGGGGCGGGACTGCGACCTTGGCCACGTAAAAATAACACCTCACGTATTGTATCGTAGATAGTAGTGCGTCGTATGATCCATCATAACAAATATTTACATACTACAGAGTCTTTTGTAACCATTTAACGCTGTTTCTTTACTTAAAATTGTTATCAAAGGCTATCAGGCTATAAACAATTTAAATTAATTATAACAAACCTTCATAATTAATTCAAAATGTAACAACATATTTCGCAAACTTACTTCAATCCTATTTTGAGAGTGGTTTCGATTGTAGGTAGCGGGGTATTGAGGTGGGGTGAACTTAATAAAGGGGGTGTTGGGATTCGGAATTGAGGTTGGGCACCCCTCCAATCTGCCCCCTTGCAAAACAGCCAAATACAACGTGTCTGGCATCAATTCATAGTTTGGGAAGAGGCGGCGTCAAAACTCATCATGCATCAATAAAACCACCAACCCCAGCACCACCACTAATAGGGAAGAATAAACCCTAATTGGTAGAGACCCTATTTCAAAGGATGGGCAAAATTGACACGGTCAACAATTCACTTTACTACGTCTACGCATAGGTACGCTTGCACGGACTTGGACGGTTGCCCTGGTACGTCTACGCTACGATTACTTGGCGCTCTGAGAATACGATACTTGGCCCAAAGGGAAAAGTGAAAGAAGCGTGAGTTGAATATGATCTAGCATAAGAAATCGGCTACTTTATCCATCAAGCCGTGAATTCAATAATATTGGCATTTTGAAAGTGCACACCCCAATCAAAATTTGATGTTCCGCATTTTTGCCAACGAAATCATGCAATCTTCCGCGCTAATTTTTTTCAACGCAAAGAAACTCCTCGCCAAATGAAGATGAAATAAACGTTTTTCTCAAGAAAAGAAGACGACTGATGAAAATTCCGGAAGAACGAGAGAAATGGAGTGATCCAAGCATCTCCACCGACGCGACCTCTAACTCTGCCGTAGACGACGGAGCCAAATGTCCCGTCACAAATTCTAAACGAGAGCTCTATTCAATGGAAGTACTGTGTATACCATTTGCCAACGTTTCCACGACCGATATTTCCCAGAACACCTCTCCATCAACTCTCCCATAACGTATCGCTATTGGGTGGGTTTTTATTTTAATTTATCTCATGTTTTGATACAGAAAATTTCAAACCGACGAAGAAATTCTGAACAGACATCAAGAGTGGCAATCTCAGAGCTGTTTCTCTTTTGGACGACGGGTGGTCATCGCCTGTGGCGGCGGAATAAAGGTCTCTAACCTCCGACCTTGCGAGTGAGCCAAATGACACGCCGGCCGATGAGTGGAAAGTGAATAGGCACACAATTGGCGAGTGCATCCAAGCCCGGGATCGACATATCGCGCGTCACCGATCTCTCTCGCATGGAATGTGCCACGGACAACGATGCCGCAATGATGCTCCCATTATCGGCGACGGCTCCTTTTAATCCTCGCGTTAACCCGAATGTAAAAAGGGGTCTCCATTGTTACCCATCGCTCCAGTCTCCGGGCACGTCCTTAACTGCCCCCAACTCCAATCCCACCCCCACCCCACCTCGATCGTGGATTTGGGTATCGATCTCCAGCCAATCGCATCCCAACGCAATCGCAGGGTCCCTCTGCAACCGTCACTAAACGCGGAGAGTCCTCAGAGTGAGAATAAGGACAAAATAATAAAATGTCAATAGAGTAAATTAACCAAAAAATGCTCCTCACTCTGAGAGGGATTCGGATTCAAGGAAAATATGTACGCGAGGGAAACGCCAAATGTGCGAGCATTCTAAAAGAAGGCAAGCACTCGAGCCCCAGGCTCCCTTACATTTCCTGCGTTCCGCTTCTGTATGCATACATATAAGTGGATCGCGGTAGTCTAGGGGTAAAGCGTTGGACTAGTTACCGGAGGGTCCACGTTCAATTCCCGGGCAAGTCTCTCTGGGCACCTGCAGTCCCACCCAAGCCATGTGACTTTTCGGGTACCAGATCTTCCTGGGAAACCATAACCGGCACGGGGAAAGGAACTGGCCCCCCTACCCTGATGTGTGAATATTCACACGCCGTCGGGCTTGGTACATGGGTGAGCTCTACCATCACCTACTAAACCGACCTTCGGATTGATTACTGTGTTTATGGTTTTATATTATGTGTGTGTGTGTGCGTGTGTATTTTTGTAGTTGTCTCATGCACGGTGTGTGACTTTTGTCTGTATGTCTATAGTAATGATATTACCTTTGTGGCGGTTATCAATGTTCGATGCACACGCATACGTATATACACGCTAAATACACGTATGTAACGCTCTTGTGGTAGTGGTGTTTCGCCTGGCTACTTGCTATAAACTAGCTGGCACGTTCGTGATAGGTTTCTTGCTGCATCCCAGGGTGGAATTATTTGTTGTAGGTAAGCGTATGTACTTGCATGCTTTTGGAGTGAGGATAGGTAGATGTGTGGTTGCATGCGCGTCGAATGATGGGGTGTTGCAATGAATGTGTGCACTGCTGTGGATTGGGGTTTGCATGTGTGTGTTGGTTTTGAATGCGGTGTTTCTTTTTTTCCTTTTTCTTTTTTCCTTTTTTGGGTGGTGGCCTAACACCCCCCGCCACACGCCCTTGCGGCGGCTTGCGGGGTATTATGTAGATGTAGATGTAGATGTGTGTGCATAAAAGCGTACTTCTGTGAATCCGTGCATTTAAAGGTTTTCCCGAAATGAATGTTTAAAACAAGATACACTATCCGGTTTAAGAGAATGCATGGTCCTCGGGGAAATTTTTGAACACACATTGGGATTGGCCATCAACAAGTGTAGAAGACTGCGCCATAATCATCAACTGAAGCAAATCATTGGCGGTCGGCTCTCTTGCCAGTAAAGTGCGTGCAGGTAATGGATAGCTGTCCGCCCCCGTCCCGTCTCCCCGGCCTCTGACCGCCCACACGAAAGCGCAGGCGCGACTGCAGAACGAGAGCGAACGAAACACGCGAAAGAAGAGATTATTGGAGGTGAGACCACTCAAATTTTTGGCAGTGATTTTAAAAGTGACTCCGTTTCGGAACAGTTCCCCGAGTGGCGTGCATTGAAAGATAGCATCACGCATTACATCAGATATGTGTTAACAATACGCCCGTGTATCCATACAGGTATGTATATAGCTGTATGGATACGGAACTGCAAAGTCTCCCCTCCTCTCTACGTCCCTGCGAAGCAATGGCGGACCCCCGCCCTGTTGAGTGTGACAGAAATACGTAACGCGATTAACTAGATCTCCCTCACTTCGGCATTGCGCGACACTGCAAACTGTCCGCGGCGTCCTGTCCCCCTTGCCCATTTCTTCCCTTCGGAAAATTCATTGCATGCGCATGTCGTGATGCGCAAGCCAAATCTTCGAGACAGTCTGCCACTGTGCCCAATGACTTTAGAGCGGGTTTCTCGATTTGTTAATCCCTTGGATTGTTAGGTCGATAAAACTTCATTGGTGGCTTAAATGAAATTGACTACCCGATATAATTCCAGTGGCCTATAAAAATTATTATTTAAACAATAATTAAGAGGTGACTTCGTAACTTCATTCGTAACTCACATAATTAGAAAATAATTGAATAATTACGAATTCCAAGAACTTTTGAACCCCAGTGAACCAATGTTCATTGTTTAAGCAGTACAGAATAGTTCATTACAGAGTTGGAAAACGAGAAATCAGCGAACAAATTAGATGATTGCATTGCGTGCTCGATGCATTTACCAGACTTGCGTTTATTTTCGCCTACATTCAGTGCGTTATTGGTTTATATTTCGGCTGGAGGAAGCTCTCGACGGACTATGAATGCAATTTGGAGTCCTAATTTGAGTATATACTTTAATGTATGGAATTTCGAAGTTGTGATGGAGTCACGACATGGTATATAAATACCTTTAAGTTGACCACTCTCCATTTGAATCTCGTTATGTTCCTCGTAATGACCTCTGGTTTCCTTTTTTTAGAAATTAGCATATGCTGGTGACGTCTCTATTTTCTTTACTTATTTACTTCACTCTAATTGATTTTCCAATGACCTCACAAAATAAAATCGGAGTGTTGATGGACTATATAATGTTTTCTAATTCAGTTTTAATCATAGGACGGCTAAAACATATTTTCAATGAATCGATAATCGCATTTTGTAAATTGTATTAATGGCATCTTTTTAATTTGAGGACATTTCGGCAGAAAATTGAAGAATTTTAATTTCTATTCTTTCTTGAGAAGAAATTAAGATGTCCTAATGAATACGAAGCGGGGAGATAATGTTTTTATTCAAATGCTTACAGTAAAGCTTTCTTGAAATATGCTCCTATATAACCACGACGCCCATGCGCAAGAATACGTTTACCTACACGGACTGTAAGTAATGCGCGAAAGAAGACCACAGCCCACGCTTATCTGGTATGCGACGTCATAAGCCGTCAGTAACAAAATAAGACGTTCACAACACTCGGCTAGGTATTTCAGTCGTCATTGATACAGAGTCGCAATTCATTTTCCTCCGCACGTAATGTATATGGCCCATTTACACAGCTTCGTAAGTAGCGAAACAAAAATCTATCGTCAACAAACAATTTATTGTTTCCACGAGATGATCTGTGAAATATTTACTTATGTATCTCGCTCCTTTCGTCGATTATAATGAGATTATTCCAACTAGGGAGAGGACTCCAACCCTTTCTTGACCAATCAGTTTCCACGCCACGTGATAGCGACTGCGTACAGAACATAATCGGGAAACTTGATAAAAAATCATAGGCTCTTCGGTGATTATGTTAACAGTCTCAGGCTTGAAGCGTGAACCATGTCCTGTGTTAATTATAATTCTTAAGTGGATGGTTCGACTAGATGACGAAGGCAATAATAATAGAAGGCAAAAAAGGGGAAGTTCTGGCGATAAGTAGAAATAAATAAGTCATTATAGAGAGCGTCCATAATCTTTCTCTAATAGGGAGGACGCATCGAATGAATAAAAATATAAGCATTTATGGCCGTATCAAATCCATTAGCTATTTCCTGTGAAAAATTGGTTTAAGAATAAATAGAAAATGAAACATAGAATACTTATTCTATAATTAATAATGTGCGTGTGCAACAAATTTGCGTGCACTTATTTATTCGATACGAAAATATAAACTTCAGATACATTCAACAGATTCAGACGAGATGTAGTGGAAGTTCGTCATTTTGAAAAAAACAAATTTGTATTTTTCCACAGGTTTATTGGTAACGTACAATGCGTTTCAGATCACATAACCATCTTCAGGCACAAGACACAGGTAGGTACAGTCTTGCACCTGAAGATGGTTCTGTGAACCGAAACGCGTTGTACGTTACCACTAAACCTGTGGAAAAATACAAATTTGTTTTTTCTTATAAACTTCACATGTGTATACATTGCGCAAGACGCCACGTAATTGTTGAAAGACGACACATGGCTTGTCCACATGGAAGAATTATATGTACGACCTCGATTTCTTCACAGTGTAACATCTTCAAGTAAATTGCTGGTCCATTTAGACGAAGATGTTACGCTCTAACTAAACCTAGGTCATAAATAAAACTCTTTTATGTGGAAAAGGCAAGTGTCACCTTTCATCATGAAGGATTTTCACAAGGTTATTTCAGAAATTGTGTTATTTATGTCATGCGATTGTAAAAAGAGTAGGAAAAAAAACTTTGCATCACTTATTGGGGATAAACTTTCGAGTTCCAAAGAAGATACAATAATCCTTGGGAGTGAAAAACATATCAGGTATATTTTTGCTGAAAGTTCAAGATTTGAACAAATCTTTAAGCAACTCAAATCTTCTGTGCTTCAGATTCAAAATTGCTTTCTAATCAGCTCATTGGGAATCACCTTGAGTGTCATTGGCACTCTCCGTGGTATGGAGGAAACCTTAGGGTGCTCTATTCTACGGACTGTTAGTTTTTTCGCGAGAATCCAATCTATTCTCAAGTACCTCAAGCAAACATTAGCGAGTCAAGCATCTCAGCATCAATCAGCCAGCTATGCGCCAGCATCCCTCGGCATGCAAATTTATTTCCTGGACCGATGGGATTATAGGGTTCAAATTCAAGGGAAGACGTTGGTGATGGGAAAGTTCCATACTGATCGGGGATATTATGAAGAACAAGACACAGGTTTCTCAGGAATGACAAAATAACCTCGAAATGCCATCAGAAAGAAAATTTATTATCTGGATTTCAACCTGAATTTGCCTGGAAAGCATCCATGGAGGTGCTGGCATCGAGACTTATTGGCCTGACCTCATAGAAAAGGGATCTTAAAAGAGACTCGGTCTCTTAGTCGAAAGTAACACGAATTTCAATACCTATTCTCCTCTCAGGATGACTCGGTGAACTGAAAAGGGGAGGATTCCTCATTGAATGCATTCATTATAAGAGCATCAGAGTGCTGAGGAATGGAGGCAAAATAGTCTATCCAAAAGTTTGAAACCCAACCACTTTTACAGAGAAAATGAAAATGTTCGCAATTGTGCATGCAGCACAAACGAAAGAGTGACGCGACAATGCGAAACGTCCACTTTCGAAGATATTGAGTGTAAAAAGTATTCTGGCAACATTTTTTCGAGATGATGAACGAGTGATAGCAAAATGCACTCGCAGTTTCCCGACTGAAGATTACCTACCCGAAGTTCCGTCGCTTTTTCCTCGAGTCGGAGTTGGAAAAACACTTTCACACAAAGAGTACACCGATTAATATTCCACCTTGGAAAATCAATCTTGTTTCGCAGTGGAATCCATGAAAACCGATGTATCTCATTAGTCAAAGTTTGCTTACAGCTCAAGTCCTGGCGATTAACCATGCAGAAATATACTCGCAAGAGAAGTTTTCTCACCCAAAATTAGTGATCACCTCTAGTGTGACAAGATTTTAAGAGGAGATTAAATGAGCCATTGATGCAGTCTTACGTCGATCACTCGAAGAAAAGTAGCGAGAAACTTCCTCGGAAATAATGGGACCGAGAATTACAAATAAAACTACTAGTTGAACTTGTTTGTAATTTAAAATCCCTGAGACGCAATGTCTCACAAAATGCAGTTTTCAGATACCCATTTTGACTTGAAACAAAAAAAATCTCGAAGATATAATTGACTAATGCAATAACTACTTCCACCAGATCGTACGGGAACTCGCTGACAAAGAATATGGAAAACATGCTTTCAGAGCTCTTCTGGAATTTGAAAAGGAGTTCCTAATGTCACAGGAAATCAGATTTAAGCATACTTCTTTTAAGCTCTTCGCATCCGTGTTATAGATTAAGTGATATCACAGTACTCAACCCTAATGTTGGTTTTCATCGACGAGGGTGGACATCACACCGAACTAAGCCCTGAGGCGTGTCAATTTTGCACATTAAGAAATCAATAAAGAGGGACAGGGGGGTATTTTCTCCTCCTGTGCCTATTCTCCTCTCAGGATGACTCGGTGAACTGAAAAGGGGAGGATTCCTCATGGAATGCATTCATTATAAGAGCATCAGAGTGCTGAGGAATGGAGACAAAATAGTCTATCATTCTATCAAATGTCTATCCCACATCCGAGAAAGTACTAGCAACTTTAACAGAACACAAGGACTCAATATGGCGTTGTTCATGGGAATCCTTAGAAGGAAAACAGAATATTGTACCCCGGGAGCCCCCTAGCAGCAACCAAACTCTTCACTGAAATAAAAAACAATACATCTTTCCGCTAAATTTTTTATTAGGCACGACTAGTTCAACGAATACAATGAATCAGTGTCATCCTTGAGTACCTAAGGATGACGCCCATTTAAACTAGTTGAACCTAAATTTGATGGAAAGATATATTGTTTTTTTACTTCGATGATAATGAAGGTCCACAAATTTAAGCCTGAAAACATCGAATATACCAAACTCTTGACCGACGACGCTACCATCAAACCTCGGTGGTTGGTTTGGCAGGTGAAAGAATTGTACGCTCACCTTGCACTAAGCCCTGAGGCGTGCGTGAAATTGACACGTTAAACAGATAATGTGGGGCGGGGCGATTCTTTTTCTGCGGCTTCCTGTGAAAATCCGATAACAGAAAAATAGCACACTTTGGATGACGTTGGAGTGCCCGAAGTTACCAGGAATCGTATTCGGATCATCTCGTGAGCATCGAACGCTTCACCCACATGGTTACCACGTCAACTCACTCCAAACCCTAGGGGGATCACAAGTATTACATTTCTTAATTAACATTAATAAAACTATACTTTTTGTGGACAAGAAAACGTTAACAATCTTCTCCGTTTTCCTTCGCCACGCCCCTTTCCAGAGAAACTTCCATTGTACTTCCTTGGCATTTAAATAGGATTCCATTTATCTTCTGTCCAGCAAACATAGATGTGTGTGATTTTTAAGGGGAGATTAAGTGCACATACAAGTATTTTTATACACACATTCTCTTCAGAGGATATATTTATAAAAAAATCTGTTCAGCGAAGGAGCTTCTCGTAATGAATTTCGGAATGCAAACTTTATTGGTGGGAAATTCGATATTCCCAGGCCAGCTGAATGGAATTTTAAACGTTTCCTATTCCGAAATCATATTTATCCGCGGAAACCTTCACTATATTTTTATGCATGGTTTTGTCATATTTACGCCTGTTAGCAAAGGAGATGACTAAAATTTTTCCCACAATTTAAAAAAACTGATGGAGTATAGAATTTGTAAAAAAGGAAAGATTATTAGTACGCAAAAAGAAATCGCTATTTGCAGTGCGTGAGAATACCTGTGCTGACACGCGATATCTTCTTCAAAAAATAACAATCTCAAAAGAAAAATTTACACCAGTCAACCTGTTGCTCTAAAGAATATGCAAATGATTTCACAGCGTTGGATTCTTAAGAGAGACGATAATATCAAGATTTCCTTGTTTGAACAGCCCAACACGAGTGAAATCAATCAGCAGCTGGGTTAGCTTGATAACTTATTCGCCTGATAACCAGATGTCCGTGGGTTCAAATCCCGCCTCACGCGCTGCAATGTTCAAACTCCCATCTTACTTCGGGGTGGATTCACCAAGTATTCTGCAATATTCCGCAATACTTTCATTAACTGTTTCCTCTCTATTCTTTCAAACGCCGCTTTCAAAATCAGCGAAGCACGCAATGACATTCTGGTCGCATTCCATTTTCCTTTCCATTAATGTTCTCGTTACTGCAGTGGCGTCACGAGTCTTCCTTTTTTTTCCAAGTCCTAACTGATCGTTGCCTAAGTAGTCGTGCGTCTATTTCAGTGTATTTTATCTATTTCAATGTTCTTTTGATTATTCTCAGTACTTACTACCCTTGCTCCATGTGCAGTTAAAATGGTATTCCAACAGACCTTTTACTCTTATTCGGGCTGAAGATCGTGATTGACTTAACAAAGCCTTCAGGCCAAACTTCTTTCTCATCAATCGAACATTCCTTCCACTTGCCTCTATACTCTTCGCCAATTCGATTTCGGTGAGTAATCCATCGCTTCCATGCACGAGGAATTAATCTGAAGCTGCGTCCACAATCCGGTCTGCCTAAACATGCAAACTTTTGCCATTACGCTCGCAGTTAGAGCACTCAATAACGCAGTCCGTGGAGTGTGCTGCACGCGCACATATGAGCACCAAACCACCACAATTAGCAACCCGGCGGCTGGTTTGATAGGCGAGGGTAGAACTCTCTTAATACTAAACATCCTATACGGAATGCGAGCTTCAATCATCGACAGGGCCACGAGGGGGGAACAGTTCCTTTCCCTGTGGTGTCTGTGGTTTCTTCGGAAGATTTGATACCCGAAAAATCACCGAGCTTGGGCGAAGCTGAGGGTGGTCAAAGGCATCGCCCGGAATCGAACCCGGGCCATCTGGTTAGTAGCTCAGCGCTCTACCCACTGGATTACCAAGTCCCGAATCTTTCTAGCTATTCGCTCGTACGCCATTCACCGGAGCAGAGAGTATTTTAGTCACATTTTATCGCATCGAGGGAACCAGACCCGAGGGTCACACATATTGAACATCAGTTTTCTACATAGGAGATTCAACTTTCCTTAATTTCATGGTATTCAACAAGCTTAACGCTCAGGTGGTTCGAGTGTTCGGAGAGGCTGGAATGAAATTAGAATCACTTCGGACACCCTCAGCTTGTGTGACTTTTCCGCTGCCATATCTAACTGGGGAAATTCAAGTGCAATTGGGAAAGGAACTGGTCCCCCGTGATTACCCCGCCCACAAGTGAGGCCCCTACGTCGTTAACCTTTGAACGGTGCAACCTTGGCACTCATTTTACAAACCAAACTTCGGCACGATTACTCTGGTCTTCTATCGCGCGCCAAAACAATCGTAAAATCCTCAATTCTCTTTAGCTATTTGGTTTACGGTTTGAGTAATCGGTTGATGGTCCAGTTTAGCTGAATTTCTCAAGATTGCTACATTGGCCATTAAGTCCTCGATGGTCAGCATGGCCAATGGGGAAATCTTTATCGCCTCGTGATTTAAACATGCACGCGCGAAAGTACTTTCGCTTTTCACACATGGCTTATTCTGCCACAGTCATTTCGCTAAATCGGATGACGTGCGATTTCAACCGACCTCCAATTCCGTCACAGAGCCGCCGTTGAGCCCCAGTAACAATATTCCCTCCGGCTCCGAGCTCCGCATCACAACCGGGATTAACAGCCGCCGTCGCTCATTGCAGCGAGGATTTCTCGAGAACCTGCCCCCGCCCCTCCATATTCCTCGCCTCGCCAGCACCTGCCCCACAACCCCTCCCAAACCATTTCCCCCCCTTCGCTCCCTCCCCCCCCCGCACAAGACGGATAACCAAGGACGCCGCCCGCCTCCTCGTGCTCCTGTCGCTCGAGCTCGAGATTTGTCCCCAAAGACGCCGAATCGAGGAAGGAAGCGATTTCACTTAAACAATTTCTAGATTTTCCCGGCAGACACCCGTGAGAGAATTCTGGAATGGTCCGAGGAGGCTGGCAGCCCTGCGGGTACGACGCCTTCCGCCCACTCGAGGGCCCGTGGCTTCATAGGGAGAGATAATGGCGGCATTGCCGCGAGGGAAAAGACGTTTCTTTTTTGTCCGACTGCGCATGAACGCGCTCGACGAATTGGAACGACATTTCTAATTTCAACGGAAAGGAATTTGCGGCGAAAAAATGAACTCCAGGACAAAGGGATTCTATTTTTATACATTTGCAGCGCAATGAGTTGGTGGCGATACTAATCACGTCTGCCTCGCAGAAAAAAAAATCACTTCAAGATTTTACCGCTTTTTCAAATTGTGTCAATAAATAAAATATTTATGTAGTCCCTATCCGTAAGGAAAAATGAATATGCAAATGGTTGGACCTTATATACATTGGAGTTTCAGCTATTTGTTACGTGAAAAATTGAAATCTACCCTATATATTCATTCATGAAGAATTTAGATATCCCTGTTTTACAGGCTATCAAAATTACGCGTCCACGGAGACACTGAACATTTTATGACACCAAAGCCAAAGCTATCGTCATCTAAAAGGTTGTTTATGAACGTAGTATGTGGTCTGTGCAATAAATGCGCGAACTAGTATTATCTGGCGGCCATGACGCGGCCTATAGCCCCGCCCACTAGCGGCGCTAGTTGCCT
This sequence comes from Hetaerina titia, assembly GCA_037158775.1. NCBI lineage: Eukaryota > Metazoa > Arthropoda > Insecta > Odonata > Calopterygidae > Hetaerina > Hetaerina titia. The sequence goes on from CM073769.1 coordinate 3,623,322, forward strand.
GAGACCCATTGAGTCGTATATGTTTGGCGGATCGTCGAGCTGTGCGTATGGTGCCAGTTATGCTAGTTTCCGTTGTCGTTTTTACAGTTTGTAAAAATGGAAATTGACGAAACCACGGAGCAACGAATCAACATCAAGTTTTTGGTGAAGTATGGTAAAAGTTATCAAGAAATTACGGAAATACAGACAGTTGTTTACGGTGATAATGCTCTGAAGAAAAAATCCATTTTCAAGTGGATTAACCATTTTAAAGATGGCCGCCAAGACGCCAATACGGATGATGCAAGGCCGGGACGACCTTCAACCACCTGTGTTGACGTCAACATTGATCGTGTGTGCGGCCCTTGTCCTTACCGATCTTCGAAAAACTGTTCGAATGATAGCTGATGAACTGAATTGAGGAAAATCAACAGTGCACACTATTTTAACCGAACAGGATGATGGATCCTTCACCATGACAATGCACCTGCACATTCAGCATTGATTTTTCGCCAGTTTCTGGCAAAAAATTCATTCACCATCCTTCATCATCCTCTTTATTCGCCACTCGCCCCCCGTGACTTTTTCCTCTTCCCAAAATGCAAAAATGTGATGAGGGGACATAACTGAGAAGATGTGGAAGACACAATAAAGCACGAAATGACGAGAAAACTAAAAGGCCTAACTGCCGAGAACTCCCAAGGGTGCTTTAAACAGTGGAAAGGAAGATGGCATAGCCTACGAATGGAGAGTACTTTGAAGAAGGGGACAAAATCTATGTGGACTAGATTTTGCAAAATAAAGTTTTTATGGCACCAGTTCGCGTAATTATCGGACAGGCTAGTTTTACTGTTGGGAGCAATGAAATTTTAGCTTTAATCGCCACAGTTTTTAAATTTAATGTTATTTGCTGCATTATTCAGAAATATTTTCATTTTCAGAAATCTTTTCCCGTTCGGGGACGTGATAGTCAAGTGGAGAGAACGCTGAGTTGCAAGCCAGACGACCTGGGTTCGATTCTCGGCGACGCCTCTGGGAACTCTCTGCTTCATCCGAGCTGCGTGATTTTTTGGGTACCGGATCTTCCTCCTGGAAAGCCACAGTCCCCGCAGGAGGAAAGGGGCCGACCCCGCTTTATCACCCTGGCGACGCGTAAATTTCACTCGCCGTTGGTCATAGTTTTGGGTGAGCTCTACCCTCGCCCATCAAACCGACCTTACGAGTATATAACTAACTGCGTTTATTCCCCGACCAAAATACCTAAAAAAACTTACTTTTGTTTCTCTTGCCTTTATCATTTCTTCATTTGGATACCACTTTATCATTATCAACTCTCTTACGACCTGCATATAGGGCTCCGAATGATTAAAAAGGAACGAAGGAAAGATTCGAAATTCTGCGCACCCATGGGGTATTTGGAATGGCATAATTAATAAACCCAACATTCTACCAAAAAATATGCATTCCTCGCCAGGACAGAGAAACTGACACTTTCACCCATCCGATTTGAAGAAGATTAGGCTAGCAAGAAATGAAATAATCTTTTTATCTCAATTCTCGGTACGATCGGCACATACGTATATATAGTCATAAATCGCCGAATAGAACGAAAGCGATTAGCGTTTCAGGGACCTGCACGCCAATACACCACTGGAAACAGCACGTTGACACGACGACAGTCCCACCCAACAACCATACGGCTTTCTCACATTCCTTTGTACGTGTATTGAGGGAGGAAGAAGAAAATGAAGAGCAAAGAGGAGGCACCTGCACGCGAGAGCGTCGACGCTGTGAAAGCCGCAGAGCGAATCAAGACGACACCCCTTCCACACACCCCGCTCATTGGTGAAAGCGAAACAACCGCCTTCGAGAAAATTAAGATAGCAAATCATTATTCAATGCCGGCTTTTAATTTTCACCTGTTATTAAGCTGTTTATTTAAAACTAATTATTGAGGATGGCCACTGGCCGAATGCTGCATACAAAATATCGCCCACGCATACGATATCTGAATGCACTTTCAGAGACGATGTTCATTTCCCAACTGGGAACTTCATCTCATCCGCAACGGCGACGGAAGCAGAGCAAATGGGCGGTGCATCGGGGCGCGCACCCATTGGTGCATTTATAAGCGTAAATATATTCATTTATTAAGTAATCTACTGGTTACGGTAGGTTCTGGTTGGAAACAACTACCAAATACGTAAATATTTTGTTTCTCCTAACAAAATACAACCCAGCATCCTACTCCACAGGTCAGGTAAGATTATATATATATATATATATATATATATATATATATATATACAAACACTAACACAAAAAACACTACACACATAGAAACATAAAAGAAGGACACTTACATTGAATATTTACGTTTCGACGGCACGGCCGTCGTCATCAGACGTGTTAGTGTTTGTGTGTTTGTGCGTCGCCGGAGAGCGTCTTTTCCAAGTTTATATATATATATATATATATATATATATATATATATATATATATATATATATATACGTATATATATATATATATAATTTGCATTATATTATTTTGGCCATCATATCTTCATGTTTAACTCAGCATTTTTCTTTCTGGAACATCGCATTACCTTTGGTTTATTTATATTGATTCTCATCCCGTATATATTGCATTGAATTTCCAATATATTACTAACACGCACATGGATTGGCGACATCCTTCGAGGAAATCTAAACAATTGAAAAGTTCTCGTAAGTTTCTCTTTCTCGCTGTAAGTAACCCTCTCATACTGTGATATCTGAATACACACACACCCATACAAATACAAAAACCTTAATTTAAACATTTACACACAGAAACGCAGAGAAAATATTCTCATAGTTTAGAAGTTTCAACGGCACGATCGTCATCACCGGACAACGGCCGACGGCCGTGCCGTCGAAACGTTGAAACTAAATATGTGAGTGTCCATTCTCTGTGTTTAAATATTTTAATCAAAGTTTTTATAGATTTTACCCGCCACTGAAAAGCATTCTTTTTCGAAGATATATAAATAATTTCTTCGACTATTAAAACACGTTAAAATTCATTGAAATGTAATCTTGTGAGAGGGACTCCGGTGAAACTGTTATTCTTTTCTATCTTCGATCTCGCCCAAATCCCCGAGACTGACGCGATAATCTAGGAAGCGCTGAGAATAACAGCCACACTCCGGGGAGGCCTTCATGCTTACGCTCTAACGGGGGATGGCCAGAGGCGCGTGGTCTGCCTCCGTCGTCCGCGGTTGGGCTACGCATGATACTACCTTGATCAAAAGGTTCCCGGAATTTATTCAAAAAATTAAAAATACAAGTTTATTCATCTAAATCTATATTGTCCCCTTTAAAGTAATCCCCATCGACTGCAACACACTTATGCCAGCGCTTGATCCAATCCTCGAAACATTTTTTATATTCGGTTTTCGGTATGTCCATCAGTGCTTCCTGCGATTTTTCCATTACTTCCTCTCGGCTGCTAAAACGCGTTCCCCGTAATGGTTTTTTAACTCGATTGAACAGAAAGAAGTCACAGGGAGCCAAATCAGGTGAATTCGGAGGCTGTTGGATGGTATTTGTTGCATTTTTCGTCAAAAAATTACGAATAATGATAGCACTGTGCGACGGTCTCGACGCACTGTGCGACGATTTCTGGTCTCTTTCGGCGAATTGCTTCACGCAAACGTCTCATAACGCCCAAATAATACTCTTTGTTTACTGTCTGGCCTTCTGGCAAAAATTCATGATGCACTACACCGTTGTAATCCATGAAAACCGTCAGCATTGCCTTCTTTTTTGACTGAAAACGACGTGGTTTTTTTGGTCTCGGCTCATTTGGTGAACGCCATTCACTTGCCTGATGTCTGGATTGCGTGTCGTACTCATAAACCCACGTCTCGTCTCCAGTAATGATCCTTTTGATGAATGTAGGATCGGATTCAGCCTCGCAAATCATGTCTTTTGCGACGTCAACAGGGTATCTTTTTTGCATGAAATTGAGGTCTTTTGGCACCAACTTTGCTGCTACACGACGGAAACCCAAATCATTAACCACAATGTCTCCGGGGGGATCCATAGGCAATGTTCAAGTCCTCCGCTATTTCTCTGATGGTTAATTTGCGGTTATTGACCAACATTTCTTTTACTTTATCAATTTTTTCACCGACTTTCGATGTCGATGGTCTGCCACTGCGTTCATCATCTTCGATTGACCCACGACCACTTCTGAACCGCTCGTGCCACTGGTAAACGACCGTTTTTTTTAGAGAATCGTTGCCGAAACACTTTTCCAACGTCCGTGCGCCACTAAATCCGTTTTTTACGCAAAATTTAATACAAGTTCGTTGTTGCAAATTTAAATCCATTTCTGCAATTGTAAAAAATCGCCAACACACACAGAGATAGATGTACTCTTGGCTACGTAACTTTTGCAAATGTCAAGTTATGACACTAAGATTTAAAGGGAATATCAACAACAGATGTACCAATTTAAGAAAAAAAAACAGAACTCAAATCGGAACGATGGGAGCGCCACACGGTGGTTATTCCGGGAACCTTTTGTTCAAGGTAGGATATAATGGGGTTTTTCAAGTGTTAATGAAATAGTAACCTTCAAATTCAATGATTTTAACACTCACCCATCACTGTATACGAGAATCTACTTCCGACTTCGTGCAAGCAGAAATCAATACCACATACACCTACCTCCTGTATATAACTTAAGATTCTGCAGTCGTGACTGTTTTAGCGACCGAATTGACAATGCATCAGAATGCCAACCGAATGATTAGCCTCTGACTCGATCGGGTGAAATCGCAGCTGGAAGGCTTCAAGGAGGGAAAGTGGGCGCCACTGGGAAAAGGAACTGTCCACCCTCAATGCTCTTTTGACAGACGCGCTCTGCCCTCGCCTATCGAACCAACTTCCGGGTCGATTAGTATGCGTGTCTGAACACATAACTCGCAGGATACTGCACTGTTACAAACGTCTAAATATAATTATTATGTCATCTCTATGAATAGAAGACGCGTGCAAAACTATCTCAAAATTAAATACGTCCTTCGCAAGGAGATAGCGTTAATCTGCCTAACATTTTAAGTTTGTGGAGCTTCGTATAAAAAAAGACAACTACACTAAAACTAACTAAGCCTTGAAGCTAATCAGTTCCCCAGATCTATTGAGGGTTTGTGTCGAAATTTTAAATTTCAATATTAAAAAAAAATTTAAATTAACATTATGGGTGGAAATAAAACCCTCCATTCAATGGTTTCCAGTAGGCTTCCGGTAAGTTAGTAAGTAAGTAGGTGTGGTAAGTGTCGCTATTACTCCGCGGGGCTATTATCCAGTACGAGTAATTACACGTATACTAGGCGAACAAGGTCTCGATACATATTTTTTGGCAGACATGATCATAATACTTTGTATTTCATTAATACTCGCGGAGTAAAATAGTTTATAACGAATCATATCAAATATTCCTTAAAGGTTCAGTAATGAAGATGATTCACAAGGTTACGCCAATATCTTCATAGTTATTTGAAAATTATGAAGTACATCGAAACTCGTGGCATATAATCACAATTGCAATCGAGTTTTATTTCATTAGATTACGCCAAGTACTGCACGGTGCGCTATCGCCAATGATTTCCCTCGCGTCGGGTGCGTCCTGAACTCGGGAAGATGCCAATATCGATTTCGATATAACTGAGTCGGTCGATCCGACTATTGCAAAAGAATATAATTTCCTATCAAAGTTTAAAATAAACTCCTATTGACGTCATTTAGTTTGCATTCAAAGTTGCAATTAGAAGACTGAGAAGAATACCAATCTAAAATTTTATGCGAAGATTATCTCCCGACAAACATGCACCCGACATCAAGTATATACTCCCGAATTTAAACGACCCATGCGCGGTGGATGCCGAGCTTGGCGCGTAATATTTCAATGACGCCAATGATCACTGATGGCATATTAACAAATAGATTGTTCGGCCGAATCTGACATCATGAAAGAATACGGACGCTCCCTCCATCATGACCCGATTCACAATTTCATTCTCAGCTACTACAGGCACTCAATTGGAGCAAATGCAGCATTCACATGAGTGAAGCCTAGACACGAACGATTCATTTCCGAAAACTCATAACTGCTAGCCCTTTTGATTGGCTGTGCAGTAAATGCGAGATTGATTAACTATAAGGGCGACGAGGACCAGTTCCCGACCTTGATGCCCTGAACCAGCGTGCCGAGTCTCATATAATAACCCTTGCCTTCCCCGGGAACTTGGGTGGGCGCCAGTGGTTTCGCGTTTTAACCTGGAGGAGGGAGGGCAACATTCCCGTGCGTCGACGACGCTAGGGGGCGCCAGTGACTCCACCTGCTAGGGGGGGGGGGCGGATGCGATCGCGGTGCGTCGTCACACGACGAGGCTATTGGGGTGGCTGTCAGATGGGATGACTTCCGCTGACGTAACTCGTGACGAGTGGCTCCGCCGATAATTTTCTGGACGGCCCCTGGGGTCGGTCGGCGTCGCCCGATGCTGCGGTCGCCGCCTCGGCGAAACCCGAGAGGGGTGTTCTCGGAAACTCGCCTCGCGTTAGTCACTTCGACCGCATTCCCCATCTCCCCTCCTCCTCCTCGAGCACGATTTTTCGTTCCTCGCGAGATATGATCCGCCCGGCGACAAGTCAAGAGAGAGAGAGAGGTACTGCGAAAGACACAACGGAGGAAGGCCGCTTGTTTTCGCATAGCGTGTTTATTGAAGACAACAAATGAGAAAACGACACAAAGGAAAGAGTATTGAGTGAACGACCTCGGACCAACAACGCGATTGATATCGATGGAAAACGAATACAAGCGAACATCTTTGGATGACACGACTGGATTAAAGAGGATTAGAGTGAGGATATATGTAAAACGCACCGACCTTGGGAAAGTAGCGTTAAGGTATCCATCCCGACGCTGTTCGGAAAACGGAAAGAAGTTAATTTTTTATATTAAAATTTAGAAGAGGCAAGTGGAACAGTTTTCACATTTCGGCAGCAAATGCGAGATGAGAGAATTAATGACGAGTGCCTCGAGAAGAAAGGCGAAGAAAATTTTAATTTTGTGTGGAATGTAGCTCACAGCGTCCACCGGAGGCGGGAGCTATGGGTGGAGGGTGTAAGGATACCGGTCTGGCGTGAGAGAGGATGCGGTTTCGGGATGGGAGGGAGAGTGGCGGGGGTTGGCAGTAATCGAAAGGTGACCGCAAGGTGGGAAAGGACGGCCGTAGATCAACAAAGCGATGAAAGTTATCGGGATACTCACATTATAATTTTAATTATTAGAAGGGGACAGTAATTGATGAGAGGGAGCGTTGTGATAAAATATTTGCAACTAAATAGCAGCTACTCTTTAGAGTAAGTAACTCTATCGCGCAAATAGAAAGCGTACACATCGCCTCGAAACATAATTTTGACAACGGTAATCATTTGATAAAAATTTGGATTCCAAGGATATCGTGGGGCTAATTAATATGTGTTCATTTCCAAATCGCTTCTGATAAAGCCCTTCATATGACTTAGCATTCAACTATCAGAATACTGGTATTGAGTCAATTGTTCAGAAAATCATCTCAATGCAAACACAATGAGAAAAGGATTCCTATCATCCCAGAAAGATCAAATATAATTTCATTAGTAGAATGAGCACACGAGAATGCTGAGAGTCCAGGGAAAGATTACCCACCCATCCTTAAATAACGCGGATTCCAAATGAGGCATAGAAATAAGTAACTGCGCAGATTTTGCGACGTCGCCGAAAATCAATACCATCGTAGCACCTGAAAGTATTAACTATTCACGAACGCGTGTAATGTCTGGCAAAATTATAGCGCGAAATAGTGAACTTCCCGGACGTCCAACCCTCCTGTACTTTGGTGTACGCATTTTACCCATTCGCCGCGCCCTTTGAGGAAAAGGCGCCACCGCGAGACTCTTGAGACCCGACTCACTGCAAACTTCGATCTTTCTCTCCGGGAGGGCACCTTCCCTTGCGAAACTAACCATCGGCAGGAGACCATGCGCACAAGGGGAGCATGGGAACTCGGCCTAAAACAAGAAATGCAGGGAACCGGTAAGAGACTTTCTTACTAAACGAATTTCGAGCCGTAGGGTGCCCGAAGTGATCCGACGGAAGTGAGTTCAGCGGAGAGGAATGCAGGGAAATCGGCGATGTTTTCACGGCGAGGAAATGTCACCATATTTGCGAAGGGGTGAAAGAGATGAGGAAGGAGCCTTCAAAATATCCCCTGGTGTCAAATCGGAAAATTTTCCACGTCGTCAAGTACATCAATGACATTCTGAGCGGAATAGTACAAGTGGAAATCCTACCCAAGAAGAAATATCTACCCATGGGAAAAAACATAACTATTGAAATTTAAAAAATACCATAAGTTTGGCTTTAACCTCGTGGAATTTGGGGCAACGGGTACGACTACGATTACCTGTGATATTGTATGTACGAGTATGTACGGTAATTCCTCATAATATATTGTTCCTTTAAAGTCACCAAAATTCCAAAGTGTAAGAGGGCACCTTGGTGCCTTCACTGGATAAACACTATGCCGCACTCACCTTAACAAGGATACGGGTTCGAATCCCTGTTAAGGCGAACGATTTCAACATTTGATATTGTTGCATTGCAATGCGCATTACCAGATGACCCCGATAAAAAGTTACTGTCGCGACATCTCCTGCAGTTTCTCTGGATTAATTAAAAATGCATTTAATCGGAGCCTATTGATCGGGGAGACCTCTGGATGTGGGACTGACAGCTTAACGCGGAAAGAAAATAATATCTCATGAAATGAAGATGTCAACATTATTCAGGTCAAACATGAAAATTGAAAGGAATGATCACAAACTGATGAAGCAGGCCTTAGAAGGGTGGGTGAAAAAAAAGGGCCCATTGAAAAACTGAAAACAATGAAGCATTATTAATGCAATGTGCACACTGAACGGCGCAATTGTTTGAAGATTACGAGGAGAGAAGGGAACATATGGTTGGGAAGAGAATAATGCTGGAATAAACCGGATGAGGTGTTAGAAATTGGTCATGCCAAAAACCAATAGAGATTTGCGTCAATTATAGAAATAATGACAGATGTTGAAGACTATTCTTTTCCCGGAGAGTGGTATTCTGACGAGTGTCGTAAAGCTGACTGCTTCGCTCGTTTAGTTCAGCGCCTTGAGCTGCTTAACTCCTCGATTTGAAGGCTGTCAATAGTAGTGAAAGAATCTATGCTGGCAAATTTCGCAGCTCACGGCCGTTGGCTCATGGAAAAGGCTGGTGTTAATGGTGGAAACGTGACAACTTGATTACAGCATGCACGGACATAATAAATTACGCCGACAACGAACGAACTTTATCCCGACGAAAGCTACGGAATGATCATTCGGTCAATAAGTTTCGATACATTGACATAACTGCGTTTCGCCAGCAGTTAGTATGCATCGATCCCGGCAAAAACGGAGAAAATAAATGACGCGTCCATCGCTTCACGCGAAATATCTGCCGCGGCGCTTCCCTCGCTTGGCGTCTTCCCGCGCACATTGTGCAGGCAAAATCGCGACGCTGCACGCGCGCGGCGCAACAAGACAGTCCTCGAAGGTCGCAGCACTTCGGCGGGCCAGCCCAGATGGTCACGGAATGGTCCGTTCCCTTGGCGTGATCAGCCGCCGCTGCAAGGACAAGCACCCTTTCGCCGTCCTCCTCGCCGCCGCCGAGAGAGGGAAGGACGAGGATGGGCGTCGGTGGTGGCGACACCTCCGCGGCGTGGGCCGCAAACCTGTTCCCTACGCCGTCTCTTCCTCGAAAGGAGAGCGTGCTCGGAATTGTGGCCCGCGGTGGAGGCGAGATCGGCCCGGAGGGCGACTCTTGTCGAGTCACTCGCTCTGTGTATTCCGAGAATTTCGGGGGCGATCGGAGAAGATGGGAGGCAAATTTCGTGCGTGGGAAGCAGAGGCAGACGAGAACGGAAACGAGAGGAAGGCGGGAGCCTCAAGTTCTCTTTCGCCCGACGTCGTTTACGATGGCCGTAACAGGAAACGATAACGTAGAACTTAACATGCCGCATGCAAGGTCCTTCAGACCCCCATCAAAATGTACCAATTGGTTGAGTGGGGTAGTGCGAGGTGGCACACGATGAGGGAGATTTTAAGGTACCGTCAGATTCCAAAGGAAGTCTTTTCACGGCCAAGTTTTGTGCTGCCAAAATTACATATGTAGGATAAATGGACGACGAAACACCAACTACGGAAAAATTACGTACGTACAGAACACAACATTGGTTTTCTACATTGAAGATGCAGGTAAAATACCCAAGGAAGCAAGAGTATGGATATTTCTAAATCTAAAACATGCGTTGACAAATAGAAGGGAGCTGATGGCAATTAATCTGGGTTGAGGGACTAAAGAAATATTATAATATATAGCGCGAATTATAAGAAGGTCGGCTGGAAAGGCGGTAATCAATGGCCCCGAAAAAGGCCCTTGATTCCCGAACAGTAGGCAGATCGTAGGAGTGTATTATTCGGACACATTCTTTTTTGATGGTGAGAAGGAATGCTGATTAAAGCCTTTTGAGACGTACGTGTAGGTATGGAGAAATGTTGTTCCTTAAGAGTCGAGTAAAGACAAGCAAGTGTGAGACGGCATTAAAAAGAAACTAGGACGTTGTATGAGGAAAATAGAAAAAGTGAGCGGAGAGGACGTTGAAAATATTTGCGGAATCCTCAAGGTTACAATAGAAGGCAGGGGGCGCGGTTGGATGTGTGCGAGGAAGACGGGAGGCCTGGGTTTGGGAATCCGGGATGCCAAGAGGGGCTGTGCAAATTGTCAGGAGCCGAAGGAGGCAACGGAGCAGAATGAACATTGATTTGCACTGTTTCTCAATTCCTTCCGTCCACTATTTTGTTTTCAGGGACTGCCAAAACTCATCTCTCCATTGCGAGCGTACTCTATGCGCTCAGTGTGGGCCCCTTTTCCGTGTGTCTTCCGAAGGTTATTTGCCGGCACGGCCCGAAACAATCTCTTAACAGACCGCCCCCCCGCCTCAGCCATAAAGATGGGCAGTAGATAAAAAAGAAAATTGGAACGTGGCTCCGAGCTTGTAAAGACCGAGCATATCTAATCTGCGAGGTAGACCACCCGTAATGGTAATTTTGGAGATCTCCGTTTCGATGGGGAGAGTGGTATGGAAGAGAACGAAAGCGACGAGTGGCCCTCGACACTCTGTGCACTCGACTGGTATCGTCTATCATTACATAGATGCTCGCTCCTATGTGAATATCTCCAACGGTGAGAGAGATGAAGAGAGGGGATGTGGGGGGGATCTCGGCGAGATCACTTTCCTCCCGCGGCGACCGTCCAAAGGGCAACCACTTTTGTCTCGGCCTCGCGAGACGGACGGAGACGAACCGGCCACTTTCGTGGAAGTTAATGGCGAAGCTGGACTCGACGCCAGCGAAAGTTGGCAGCCGCCGTTAGGACACCAGGGATTATGACACGCATCATGTTTATAATAAGCAAATCATAGTGTCCACACCGCTATTACGCAAATTTCGCCAAAGTAAACAATTTCCTTGCCGCGAATTATATCCCCCAGATGGATGTTCAGACAGACTTCTTACGAGAGCGTTAATATATTTCCGATGCAGCATCGTTTTGCAAGACTTAGTCCTAACCTCCTAAATTGGCAGCGCTTTTAAATTGGTGCCCAGAACAGGGCTTTCCGCCCTGCCTCGACGATAGAAAATGGGATTGCATACATGGATTCCTCGGACGCTTCCCGGATTTCCAGCCAAATAGTTATATACAACTACTCATAAATTATCTTTTTTTGCATTCTGCAATTTGGCCCTGAAATATGCTCCTTACTCAAAAAAGTGCATCAGAGTAGACGATTAGAAAAGAGTACGGAAATAACTTGATAAAGATTACAATTGAATTTAAAATATTATGGTTGGTACGAACTACATCCGGTTGAATACACGCTCTTTGTAATACATTAAGTTCCACATCGTCTGGCCATTTTAACCTAGAGAAATACGAAGAAATATTTGCACACTTCACGTTGCATGTGTCGTCGGACCTCGAATGGGATATTTTTATGCTTTGTAAGAACGCATGCGCATTAGTCGTGCAAAATTTGTGTTTCGCAGCAATAGATAATCAAAAGATGGTGAATTCAAATTACATGTCATCTAAAAAAAATTAGACTTTGGACTTAAGTGGATTTTTCGGCTGCGGTTCTTCCTCAAGGATTTTAATGGGATATGTTGCTCAAAAAGATTCTGAGTGCGGCGACTTCAAAGCCTACTCGTAAGTACACTATCGACTGCCACAAATGTTGCCGTTTTCCCGTCCCCTCACAGCAAGAACATGAAAACACAAACAATTTCCTCTTCCATATTAAAAACGTACCTCCATTGATCTCATCTCTGCATCATTTTTTAAGACATATAAAACATATGAGTCCATTACTTGTTTGTAAGGATACCACTCTTTCATACACTGCGATGAACTTCGCATTACCATTCTTGCAGTGAGCAACTTCTCTTCCCACTTCGCTACCATGTTCAAAAGCCTATTACCATTTTATATCGGCATGACATTTTTTTATTTACATCAATCATGACTCCGCTCAACTTTTGATTCATAAAACCTCTACGGCTCAACGACTTTTTTATCAGCTCATCATTCAAACTAATATATATCTGTATCATTAAAAAATGGATTTAAATACGCTATTAAAGCTGCATTATATTCAAATGTTTTATTTTTATTAATTTTCCAGACGATTGTGAAAAACCATGAGTCAAAATTCCAAATTGTTTGGGATTCACTGCAGTTCCTCGATGGTCATAAGAACAATTTTAAAAATCCGAATGGTGTTTCACTAAACAGGGAATTTTATTATTAGTAAAGGGGGAAATCCGCAACATATTATCATCGTAGACAACATAATGGCTACGCATTGGTGAAATTAGAATGCCAGGCGTCTACAGTTGTCAATTTGACACTTTCGATTGCAATCAGCCCACTGAATAAGACTCCAAACCTTTTTACTCCTCCTCCTTTGAATTGCAATCCAGAATTTAAATCCACACCATGCGATCACAACTCACAAAGCTCTGATACGGGGTAGAAAATGATATCAAAGACATGAACGTTCACTACTTGTGTTCAATGAAAACTTATAATACAACACTCAGCGGATGACTCCGTTAAAAGTTACTGCTGCGGCATCTCGCGCAATTTCTTGGAATTTGTCAATAAAAACTGTTTAAATAGCACGCCACCAAGGACCACAATCGAAAAGATTCGTCGGGGTTTCAAAACTGGGTACCCCACCGTTCAGGTAATACGAAATTCACAACGAAGCTTTTGGGACACCCTTCTGTTGTGCCAGTCAGGCCAAACCGTTCGACTTACCATTCATTAGTAGTTGGCGCGGAGCAGCCGGTGAATTCGCAAGCACTAAGGATGGGGATTGGGGAGTGAGAGATAGTGGAGAGGGTGGAAGGAGACGATTGACCGCACACCTGAATCAATGAAAGCAGTTATATTAAATCATCGACGCAAAAGACCGACTAGATCAGGTCATCACACCATTCACCCGCGAAGCAGAATGCAGCAAGTCACCGCCACAGGCCGCCCCGGAAAATATCGGTCGTTGAAGTCTCCGCAACTCAAACTCAACTAAAACACTCAACGATGGAAAACTCGTAGAATCCTGATATCTTGCATGAACAAACTTTATATTTTGCACTCTTGTGAATATTTTCTTCGTTTTTTACCGAAAATTATTCTCAAGCTTTCTACATTTTCTCTCGTTTATTCTACCTGAAAGATAGTTCGATGGTATTAACCGAACGATTACAAATTTCCGTCTCGTATGTGATAAAAACCTTAACTCAGCGACGTACGTCAATGAAGTGGTGATGGACTGGTCACAAGCATTCAGTTTTGAGCGTCCCAGATGGTTTCTTTGGTATTTGCGGCAAACGGGACTCCTGTCACGAACAGTCCCATCCCAAGGTCTGTTCACCTCCGTAATATGAATGTATAAGAACAGCATAATACAATGAGATACGTCATAATCACGTGGGATGAATCCTAAAAACTGCTCTCGGAGACTATCCCTTTTAAAATTTGGAAAGCTATGATAACACGGTTACCTTATCCACGAATCAATTCTTCCGTTGACGTGTCCCAAGTTCCCTACGCATATTACCCACAAAGACGTAACGTAAAGAGTTCAGTACCGTTCAAGTGCTCCCCTGAATGTACTATATTCCAACCGATACTTCTATAAAATAAAGCACTATAGCAGAAGTCTGGAATGAAGTTTTCATTACAGTACGCCTTCACTACAGCTACTCAATGATTAAAAAATCTGGAGTTTATCGGTATAGCGGTCTTTGGAGTGAAGTAAGGCTTTTCGTGATCACTGTCTGCAAATTTTGCGACACATAAAGTAACTATAGGATCCTTACAGAAATGAGTTATTGAGAAATCTCAGATGTACTGCAGACGTAATTTGTCGAATGTCACGAAGGAAACAGGGAGGGTGGTCACTTTTCTTTAATTCTCGAAGCAACCATGACATGAAAAAGTGCGCTATTTACTGTGTTTTCTGGTCCGCTCCGAATGACCTGGTCGAAATATACATACAAACTCATTTGAAATACGAATAAAGCAGCCACCACCAAGCACTAAACCATGTTGTGTCCGATAGCCAATTCGAAGAGAGGCCATGTGATACACGCAAAAGTTCAACTTCCAAGTGAAGTCCTATACGAGTCTTATTGCAGTGTGCAATGTGTGATTAAAAGTCACACCCCGAGAATTCAGTCTCGAGCTACTTCCCACACGAAGGGCCTCTCTCCCGGCACTGTATGCATTGAAATGAGAGTAACGAGGGCTTCGAGTGGCAAGTAGCACATACAGTGGCTTATTGACTCGAAAAATAAAAAAGCGACGATTGTTTCAGAGGAAAAAATGACCAAAGAATTACTTCGCATGTAATAATAAATAGGAGCGATTTGGTGGAATTGGAACATGTTAAAGACCGAACAATTTATGACACTTCCCTACACTACCCTTACTCCCTTTGCTACCGAAAAAATGGCTTATGTATTAGGTATTCCACGCCCAAAGATTTTGCAGTGTATCAAAACCTGGGAGGAAATAAATTTGTCAACTTGTGGAAATTTGACACTACTTTGCCATTAAAGAGTTTTTATATTTTTCAATGATATATCACACTAAGATGCACACACCAATCATGCACCAAGATTAGGTCAACTTCGTAAGCGATGCGAACCGAAAGATCTATCACAACCCTTTCAAACAGAACCGATCGCAAAGACTATAAGTACTAAAGGCGGAAAAACGTACACTCGCCTGGGACCACTCGTCAATTTCGGAAAAATTAGCAAAAGAAATTCCTCCTTCCCGGAACAACTACTTGAGCATTACGAAAATGTCGCTTGGGAAAAACATAAATTTAGATAAAAAAATCACGAAAGGAATTCGTATTATTTTCATGATAAACTAATTACAAGATAATTTTATTGATTCATCATCATTCCCGTTATTTCTTTGGAAACCGGAAAAAATTAACACTGACGGGGAAAATATAACTGAAAATAATGGGACACTGGAAAAAAATGATTGAAATTGAAAAAGAATAATAACATAGCAGCGACGCACAAAGAGGAGGTTGTGATAGGACGAGAGAGACTACGTTACTTAAGGTCGATTATTAACGGGCGGAACTTCCTTGGCTACCGTGACACGTCACATCATTTATTCTTTTGCCCTTCAAACAAAGACCCGACCAACAGCCTTCAACATTCTTTCGAGAGCCAAGCCGACAATAGGGGGCTTGTCCCTTGACTCCCGAGCCTCGCCTTCCTCGCGTCGTCTCTATATAATCTCTCTGTGTGAAAAAACGAGGCCCTTTAACGGGTTGGTAGGCTCAGGGACTGTCATGCGCCAGCGTCCGCCCAGAGATTATCAGAGATAAATTCTACTAGCACACACGCTGGTTTGTCGTCGGAGTACAGCTCGCGTGTATCGTGAACTGACAAATGACAAGGGAGAATGAGCACCTACAGGTCGACCCGTGAACTAAGGGACACGATTTTTGAGCCAACGCCCTTATTCAAACCACAGTGTGAATTCCTTGCCTTTTCCTCCGCCCAAGCACTCCTTCAGCTCCAGTAACTTAAATTGCTAATGGCTGTTATGTCATAGTTGGAGCCATGTAGTCGACAAGTACTCGTATTTCGCTCGATCGATTTCGTTGGTTACAAGTTTCCAAACCCCGTGTTTTTCTATTGAAATGAACTCTTTATCGTGAGACGAAATGATTTTTCCCAAGTATTTTTGCAGCTTCTCTGACTGAAATTGGGCATGCATTGTCGACGCAAGTTTCTTAATTGGTCTCTTATTAGAATTGACAAACAAAATAGTAAGTGTTGCAACTGGAATTAATAGAGTCGGGATTATAAAATTGTGAAATCAAATGCATGGTCGGGAAATAATTTTTTCTTTAAAACCGCGCGCTGGGGTGGCACATATTCCCCTGACCTCAACACATTCAAACAACAATGGGTGCTGGACCCCCAACTGTTGAAATGAGTAAGTGGTGACAAACATTAGTCTTAACGATGCCCATTATTTTTTACGACGTCCATTTTCATTCTTGTTACGATTTTCACAATCGCTTTTACGACTATAATTATGATCATTTACCCACTACTAGGATTATGACCAAGGTCTTCCTTAGCGTGTCCATCCGACATGAATTTACCTCGCATGGGATCACTGATATTGGCTCCTAGTCTTATGGGACGCAACACTAAGGTAGGAAATAAGTGAATGATGCCATTAGCTATCGGTGCAGCTATCAAAACTTTAGTATTAAAAATCATTAGTCTCTGCGCACTTGAATACTTGGGGAGCACAATGAGCACTCATCATCGCTCTGAGAGGCGTTAGGGGGCCCAATGGCAATTGGGAGGATGGGTGGTTGAATTCCTGGCAGCGGATGGGCGGAACTTCACGACTATTGGTGACTTCGCCCGACTGCTCAGGGTGACACCCGCGGCATCACCATTCAATTGCTCGCCGCGAGCTTGCCTATTCGGTGGGAAGCGTTGGACGGAAGTCGCCTCACGAAGTACAGTCGCGCCAGCGGGGGCCGACCGGTTAGCGGCTTCGCTCTTTCGTGAGACTGCAATTACACTCGAAGGCGTGACCACATGACTCACGAATTAAATACGCGTGGGTTTCGCCCACACTTCGACTTTCACTTTCTCGATTTTGAAAAGTCGCTAACTTTGCAACAACACGCCCGGAGATTTCAAACATTCCACCGAGTATTGCCAGCTGCACACATGCCACGAATCGGTAAATTATGATAACTTGGGAGAATACAAAGTATGCATTGTGCTCAGTAATACATCGATTGTATTTTGCAGTCTTGTCGATTATGTTTATTTTAAGGACGTTCAAATGAGACATTAAAGTATAAAATAACACTTATCTATCTCACTTCAACATCCTCTCTAAAAAGAGGCGACAGAATACATCCTACATGAGCAAATCAAAATCAATGCGTATCCATGATTCCACCGCATGACACCTACACTCATTCCTCCTAAACTCAAGCCATTCTTTTCCTCCGTTTTATTTGTAAACTACGTAATAGTAATCACGCACTCTTCATTATAGTTGTCATCGAGATGCCGATATTGGGTATGGATTCCAATGCAAATTTCAAGAAAGTACGATATGAACGGAATTTACAAATTAGTTTCAAGGGAATAATAAGACGGCCAAATGCTGAGTGGCAATCATCTACCCTGAGGACGATGCCGGGCATCGAAACGTCGGCCAACATGGAACCCCTGACCCGGTGGAAGACCCGAGAATCCTTCATGAACCATTGAATGATATAAAAAAA
Organism: Hetaerina titia; assembly: GCA_037158775.1. Lineage (NCBI taxonomy): Eukaryota > Metazoa > Arthropoda > Insecta > Odonata > Calopterygidae > Hetaerina > Hetaerina titia. Next base: position 3,641,335 of record CM073769.1, read on the forward strand.
CCCTACATATCACAGATTCTCAGAGCCACCACTATTAGCGAAATTTTACCGTGGCAGAAAAGTGCCAAGAAATTATGCCCCATGAATGAAGAATCAATTATTCCATTTAAAATGGCAAAACGAGCATAACTAAGATTCCAAGAAGCAGCATCACTTGTAATATAACAGATGTATAGGAGGTCATCTGCTGCATATTCCTACAATTCCTGAATGTATTTATGTATATAATGTACTTGCCGTATTATGTTACAGTGAATTTGCGAAATTCTTCGCTAATGCCAAAATTTAATTAATACCCCAGATTAATGCATGTGCTCTTATCTCCTCTAGACATCCACACTTATGGCCATGGATGTGCTTCCCGTCTTTGACAATCGCTTCAAATATTTTCTTAAAACAAGTCGAGACGAGCGTTGAAATCTCCTCCAATACAGACAAATCCCAGTGAGGACCCCTTTTCCTCGGCCGTTGCGATCACTCCCGAGGATCGAACCCAAATTCCATCATCTCGAATGACGTCTGCCCCGCCGGTTCCGCGGTAGTGGTGATGACGAGACAAAATCCCGACCACGGTATAAATGGCAACTCATTTCCTTCAGCAAGAAGAACACTGGCGGCATGGAGAATTTTTATACGAACAACAGGCTCCGCGCAAACAAACGTATACACCCGGAAGTTGCTCAGATGCCGAATTAATTCAAGGAGAGGATATGCGCGGCGATTGGCATCAGTAAAAAAATCAGGAAAACGCAGTTCGTCATACCATTTGATTGGTGGACGTTCCCTTAAGTTCAACTCCAAGTTAAAGTGAGATCAAATGATTAATCTTAATATTGTCGTTTAATTTACCGTAATATTCGGGAGAGAGGAGATTATTAAGGTTGATTGGAAAACAAATTTATAACTTGATAGAAAATTAGTCTAACACTTTAAAAATCATCAAAGTAACAATTAATATTAAGCGCTAAATTAATGTGAACGTATTCTATTATACCGTAACAAAGAGAATTGTTAAGAATCTTCCGAATTTTTTCCCACGTGCGCCAAATAGAATATGCCAAAAATAAATAACATGATCTATTCCTCCGGAACTAATTACGCTCCTACTGCCTGCCACCAAATTTACTCTGTTCATAATAAAGTCACGTGCCTGCATTCCCTCAAAACTACAGAACACCCTTCCTTTCACTTTCAGTTGCTGATGATCTACTCCAATTTGCTACACATGATTGTAATTTTTCGTGCGGTAATAGAGAATTTGAAGTATTCTCCTTCATTATTTCACTAATAAACAAAAATCCTTCCTCAACTAGATACATAAAAGTCGAGATGAATTCTTCATGCAACCAGTTTTCTTAAGTCATCCAAGAGAAGGAGTTATACAAGCGTTTTAAGAAAGATTGAAATATGTTGGCAATAATTGGACTTTCGAAAATTTGACTGAAAATTGAGCTCAGACTCTTTATACAAAACAGCCATCCATAGAAGTTGATGTCCGAGGAAATACATTTATGAAGGAATAAAAATATTTTATTAAAAAAGTGAACGGAAGAAACGAGTAATAGTTGTGTTTGAAAACACGATCAGTATTTAAAATTCAGTGTTGTTACCTAGTTTTAACTACGAAAAACCAACCAGATAGTTAAATACCCAAATTAACGTACTATTTTCGGCGAATCGATTTCATCAAAGTTCTATCGGTTCGCTTCTCAAAGCCATAATTATTGAAATAAAATTTCGTTCTGCTTAGCTTAATATATTTGAAGTTGTGTGTCAAAACAATACAAGGCACACATACGGGAACCAAAAGCCATTGGAAACCAACGAAACAATATCAACGGGCCTCAAACCTTGCATTTCCATTGAAATCCCAAGTTAATTTTCATTCGCGGTCACAATACTTTCCCCAAAACAAAGTATGGAGAAAGTAGAAGCAAGGGGGGGGGAGGGGGAAGGGAAAGGAGGAATATGCGAGACTTCTTTCTGACAAGGTTACAGTTCAGAAGATAAACAATTAACCCTCCATTTCTTCCTTACTCCCAGTCTTCCGGTTACCTTCGCCCTTTGTCCCCAAACCCTACGGATGTCCACTCATTGGGGTGCCTCGAAGAATCCGTATTTCTCAACAGATATGATCTTTCCCGTATTTGTTTCAATCACTTCCCTCAGACGCTCTCTCTTCCAAAATACATTTTTTCCTCCCATTCCATCTCCCTCCGGGTTTACATTTTTAAAATCGCGCAAATGCTCGACCGTTACGGCAGATTTATCTTTGCAAGTCCGTCCAGTACAGACACGATTTGGAGGGCCGCATAAAAGAAATACGGATCAACATTGGCTCCTGAAGGCTTGGGCAAACAAGGCGGCAACATTACAATTTCTTCATTCCGTGCACCAAACGTGGAAACAAAAGGAGATCGCACACCACATGGTGAGGCGCCAATAGGACAAAGAAATGTTCACAGCCGCCCCACAGTGAACTTAGCTATACTATACTTTATTCCCAATGAATCCTTGAAACCGAACCAAAAGTTAAAAACATTTACTCTGGAAAATCTGTAAAACAGTTCACACACTTAAACAAAAAAAAAAACATTTCAGCCTAAATACGTCCAAACGGGGCCAATAGAGTAACGGTTCAAAAATAGGGAAAAAATCGAAATAAAATAATGAATAAGTAAAAGTTTCTGGCGTAACTTGGTAGAAAATCTTCATATTGACATTTGAAAATCAAATAACTTGGCTTTTCCACTTAGATTTTTTTATTCCCACGACCTAGGTTTCGTTATAGTATAACATCATCAGCAATAACTAATAATAAAATAATTAACTTTGTCAAAAATGGCAGTTTATCTAGTAACCAAATATATGGGCCCATTACATAGATATACCAATTATCCAGATTGTAAATGCATATTTCATGCATATATTCATGAACTTAACATATACGATCTCTATATCACAAAACCTTCTCGTGATTTAACTTCTCATTTTTAAGTAATATTACGCAGTGATCAAGTTCGCTTTAGAGAGAAGGAGAGAAAGTCAGTGAATAAAGATTGCTGCGAAGATTTCAGTAAAATTCTCACGACTTGCCAACATTCTGGTGAATTTCGGTGACTGGATTAAAGCATTATCCGAAGAACTACGCAAGGAGGCTTCTATTTGTACGGAAAGCGTGGCAATTTCCGTAATTTCTTAAAAGAGCCCTCAAGTATCCAGTTCTACGGAATGGCGTGCGAGGAATTTTTAACAGAGAACGATTCAACCTCCGACGTCGAAGAACGCTCCCGTGGACGTTTTATCGTTTGGTTACGTGAGCCCGAACGCCCCACCCTCCAAAGCAGTCTTCCTCCCCTCGGCTTTCATCTCTCCCCACTCCCAGATAGCGAAGATCGCTTTATGAAATTCGCCGCACCCACTCGGCGCACGCGAAGGGGGTGAGGGGGAGGAGAGGGAAGGGCGGAGAGGGGGCGATGGGGTGAGTAAGAGCACTCGAAGACCGCTACGTCGCCCCGAAGCGATGATATTTTCCTCTCCGGGGACCCATACAAAGCGGCGGATGCCGTCTCCTCCCGCCGCTCAGAGAGCACTTGGCTGCCTGCGCCCACACGCGCGCGGTAGGCGTGCATACGTACGTGCGAACGCCCACCCACAAATGACGAGAGAGAAGGTGACGCACGCACGGGTTCTGCAAATTACGCGGGGCTCCACGTCCAAGGGGACGTCCATCCGTGAATAAAAGATGCCACGGGAGACTCTTGGCGGCTGGCACAGATCGACTGTCGTCCCTCGAATGTCAATTCATCATCAAACATGTATTGAGCAAGCGCGACTTTTTAATAGGACGGTAGATAACATAGGCGTATGCTGGGACCACGTACTACATAAAAGAAAATCTGGGCGGACGGGAGAAACCATCACAAGGATAAGCAGCACACCAGCACTCGAAATGAAAACTGCCAGACCGTGTGAGAGTCAACATCCTTTTCCACCGCTCATGTATTTTTTTCTCAGCGACTGTGAGAGATGCTCTCCTCATCGACACCGTAACGAAACCCAGGGACTCTTGGTAAATACGACACGACGCGAAAGTATTTTCTTCAAATCTCGGTTTTTTTTAATTTTTGAAAATACCATGTTGAAAATATAAAAACTTTTTACGTCTCAAACATTTGACAAATCGCAAACCTTGCAAGCGAGAGATCTGAACGAACGATGAGGACTCCCTGGATTTTAAATCCGCTATTGTGAAAGGGAATATCATCCGTTTGAGAAGAGGATGACAACGAAAGGCATACCTAAGGCGAGTTCATGGGAAATAAAAGGTGAGGAGAGCTCGCTTGCTAATAGAAACGGGAGCTCGGGAAGAAAGGAGGCGAAAGTGGTGAGAGGAGTGACCTCACTTTCCACACGCACTCCCTTAACCCACACCCACCCGCCCATCCCACGCGCTCGCAAGGCTGCTCCTCTCCCGACCTGCTGGGGGGAGGGTCGCCTGCTCCCTCGCCGGGCGCGCCTGAGGAAGACCTCCGGCGACACCCCCCTCTTATCCGCGCACACGATCCTTGTCGCCGATCGCGAAGGACGGAGAGCGAAGAGTGGAGCAACAGAGGGGAGCATATGGCCCATAGGAGGGAAGCTGCGAGGTTGGGACGGCCCCTTCAAGGACCCCGCCGCTGCCTGCCAGTCCTCCGAGAAACTTAGTTCCTACACGGCCTGAATGCTAACCATCCCAACTATCCGTGCTCGTTGGACGCAGACCTCCGGGAAGTTAAAAGCCTGCGGTGGTCGCCCTTGGGCCAGAAGGGGACGACATTCCACCTTGCCGACAACAATTTCGTCCCCGGGACGATTCTCCCTTAACTGGTGCTCTTGACATAGGAGAGAGGCTGGGGATGTCACCATTGGAGTGATGGACAGATGTGAAATTTCGGGAGGGAGCGTAACCGTTAGCGAAGAAAAGATTCCAGCCTCTTATTTAAAAAGAAACCACGGGTCCTTGGGTAGAAACCAACGCCGTTCTTCCTCCTTGAGGAATCCTCGAGAAGAAGGGAGTTCACCCACTCACCAGTGACGCCCACAGGGTGCAGCAAAGTAGGGCCGGAGCCAGCAGGGCCGTCGACCAGCACCGCCTCCTCCCGCCGACGACGGAGATTCCAACGCCCGTCGCCCACATCTTCCCCCCCAGTTCGAGTTGCAAATCAACACACACAAACACACTGCCACACAAACACACACGCACAAATGGAACACAATTAGTGGGAGCGACACTGGCAGGCGGTCAGAGCAAAACTCTCTTATCTCGGCGGGCCGGGTTCCCGTCGGCTTTCGCTTCTAGACTGAAAGTCGAGTTTCACGGCGGCGACCAGTTGGTGTGACTGGAGAGGGAGCGCTCGGGTGGTGGGAGGAGGACGTTGCTCAAGAGCCGCGCTACGCCCACTGGACACAAATTCCTGCGCCCCATTTGGCAACGCCGCACCTCCCCCTTCCCTTCGTTCGCGCGGGAGAAGGAGTCGGCGTGGCGCTGGCGTCGCACCACTACCGCCACCTCTTCACTTTCACCCATAACACACAGCAGGACTATAAACGGGGGGAGGAGGTATCGCTTGCCCCCCACCGAAAGGTAGTGGGCGGCGTTCAAAAGTCTTAACGGCCTTTGCGACCCCGGCAGGGGTGTACTACCCGGGCCCCCGCAAAAAAAACTGGCGATTTTCAGCTGCAGGATCATTCGAGTTTGGTATTTCGTTGTCCTCTTCTAAGAACTGTGGACGTCACCTTGAGTACATACTTGGGAACCAATCCTTCTCATAACCTTCACAGGGAACAAGGGAGAAGGAGTAAACAAATATTGGCGTTGAAGATTGGCTTTTCCAATTTTGGATTCCTTCAGATTTTTCACGTTTCTTGAATAGGAAAATATACAAGCATAGGCATGGGATATCTTATAGGCATACGCACATACATTTGTCTAGTGACAAAAGTTTTTTTTCTGGGAAAAGCTTTTGACAGTGCTTCCCTTGGTAAGCTTACCGAGGGTAAATATGACGTAATCTTAAAAGAAGAGGCTATGGAAAACGTACTAGAACATTAAGGATGCATCCCTAATTATTTGTATTGACTATCTTCGGATTAAAAGGTATTTATAGAGGATAAATGAAGCCAAATGCGTGGTCGAATGACTTTAATGAAAACAAAATCAGGTAAAATCAAGAGTTGTTTTTAAGATTAAGTGAAGTTATATTGCAGTTTTGCGCAAGTATCATAATATTGGCGCAAATTGTCTTTGGCCAACAAGTTGTCACCTTGTGACCGACTCATTAAAGGCTACTTGTGCCTAAAAAGTTACTTAATCCCTCGATGAGATGTATTGCTCTCAAACAATTCACAGACTAAGAATAGATTTTTGAGTGCCTATAGCTGTCGATCAAAATAAGCGAAGAAAAATCCAAACCCTGATTTAGGTATCCCATTAATTTTCATTGTCTCAGAAAAAAATTGTATTTTCTCATCGAACATCTTTTCATTTTGATTCAGTATAAGTAATCACAAACTTAAGTATGCTACGCTGCCCTGTATTGTTTTGGAACAATGCGAAAAAACATCTACATCAATTGAAGGAAATGTCTACATCTGAACCTGTAACCCATCCGGTTGCAGGGTAATTTTCGGATGTACATGTCTTTGAAGAGAAAAATGAACGTAGATTGAAGTTTACTGAGACGTGACAATGAAGAAGAAAGAAGAAAACAGGCGGAGAAAACAAACGAAAGGCAAAGTATGAGGGCAAGAAAATTGGAAGGAGGCAGGAAGATTCAATGCGAAGAGGCAATGTGATGTTGAAGACCGTAATCGAGGGTAGGATTACAGGTGAACGAGGTAGAGGAAGGATACGTACGTGGGCAGTCCGATAAGTACTTAGCCTCACAGCCCGATGGCGCCACTGTCGCAAGAACAATTTACTATCGTGTAGGACATTGTTATAGACGGCTATTGTTGAAATTTCAGCCGAATCGGACTGGTAGTTTTGTTTTGACCACGTGTGGAAGCAGGTGTGTCCGCCGATTCTAGGAAAATGGAAAAAGAGCAATATCGGTCGGTGATTCGATTCTTGTTTTTGGAAGGGAAATCGCACAGCGAAATCAAAGAGCGCTTGGATGCTGTGTACGGTGACTCTTCTCCTTCGATGGCGACCGTCAAAAATTGGTTTAATGAGTTTGAACGTGGTCGCACGTCGGTTTTTGATGAGCCACGGTCAGGTGCCCCGAAAATGGCTACCACGGAGGATAACGTGAACAAAGTCCACGATCTCGTTTTGGCAGACCGCCGATTGAAGGTGCGCGAGATAGCTGAGACAGTAGGCATCTCAAAAGACCGTGTGGGTCATATCCTGCATGAAATTTTGGGCATGAGAAAGCTGTCGGCACGATGGGTGCCGCGTTTGCTCACCCCGGACAACAAGCGCAACCGTGAGACCACTTCAAAGCAGTGTTTGACGCTGTTTAAGCGCAATCCGAAGGAGTTTCTGCGTCGTTTCGTGACCATCGACGACACATGGATCCACTGGTACACACCAGAGACCAAGGAACAGTCTAAACAGTGGACTTCACCCGGCGAACGTGCTCCGAAGAAGGCGAAGACTGTCCTATCGGCCGGAAAGGTGATGGCCACCGTTTTCTGGGATTCGCAAGGTGTGATCTTCATCGACTACCTGGAGAAGGGCAAAACGATCACAAGGCTCTACTATGCCGCATTATTGGGCCGATTCGACGCCGAATTGCAGAAAAAACGGCCCCATTTGGCGAAGAAAAAAGTGCTCTTCCACCATGACAACGCACCGGCTCACACCTCCACCTTCGCCACGGCCAAATTGGTCGAATTGGGCTACGAATTGCTGCCCCACGCACCGTATTCTCCAGATTTGGCCCCGTGCGACTTCTTTTTGTTTCCAAACTTGAAAAAGGCACTCGCTGGGCAGAAATTTGAGTCAAATGAGGAGGTTATCGCCGCCACGGAGGCCTATTTTGCTGACCTCCAGAAAACGTATTTTTCAGACGGGTTAAAGAAGTTGGAGCATCGCTGGGTCAAGTGTATCGAGCTAAAAGGAGACTATGTTGAGAAATAAATCGCCACTTTTCCAAAATTTTCATTTTTTCTTTTGTAGGCTAAGTACTTATCGGACTGCCCACGTATATTAGACATTTGAAAGTCAAGAATCTTGGTCTGAAGAACAATGTGCTTTCAAACCGAGTGCGCAGTGATTTGTGTGTTCCATGCACTTACAAGTTCCATGGAAAATCATGATATTTGTAATTCAGTTATCATGCCTTCCTCTGGTTGTCGAAGCGCCTATTAAAACAATCACGAAGAAACCCAATGGGCAGGACACAAGTCACACACGGATGGGAATATTTTTAAAGAAATAACTACGGTCTTTCCTTGGTAATCTTGCACGCTGTGACTGTCACTTCCGACAGCAAGCCATCGCCATGCTACTCGCCTTTCGTGAAGATCAAAAAATCAAATCGCTTGCGTGTGACACATATAACCTCTGTTTTAATCTTAGGAAAACCCATAAATTACTTTGGCATGAGTACTGACCTGCTAGTGCTACGTTTAAGATTTGGAAGAAGTGGTGGGGTGTACTTAGTCAATAAACTTACCATCGTCAGTATTTTCCTCCTAAGAATGGTTTACTACAACCCCTTCATTCTCCTCTCTTCAGTAAAAGTTCCCTCACACTCCCAAAGATGCCTTCTACGTTTTATATTCTTTTAATTTGTCCAATGTACTCGCCTGTTGATATTCTTTTACGGGATCTTCCCTTCAATTTCCCCTTCTGTTATGTTCCTACCTAATGCATTGTTCATCGCAATGCGTGCAATCCATCTAGTTCCTCCTTGTCATATAGTTATCCCTTGATCAATTCCATATGAGGAGACCTTTACGGCAAAGAAGAAATAAATAAAAGAAAGATCCCGCGAGTAAGACGAATATACGACTACATGAGACAAGTTAAGGAGGACGTAAAATTGAACACCTATCATGCATTGCCATAACAATTAAATAATTAGTTCATATTTTTCAAATCACAGATTTCGGGATTTCGTGTTTGAATGCGTATGCGTAAATTTATATATATTTAGGTAATCTACCAGTTGAGGTAGGTTTTCGGATGGACACAACTATCAAAGAAATAATTTATGACTCCTAAGAAAACCTACTCTCATCAGCTCTCTCGTCATCTCTGTGTACCTCTTTTCTCCCTTCATCCCGTCCAACATCCCTATCCTGTTCCTGCCCTTTCATCGTTTGCCCAACATCCTCCCCTCTATTACCCTCTTCAACATTCCACTGCCGCTCAATACGCCTTTCATCCATCTTTCCTGCCTCCATAGGATTTCTCTCAACAAACCCCTCTCCTCACCCACCATCTCAAGTACTTCCTCATTTGTTTTCCTTTCGGTCCATTTCACCTTCTCCATTCTTCTCCACACCCACATTTCAAAAGCCTCCCATCTACGTCTATCCTCCTCCTTCATAGACCACGTTTCCGCGTCTACGCTTCACATCAATGTTTCTACGAGTCTTTTCTTAACCTCCCTACTCAACATCCCCGTCATCAAATCCCTCCTCCTTGAGAAAGCCTCCTTACCTAGCGCAATTCTTCTCCTTACGTCCCTACTACTTTGACCGTATTGGTCCAAAACACTTCCGACATACGTAAACTGTTCTACCTGCTCTATTTTTTCCCCGCCTATTTTAATGTTTAGCATAGCCTTTTTCTTTCTGGTAAATCGCATAACCTTTGTTTTATTAATATTGATTCTCATCCCATATCTATCGCACTGAACCTCCAATTCACTCAACAATGCTTGCAACTCCTTGGCTGAGCAACTAATGCTTGGTCATCAGCAAACCTAACCGATTTTACGAATTCCCCTCCGACTTTCATTCCCACCTCCAGTTCTTCCCAAGCCTCTTTAATCATTTCCTCCACATATAGTATATGTTGAACAGCACCGGTGACAATGGACAACCCTGCCTTACACCTCTTCCTTTCACTGCCCATCTGGACTCTCCGTTCCCCACTCGCACCTGAGCAGCCTGAGACATGTACAGGTTGCGGATCAGTCTCCTGTCCCTCCAATCCATTCCTATTCTCTGCAATACACGCATTAATTTTTCCCAATTCACTCTATCAAACGCTTTTTCGAAATCTACGAAACAGGCAAAAACGTCCTGATTGTATTCTATATTCCTCTCGATTAGTGATCTCATTACTGCAATGGCATCACGCGTACCTCTTCCTTTCCTAAACCCAAACTGATCATCCCCTAAGTAATCATTTGCCTTACTCTCTATCCTTTTGTTGATGATCCTGACTTAAGCAAACTTTAGCTGCATAGGATATCAAACGTATTGTTCCGTAATCCTCACATGATGTAGCCTTTGCCATTTTTGGAATAGGAACTAACACTGATCTCACAAAATCTTACGGCCAGATTCCTTCCTCATAGATACTACGAATCAGTCCATATATGGCCTTCTTCCCACATTTTCCTAAACATTTCAGCAGTTCTACAGGAATGTTGTCCACCCCCACGGCCTTATTTGCTTTTATCTCCTTTAATTCCCTTTCTATTTCATCGTCGAGTATGCCTGGACCTAAGCTATCTTCTTCTACATCATGTTCCTTTTCTATGTCTAACCTTGTCGGCCTAAGTTCTTTACCATACAGTGTTTCTATATATTCCTACCATCTCTCTTGGAACTTTTCTATGCCAACTATTATCATGCCCCGTTTATCTCTAACTGTTAACACATCCTCCCTTCTAGCTTCCCGATAGTGGCTTAACCTTGCTGTAGAGCGCATCAATTTCACCCTTCTTCTGTAAACTTTCCATATCCTCGCATTGCGTTTTCCACCATTCTTCCTTTGCTTTATTTGTGGCCCTTCTCAATTTATTGTTTAACTCTTTGTACTTCATTTTCCAAACTCTGTGTTTACATTTTTCCATTTCATTCTCTCATTTATTTTTCTAATCATCTCATCCGTGATCCATGGCTGTCCAAATTACGGTTCCCATAGTTGATTTTGTGGCTTTCGATATCCCTTTTTTGATATATATTCCCATTTTCCCTCGATAGTACTCAGTTCCTTTCAGTACTTAGTCCATTATTTTCTCTACAGCCTGCTGATACTCCTTCCTTGTCTATCAAATCAATGCTTCTACAATTAATTTCTTTACCCGCCGCCCCTGCCTTATTCTTCTGAAACGGACGCTACACTTCAAAACAACTTACTATTTGCAATGACTGCTACATGGAATTCTTTCTCCAAAGAGGGTGTAAATATCCTTTGGTGCATTCTTTTAATTTGAAAAATTTATATGGTTACTCTTACCAACATAATGGCCATGCTATTATTTGCAACCCGGTCACCAAGGCGATCGATGTGATTTTGTACGCGGTGCGGTGATTTAAATGCTTTTTACCTGTTTGTACGAGGTGTGTTCAAAACATAACGGGAATTTCTTCATTTCGCGGGCTTGGAGAGCCTTGATTGTCAACCTTTTTTTATTATGTTGGTACACATGCCCCTGAAGTGTGATAAAACTTTTAGCTGTTTTCATAGTGGATTTTGCCTGTGACAGCCACTAAGGTTGGACGTGTTTTATGAGCTTGGCGATTTTCCAGAATTTTTCTCGGGTTTCCCACCGGGTCAGGTTGATAAAGTGCAGGCCTGGTATTTATACTCTCCGTCCCGGCTCAGGTGTGCCCTGATTGGTCGGAAGCGTTTCCAGAATGAAAAATGCAGTTAAAGATTCCTCCCCTGATAAAATCAACGAAACCATACAGAACTACAAAGCATCTAGGTCCACTGCCAAGAAGGCTTTCCGGAAGGCGCTAGCGGAATTCAAAAGGAAAAAATTAGGCGAACATTTGAACGATAACCCAAAGATGTTTTGGTCCTACGTCAGGGAAGTGCAGGGAAACAAGTCCACCGTAAACTCATTGAATATCGAAAAGGGGAATAAAGTAACGAGTAGTTTAGATAAAGCCAACATATTAAACTCATTCTTCCAGAGTGTTTTCAACATATCCTCACAAAATACACCCGAGAACCTTCCGAAAATATTTCAGCATTCAATGGAAGCAATCAATATTTCCACCCGCGGAATAGAATTACTCCTTAAAAACATAGACCCCAACAAATCTCCGGGACCTGATGAGATACCGGAACGTGTGTATAAAGAACTGTCGGCTGAAATTGTCCCATATCTAGATATAATATTTAAGAAATCATTAGCAGAAGAAAGCGTGCCAAACGGCTGGAAGGTAGCTTCGGTAACACCCATATTTAAAAACGGAGACAGGGAGGACCCCAGTAATTATAGGCCAATATCGCTGACTTCCATTTCCTGTAAGATTCTTGAACACATCATTGTTAGTTCCATGATGAGGCACCTCGATAGCCAAGATTTATTAATTAATAACCAACACGGCTTCCGTAAGGGTAGATCCTGCGAAACTCAACTCGCACTTTTTGTACATGATGTATTAAACTCCGGTGAAAGTAATATTCCAGTTGATGCGATATTCCTAGATTTTAAGAAAGCTTTCGATAAAGTCCCTCATTGCAAATTACTGGCGAAATTGGAAACCTATGGAATACACGAAAGTATTATTAACTGGATTAAACAATTTTTAAGTGATCGTGTCCAAACAGTCGTCCTGGACGGTGTATCATCCGATACTGTCAAGGTCACGTCGGGGGTACCACAAGGAAGTGTCATAGGCCCCCTCCTTTTCCTTATTTACATAAATGACCTCAGTACCGTAGTTAATAGCAAGCTCCGTCTTTTCGCCGATGATGCAGTAATTTATGGGGACATCCGAAGTCACGAAGACAGAGTCGTGTTAGCCAACGACCTAGATGCAATTCAAAATTGGTGCGATACATGGCAATTGGAATTGAATTTTAAAAAATGCGTAGTAATACATTTTTGGGAAAAGAGTAATTCCCTCCCTTATAGTTACAAAGTGAAACAAACCAAAATCGCGAGGGTAGATTCCTTTAAATACTTGGGTGTAACAATTACTCACGATCTGTCCTGGGGAAAACACATACGAGAAATATGCGGTCGTGCTAATAAAAAATTGGGATTTGTGAAAAGAGTGCTAGGTAAATGCGACGAAAAGGTGAAAGAACGATGTTTCTTTGCCTTGGTCAGGCCCCACCTAGAGTATGCTGCCAGTATATGGGATCCTCACAACATAAATTTGGTTTCGGAATTAGATCGAGTTCAGCGGAGGGGGGCTAGATTTGTCAAACATTGTTATGACCAACTCAGCAGCGTATCCACTTTGTTAGACAGTTTAGGTTGGGATTCTCTTACACAGCGGCGTTTCCAATATAGATTAAACTTATTAAAAACATTTAAAGATGGGCCCTTTTCCGATGACATCAAGGATATAATACGAACCCCAACGTATTACGGTCGAAGGGATCACGAATATAAGACTAGAGAAATAGACTGCAAGACTGACAGGTTTAAAATGTCATTTTTTCCAAGAACGATAAGGGAACAGAATGCTCGTAGTCGAAATTCCCCAGGACTTAGTTCATTACAATAAGTATTAACGTACAGGTTAGGGACTTCGCGAGGATGTGTATACATGTGTGTATGTATGTATGTATATGTATGTGTGTATATATACATATATATATATGTATATATATATTTTTTTTCCTACAGGTTCCCCCCACCTTTCCTCACCTAACTCCCAACCCCCTCAACCCTTACCCTTCCCTCATGGTGCTACACCCCCTGCCACACACCTTTTTGGTGGCTCGCAGGGTACTTATGTAGATGTAGTAGATGTAGAAGCGTTAATGTGCTCCGCTACGGCCAATCGGATGCGTGCCGTTATTTTATTTAGCACTGGCTTCCAAGTGTTACTGACTTGGAAGCCGTTGTCTCTGTTGAAGTTGTTGCTGTCCAGTCGGATTTTAACGGGTTCTTTCACCACGCGATCCCAGTAGCCGTTGGCATGGCAAAGCCTCTTCGTGCCGGTGAAGTCCATTCTGTGGTCGTTGTTGAGGCAATGTTCGGCGACCGCAGATTTCGTTGGGTATAGTAACCTGATGCACCTCTCGTGTTCCTTTAGGCGTGTTTCTATGGTGCGGCCAGTCTCCCCAATGTATGCTTGGCCGCACTCGCAAGAAATTCGGTACACCCCTGAGGTCTTCAATCCCCGTTTGTCTTTAGCCGTGTCCAGGACCGATTGCAGCTTACTGGGATCGCGTTGTGAAAGAAGCCGTTGAAATTCGATTTGACACCAACAACTTCAACAGAGACAACGGCTTCCAAGTCAGCAACACTTGGAAGCCAGTGCTAAAGATTATAAAAAATGCGCGTGAACGCACCCGATTGGCCGTAGCGGAGCACACAAACGCTTCCGGCCAATCAGGGCACACCTGAGCCGGGAGGGAGAGTATAAATACCAGGCCTTTTTCTGAACATTTCCGCCATCGCCTCCATTGTAATCTGTCTGTTGTTTGTTGTTTTCCACCCCAAAGAGGAGCTTATCCTAAAACGGGATTTCCGTATTTTTTGTATTCATTTCTGTATCATGTATTGCCATTTTTTTATGTATCATTCTGTACGGAAATAAAAACATTTAAAACGAAACGAACTTGCTCTGAACCATCCACCTCAGTATCATACCTAGGTGTCCGCATTGACAAGCACCTGTCCTTTACGCAGCATGTGGGGGAGGTACGGGCCAGGTGCAGCCGTCGCGCAAATCTCTTACGTGCCGTCAGGGCTAACGGCCACGGGGTCTCCGAGGGCTGCGGCGTGCTCTTATACAAGGTCGTCATCAGGCCCGTCATGGAGTACGCGGCGCTCGCGGTCTTCCCTCATCCCAAAAGTCTGGAGCACTTCGCTAGTTTTGAGCGAAGGGTCCTGCGACGGCTGCTCCTCCTACCTCCTGATACACCGAGAGAGTGCGTTTATCACCGTGCTGATATCGAGCCTATCCTCCACAGGTTATGCCGTGCCCGCTGTCGTAACGCAGCCCGATTAGCCGACTCCAACGAGGAGCTACTCACCACCATTCTCAGCACCGTGGGAGGCCTTCTCCGCCGTCGACCCTTCAGGAAACTGCAGTCCCCAGCACAGGTGATTTCGGGCCAACTGCAACAGTACTACCCTGACATCACCCTGCCACCGCACCGGGTCCGCACAATTCTCCCTTTTCCCCCAAGCCTGCTCCCTGACCCGGGCCTGCCTCTATTTCGACCACCCCGCCGCAAGCCTAGAAGACATCCATCTGCAGGACACCAGGAAGAGGCGCGACAAACCGAAGACAATACCAGTGAAAGTGCCGTAGTGACTCAGTGAAAGTGCCACAGTGAATAAGTGACCTCCAACACCGGACGACAAGGGCAAATATTTTGTATTTACCGTTGACTGTTTTAATGTTGCTTCCTTCTGTCGTTATTTTGTGTCGGTGGTCTGGCGGAGGTTTTGCGGGTTCCCCTCCGCCCGTGGGCAAATGCCAGGCCAATACCGCTCCCGCTGAAAAGAATTTTTATTTCCGCCATCGCCTCCTTTGTAATCTGTCCTGTCTGCTATTTTCCACCCCGAAGAGGAGCTCATCCTAAAACGGGGTTTCCGTATTTCTGTATTCCTTTTTAATTTATGTATTCCTATTCTTCATGTATCATTCTGTACGGAAATAAAAACATTTAAAACTGAAAAAAAACTGAAACTTGCTCTGAACTTCACCCTGAAGACGATGGCAGAGTCAGCCTTCGAAACGTCGGTTCACTTCATCAACCTGACCCGGTGGGAAACCCGTGAAAAATTCTTGAATACCATACGCCGGAAAAACCTGAGATCCTTCATTGGCGATTTTTGTTTGTTAAAAGAAATGGATCAAAGAATTTGTATCAAATTTTGCGTAAAAAATGAAATAAAGTGTAACAAAGTGTGTGAAATGCTAACAAAGGCCTATGGTGAGTCTGCTATGAGTAAATCAAGACTTTACGAGTGGTATAAGCGTTTCCAAGAAGGCCGTGAAGACCTTGAAGATGACGAACGCCCTGGACGCCCTAGCACATCAACAATCGATGAAAACATGGAAAAAGTGAAAGAAATGGTTATGAACGATCGCCGAATCACAATTGGAGAGGTCGCTGATGATGTTGGCATATCGATTGGATCATGTCATGACATTTTTTCCAATTTTTTGGGTATGAAACGTGTGGCGGCAAAATTCGTTCCAAAATTGTTGAATTTTGAACAAAAACAGGGGCGAATGGAAGTTGCTCAGGAGTCACTCAATGAAGTAAATGATGATACAGAATTACTGAAACGTACGTATTAGAAAAGATGACGAAACATGGGTTTATGGATATGACGTTGAAACTAAGGCTCAATCATCCCAGTGGAGGCATTCTGGCTCGCCAAGACCGAAAAAGGCTCGACAAGTGTGTTGGAACGTGAAGGTTATGCTCACTGTGTTAATGGCATAGTGCATCATGAATTCCTGCCGCCAGGTCAAACGGTCAATAAGAAGTACTACCTACAAGTTCAACGCCATTTGCGTGAAGCAATCCGAAAAAAACGCCCGTATCTGTGGAAAAACAATTCATGACTTTTGCTCTACAACAATGCACCAGCGCACACTTTATTGCTTGTTCGTGAATTTTTGGCCAAAAACAATACTCTAACGATGCCCCAGCCTCCATATTCACCAGATATGGTTCCGTGTGCCTTTTTCCTATTTCCAAAAATTAAGAGGACCTCGAAGGGCCGTCGTTTTACAGCGGTAGATGGCATTAAAAGTGCATCGCTGAAAGAACTAAAGGCTATCTCAAAGATCGAGTTCGAGAAGTGTTTTAGGGATTGGAAGAAGCACTGGTACAAATGCATGATCTCCAATGGGGACTACTTTGAAGGTGACAACATCAATGCATAAGAATAAATAAATATTATTACCCTAAAAATTAAAATTCCCGTTAAATTTTTAACACACCCCGTATTTCAGCAATCACCAGTAAAGAGTGCCATTTGGAAATGTAAATTATTCAGTAGATCGTTTACGTAAATTAGGGAGAGTAATGGTCCTAGAACACTGCCTTGTGAAACCCCTACTATAACGTTCGCCTCTTTTGAAAATACAGCCCCTATTTTTACTTTTTTAATTCTGCCTCTAAAAAAATTTTTTATCCATTGCTTTACCCTCAAATCCAATGTACTACACCTTTAACAATTATCTATCGTGAGGCACCCGGTCGAAAGCTGCCGAAAAGTCAACGATTACTGCTTCAACATCCTTCCCTTCACCTATTGCGTCGCCGATATATTGGTTTAATCCCAAAAGCTGTTTCACACGAGTATCCCGTTATAACCTCATGTTGCTGTTTAAATAGCCATCTATCTCTTGCCCACCATTCCCGAATGTAGTCAGCGAATCTTTTTTCCATTATTTTGCAAACAACTGATGTTATGCTTACCGGTCTATAATTCTTGGCTATTGTTTAACCCCTTTCTTGAAAATGTGTGTGATGCTTGCTTTTTCCCAATTATTAGGCAAGGTATCATTATTTAAAGTTACTTTGAATAGATGACTCGGGTATAAAGCTATTGCGGCATCTACTAGTTTTAGGATGTCAATTGATATATTTTCCGGTCCCACTGACATATTTTTCATCATCTTCCTTATTTTTTTCACAAAATACGAGTCCTCCACGATAATACCCTATTTCGAGGGAATCGAGCTTCTTGTCGTCAGGTGTACTACGACAATTATTTCCGATAACGGATTGCTTCAGTAAGTGGAATTTTGATTCCTTTCGTCTAATGCCCTTAAATTACAGTTCTCATCCTGTTCCCGCACGCCCCTTATCATCAAAATGACACCACCTTATGCTAAAAAAATTACTCTACATCGGAATTAGTGCTGCCATCTTCCCGCCACCATTTCCACTACGTCAAACTTAGCCTTTTCGGCGACGTCAACTGAAATAATAACAATTTACAATGCTGTAACTTTTTACGATTTTAATTTTCATATCTCCTTAGAATTTGAATTTTCCATTTACCATTCCTACATCAACCTGATAGTGGTTTAAACGCGTGATTCACGCCAGCTTTTCACAACATTGGTGTACGAGAAAATAAAAAAACGGACATTCAATTCACAAATTAATATTAACCTGTGCTTTCATAGTTATTAATTTCAATCCAATTTGAGAACCATTTTCTTTCACGAAACACCTTATGATTCAATCCATATTGGTCAATAAGTGAAACATTTTTAATGAATCAGCATTTGTTTCTTCCGGTTTTCTATTTTAAAATTCACCAAAGCAGCCTGTTACTCAAGGAAATAGGTGATATGTAAAGTCCTTCCGACTGTTTAACACAAAAAAACTTCAAATTAAAATAAATATTTCCCATTCTCTTACATCTTACAGGTCTGACTCAGAACGTCGGTACCCCCATATAATTAATTAGTTTTGACTCAATTTCAGAAGGCTTGCAATTTTACTTAAAGACTTCAATAAAGGACACAGATATCTCAGTTTGTAGTCAACTCCTGATATTTCATAATATTGACTCGGTGAAAACTGAGAACAATAAAAGTCTCAGATTAAGAATAAATGAAAGGGAAAAATATTTTTTTTTACAAATAACCAACAATAAACTAACATATAATGCCACAAATTATATAAAAAATGCTCGAAAAATAGAAACCACGAAAACATTATCAATTTCAACAGAAAGTGTTTTATTTTCAATCATTTTGCAGCCATGGGTAATCAGGAGATGACTTTCATTATGGTCGATTCAGATTTTATGGATTTACCTGACATTAAATTTAAATGGATTTCCACAATGCTTTCACTCAGCTGAATTCAATCGAGTGATGAGCCTATCAAATACAAAACCAACCAATTCCAACAGAATACTCTTCCCAACTCATCTATTTACCTTTCAGGTGTGCCTGAAGGACAAAATATTTTCTTTTCTAGAAGCAGAAAAAAACATGAGAGAAAAGGTTCCGTAAGAAAATTAACTCACAAAGACCTCGTAATAAACCTGCCAAGAATTTTTTTTGATTTAATGTGTGATGATTCATGATACTCAGGAAAAAATAGATAATTTAGAGATAAGAAACTGTCTTTGGGAATGCTACTTAAAACCATATTACCACTCTTTTGAAAATATTTCATATAAAACCATGTTAATATATTGATATATTGATTTAGTTAGTACATTGACAGTTTAGTTAAACAAAGGATTGAACACCTAGTCAGCTTGCTATGCTATTATTAACTAACCTCTGGGGATCTTTTGAGAAATAAAATCAGTCAGTTCATCATTTAAAATGCCCAGAAGGAATATTCATCAACTGGAGGCATTGCAGGCTGTTTTCCCCGGAAGACCGAGGAAATGTCTCATCTATGACAGCTTTGCACTTGTAGTCTTAGGAGTTGAAACATGATGACAAATCATATTGTACACCTTGATGGTTGTCTAGTTATACCTGGGCAAGACATAGCAGAATACATGCATTGAAATAAGAGGAAGTCAAAGAGGACTGAATCCTAAACACTTCAACAGACACACATTAACATTGAGAGATTATTCTTATCCTATACTCCGTGATAATTCCAGATATTTGAACCTCTCTTACTCCTTCAAAACAATTATTTTCCTCTATATCGTCAATTCTCAGCTGCCTATTAATCATGTTAAATTGAATTAGGAATATCCAATTTAGTTTGAACAAGTACTAACCAGGAAGGCGATTCCATATAGAGTTAACAATTTGAGTACATGGCTGTGTAGTCAAGGCTATTTTTTCAACCACTAGCAAAATGGTGCAATTGTTGTTTTAAATTCAATAATTAAAAACAATATGGATTTGAACAGAACCTTAACCAAATAAAACAGTTTCTGGCGATGACCTGATGATGTTATGTTATAACGAAACCTAGGTAGTAAAAATTAAAAAGTTTATGTGGAAAAGTAAAGTGGTTTTATTATTAAAAGTCAGAACCTTAACCATTATTTCCAAAGCCTATGTATTCTACTCCCACACTATTTATACTATATTTTCATTAAATAAGGGTTTTGGTTCAAAAAAATTTCATTATGATTCTCATTATAATGATGATTTAGAAGATGCCAGCATTCTGCTTAATATCCCATTTGATATATCTAACTTTGTATAGATTTCACTTAGTGTACAGAAAAATTATTGATAATAGATAGTGTGGTGATAAAATTAACAAACGCCTCTCTTTTGAGACCTACCCATGATGAATAAGGGTTATAAAGTGACCAAACTGATATGATGAAATACTATTCCAGCTTAGTGAGCATATTAACAGCAGCAAAGTATTTGTGAATATGTTTATATACAATGATACACTATATTCCAATCCAATAAATCACTAGCAAAACAATCAATATCCATCAACTTGCCATAGAATCTGAAATAGTTCAACAGTAAAAACGATGAGAAAAACATAGTGTCTCTCTCCGTTCGAGGAATGATTGAGCGCAAGGCACCTGCACCCACAATTTGATGATCACAGAGTAATAATATCAGGTGGATGTCAGGGCAGTGCCATGAGATTGAGCAGAGCATTGATTCGGGTCGTGAGGAGTGCTCGCTTGCTGGGGTCCAGTCCGTCGACCCAATGGGATGGCAGGGAGGAGTAGCCGTGGGCACAGCCAAGCAGGGCACCCGACAGGCAGCAGTTGGCCGATGCATGCCCGCACAGTTGCGCCACTCGACTCACGCCACGCTCGTATGACGACGCCACCGCCCTCATCCCTCCCCCCCTTGCCCTGACATCCCCTTCTCCTCCCCATTGGTCACCATGGCAGCAGCACTCGGCTGCCGGGAACCAACAAGCATCGGCTGGAAGAATCATAGCAAAGTTTAACCAGTGTGGAAAGGCATAAAACAGACTTTCCAGAAAGTACTTCCAATGAAAAATTCAGAGCAGAGTCGTTGAGAAAATTAGATTTAAAAAATCAAGAATCTAAATGATATACATAATTTTAACTATATGCCTTCAACATTGTTCCCTTTTGTTATGAGCGAAGTAAAAAAAGCCTTATTCTGATTATTTTGAGAAAATGACCCCTTCACCAACCTATTCTGTTCTACCTTATATTCGCACATGTCTTTTGCCTCTCTATTACATTTAAACATAATTTTGTAAATGGCCACCAGTTGCAGAGACTGCAAATATTACTTGTATTGAGTCTCTTCAATTGAATTCACCCGAGACATTTTCCGTCATCTCCTCCTCACACCATTTTGTACTTTTCTCCTTTTTTAACTGCTTCAGAACTCTCGTCCATTCTCTCTCAACATAACTAAACCATGGTAACATGCCTCTTTCACGTGTCTATAATCGGTGCAGCCAACCTCATTCTTTCACACACCCCACTCATTCTCTCATCTATTTCCACCTCATATACTTGAATATTACAAATTCATCACATTTCATACAAATCCTGGCACACCCTAGTTTCTTATTCATGCAATAAAGTAATGAGAGGTACACCAATATGCATGGCCAATTATTCTACCTCAAATTAATTTTTTTTATACACAAGATACGCTTTTTTTATTTTTTTGTCCTGTGACATTACAACTTGTAATACTTTTGCCCTCTGACCTTCCTTGTTGATTATATTCTCCCCAGGTTCACTTCTGAAACTACCAAATCCTTAGCTGGCCTCGGTGGTGGTGGACTAACATCCTTGCCTGCCAATTCCAGAGGTCTCGGGTTCGATTCTCACCTATTTGGGTTTTCCTTCACCTAGGGATTGGGTGTCTGTAATTGTCTTTAATGTAATATGTAGGGGTTAGGTGGAAGAAGGGACTATAAAGTCACAATCTCCACACAATCAAATCATTGAATAAATAAATAAAAAATCCTGGTCCGCTCCATGTCGAGAACCTCTCACTGTTCTCATGTTCTTCACTAACATTCTAAGCCCTTCTAACTCACACTCATGGATTCTCTCAATTTCAGTATGTATGATAATGGAAAATTCTTTCCGTGGAAAAGTTACTAAAAAGCCTCACAGGTAAATCATTTAATGTTCTACAAAGTTTCAGACAACTTTTAGAGCTGTTTGGAAACAAGTAATAAATTCTTGAAGAATGACTTTTGATAACCCATAAACTCTTTAACCTTAAAATGAATTAAATACATTCCCTTGTCACTACCACACAGTTGAATGCTTGCTAGTTACACCTGCCCACACAGCTGAATGTTCATCAACTTAGGACACCAAAGTTAAACTAACAATAATAACTTTTCCAGTAACAGTTTAGCCAATGTAATGCACATGAATAAAAAATCAAAAAGCTTAAAGGAAATGTACGATAATTAGCAATCCCTTTTCATCAAAAACATTTAAAAGTAAAAAACTTCAATAAAGAGAAAGGGAGCGTACAACGGCCGAATGAATGGAATAAATAAAAATTACCCAAAGCCGTACTCTTAGGGGCACTAGTTAGGGGACACGGGGGAGATTGCAAAGAATGATGATCATAAAACTGCACACACTCTCTCACTCCGGTATTTGCAGTGCAAATTGACCGCTGCAAGTCACAAACACACACGCACTCAGGGTTTACGGGGGAAAAAACCCTCGCCAGGGACCACACACTCAGACAAGGCAAACAAAACCACACGCACTCCTTCACTCCGGTATATGCATTGCAAATTGACCATCGTAAGTCGCAAACACACACCCACTCAGGGTTTACGGGGGTTTAACCCAACGGCAGGGACCCTTCACTCAGACAGACGTAAAAATAGAAATTGTAAAGTATATATATATATAGTCACTTTCTTGGAAAGCCCACGAACGTGTACAATAATGTAAATTCACTAACAGTCATAACAAACACAGAAACCAAAACACACAAAAGAGAGACTCACTGGTTCTCGAATTTTTGGTGGTCCAACCACCTTTCTCAAGAGGAATTAGGAACAGAACTGAGGCAGAGGAGGGCCCGAAAGCAGTGGTAGGAAGGAGAAGGGGAAATGGGGGAAAAGAGGGGAAAAGAAAGGAAAAGGGGGGAAAAAAGGGGGGAAGGCATTCGAGGTGAGGAGTTTGGAGGGGTAGTGTATGGTGCGGGAATTTTAAAAAAGGTGGGGATGATATGGAAGTTGTTGGGGGCGGAGGGGGATGAAATTATATGCATAAAGTGGGCAATTAATACCTGGGTGATTCCAGGAATCCAAGAGCCAGATGAAAGCTAGCTCTAATGTTTTGAGTTTCAGTGGAGGGTCTGAGTGTGGGAGGGATGCTAAGACGGATACTTTAAAACATTGGTCAAAGGCAGTGTTGTGTTCGGAGGCATGTTTGGGGATTGGGAGCATACCAATAAGGGAGGAATTGTTGCATGAGGCTCGATGATTATTGATTCTAATATTGAGGGGTGTGGTACACTGTCCATTGTAAAAGGCAGGGCAAAGTTGGCACTTGAGCAGGTAGACAACATTACTGGAGGTACACGAGGAGTAGGGAATTGGTGGGAGAGAGTTAAAGAGCGGGTGGGAGAGGGATGGGATTCTGGTTAGGAAAATAGGACATGTTTTGCATCTAGGTTTATTGCAGGGTCTGGGAGTGATTTTGGAACGGGGCGAGGATTTAAGAAGTGGATTGGTAGATTTTAGAAGATCTGATAGATTGGCGGGGCGTTTGAAAGTGACAGAGGGGCATTTGGGGAAAAGGTTGGTGGTGGAATTGTGGTTTTTGAGGATAGGATAGAGGTCCTTTAGGATAGAACGCAGAGATTCTAGGCCAGGGAGAAACGTGGTACAAATTGAAAGAGGGTGGTTTTTCGCGGTGGTGGAAGGTCTGGGAGTGTAAGTATGTCTACGGATCCTCTTATTCAGGAGGGATTCAGGATAACCTCGTTTGAGGAGGGAATGGTGTAAATTTATGAGGAAATTGTCTAGGGAGTCAGGGTCATTGCAAATTCTGTGACCCCTTATGGAAAGGGAATAAGGAATGGAACGTTTGGTGTGGTATGGGTGACAGCTGTTGAAATGTAAGTACTGTTGTTTATTTGTGGGTTTTATATGTACGGATGTGTGAAATTTATGGTCTATAAATGATATGTTTACATCTAGGAAGGTGATTTGGGAGGAGGAAACTGTAGACGTGAAGGAGATAGAGGACGAAGCATTAAGGTTGGAAATGAAAGTTTTCAGGGAATCAGGACCATGTGGCCAGAGAAGGAAAATATCGTCAATATATCTGAGCCACAATAGCGGTTTCAGGGGTTGTTGTGACAGGAATTTATTCTCCGCGAGACCAAGAAAGAGGTTTGCATAGGACGGGCTGAACCTGCTACCCATGGCACAACCCTTGATTTGTAGGTAGAATTTATCATTAAAGGAGAAGGAATTGCGGGGAAGAATGAACTCGGAAAGGCTGAGGAAAAAATCTGTGCTGGGGATGTGTGGCTCAGGGCATTGGGAGAGGTAGTGTTGGAGGGCGGAGAGACCTTCTGAGTGGGGAATGGATGTGTACAGGGACGTGGCATCTATAGTGGTCCTGGTCGACCGATTTTATCCTCCCGTCACTCCCCAACAGAAAGAATCTCGGCATTTGTAGACCACTATCTCCAGCCGATTGTCCAGGCCCTACCATCATTCACTAAAGATTCCTACCATTTCCTGGATAGGTTAAATTCTATCTCACTCCCTCCAGATGCCAAGATCATTATGGCCACTATAGATGATTTCCCCGGATCCCACAGACTGAAAACCATTCTCAAGGAACTTTATCCTATATTACATGACAATGACGCGACCACATCCTTACTGCCCCAATGCCCCGCTGTCGCTTACAGACGACCAGCCAATCTCAGAAACCTTCTGAGATCCACCAACCCTTTGACGCCCCGCCCTGACAAATTTCCACATATTTCCCCTACCTGCAATCGCCCCCGATATAAAACATGTCTCCTAATCAGATCTGCTCCCCTCTCCCCACATCCCCTCATTGTCCCTTCACCCCGTTCCCACGCTAATTGCCTCTCAAAAAATATTATCTATCTTTTGTCGTGCAAACAATGCACCTCATTCTACATAGGCGAATGCATTACCCCCTTATCCATCCGAATGAACAATCACCGCTACTCATGTAATTCTGCTTCACTCTCTTCTCTTCCTATCCCTTTACACGCAAGTTCACACAACCTATCATTTGATGAATGCTTTTCCCTAACAGTTCGAGAATCCCTACCTGATTCAGCCACCAACATAGAGGTGAGAACTCGCGAATCCGCATACATCCTATATTTCCGATCCTTTAAAATTCCCACCCTTAACCGCCATCTTTAATTTCTTTCCCAACAGTCCCTAAACCTTCCCCCCCCCCCTCCCCAGGCACTCTTCCCTCAAAACCTCTCAGTCTGACCTGAAGAAGGCCTCGGAGTAGGCCGAAAGCTTAAATTATCTACAGTGTGAGTGTCCTTTTACGTGTTATCTGTTTTATTCTGTGTTCTATTGTGCCGTCCAAAAGTTATATTGCTCTCGTGAGTACTTCCGCATCATCGATATATATATATATATATATATATATATATATATATATATATATATATGTGATGTTACCGGGAAAAATGGATGAAAGTGGTAGTGGAATGTTGAAGAAGGTAATAGAGGGGAGAATGTTGGGCAAGCGAGGAAAGGGCAGGAACAGGATAGGGATGTTGGATCGGATGAAGGGAGGAAAGAAGTACACATAGATGAAGAGGGACCTGATGTAGTTTAGGTTGCTGGATTGGGTTTTGCTTGGAGTTACAAAATGTTTATTTGATAGTTGTGTCCAACCAAAAACCTACCTTAACCGGTAGATTACCTAATGATAACATATATATGTTAACATTTTAAATTTTAAAAAGTTTAGAAAGTTCCAACAATTTTTAGAATAGCCAACAGGAAAACTAATTTAAAAAATAAAATATTCACTCTTCCAGCTAGACTTCATTAGCCATTATACAACCATTTTAGAGAATAAGCAAGTCATTAAATTTAAATATAATAAAAAATAAGAATGAATAAAAACAAAGTTTAAGTAAATATTGCCAATCTAATAATGCATGCCAAAGAATGAATTTTCACTTGAATGGGCACACAAATATCAGAGAGAATTTTATTGAGTAAAATTGGTTTTCATAAATTCTAACATCTAATAGAATTTCATGCATTTATGATGCAACAATTCTAGCAGCTAATCTTGATTCAGTAACAAAGCTCATAGGAAAAAAAGTTAAAAATATTCAGATAATTACCCTTGTTCTTTTCGCACTTAAAAATTTTCATTTTCATGTAACACCACCTGAGAAGTGGATTTATTTTCACAAATTAATTTTTTTATTTTAAGCCATCCCCCATGCTAAAAGTTGAGTTTTTTGCTCCTATCTACAGGGGTAACTTTTTTCATTTGGCTTTCTCGTGTCATTACTGAAAATGTATTTGTCAGCATAAAAATTACTAGAAATAAAAGCATGTTATTGCTTGACCTCTGGGCAATCAGAAAATACACTTAATTATGCAAGATTTCACATCTGGTCAATTCTGGAGGACAACCACTTCCAGTCTCACCTGTTTTTGAGGCTGTGCACCATGGTTGGTGATGATTGGGGCCAGAGACAGGGGGGTGGGTGGCTGTGATGCTGAGTGTCCCCTCACAGTCATCTCGTAAAGCCTGTGCTGCTACTGACAGTGTGGTGAATGGGTGATGCACCTCCTCTGTCACCAAAGTCACCAATCTGAAGGGGAGGAGAGTCATTTGGAAACTCCAGTCACAACACTGCACACACATGCTAACTGCTATGATTACTCCAAACATGCAACAGAGGCATTTGCAAACATATGCATACTATGCATGCACAAAATCTATCTAAGTCTTATCCAACTTTGAGATATACTCACGATGATTTTTTTCACTACCTTTGGATTATTCCATGCAAAATCTGGACCAACAAATGTTCCATGACTGCAGTTTACCAATGTCTAATTCAGTAATTAATAATTCCAAATGTATCACTTTAAAAGTTGTTATGTTCATTGAGATACTATATTCATGTTTGTAAATCTTAACTAAAATTAAAACAATATTTATGGGAACCGACCAAACAGCTCTAAATCAAACTTTTATTCCAATTTTCAATAAAAATTTAAGTCAAGTAGATGACGGGGTTTCACTTTTTTATGTAGCTTCTGAGATATGCTATCTATCAATTGGGATTTAAATTTCCAGCCACCAGTTGTATTGATCTTATATCAATTAGCTTCAGAAACCAACAACATATTTATTAGGTACATGATCAGCACGTAAAATAACAATACATGCACAATGTAAAGAAAAATCTGAACATAAAAAAGTCTAGATAGAGTTATATGTCAATGAACTCTTTTTAATATAGTTCTATCTGAATCTATTCCTTGCCATTGCGTTTGAAATAAATAATGAAATGTATGGCAAGTGTGTACATTTTAGTAATCATTGAAAGTTATGACAAGTGGTTCCACAAAAGTTGTTTGAAAGCCACTTAAGGTAAAGTATAGTATTTCTTTCACTGAATTCCAAAATGAATATGATAGGGCAAGTTCTAAATCTTCATCCTGAAAACCCATTCAATAAGTGACATTAAGCTATTCACACACAAGGAGAGATATTAAGCTATTTCATGGGAAGCACATGTAAGGACAATATGCGGATCCACTTTAAAGAAACTTGGCTTCATGAAACGGGTGGTAGGGAAATGTAATGAGAAAGTTAAAGAGAGGTGTTATTTTGTTCTAGTTAGGCCTCATTTTGAATATGCCACAAGTATTTGGGATCCTTGAGGGAAAATTTAGCAAAGAGAGATTAAGTTCAGAGAAAATCTGCCAAAATTGTGAAAAATTGTTGCAATAACAAGACGAGTGTGACAGACCTTTTAGGTGAATTTTAGGGGAATTAGGCTGACAGCCACTTCATATGCTAAGAGAACAAGCTAAACTGAGAATTTTGGAAAGGTTCAGAACACACGAGTTTGACAATGACACTAAAGGAATTATAGTGGCCCCACACTACTTTGGTAGATCACAAACCCAGATAAGGGAGATAGATTCCAGTACAGTTAGATACAAATATGCATTCTTTCCCTGAACAATCAGAAATCATAATAGTAAGAAACCAAAGTCAAAATAGAAATATAAAAGAAATTTAATTTACAAGTCAGGACAAGCTTAAATGTGGCATGGACATAAGGTATATTCGTATGTGTATGTGTGTGTTAGTTGAGAGTATATATATCTGCAAGTGTGTGAGTTGTCAAGGTTTTTGATTTAAAATATACGATTTTGTCTGTGAAGATTGGCATGAATTTGTGGGTTTTTCCTGAGGTTTTATTCTTAATTATGGGTGGTGACCTAACACTCGCCCTTGCAGCTGCTTGCGGGGTACTATGAAGATGCAGATACATTGATCAGATTAATACCAAAGACTCCGTGAAACTATCCCAATTTATGAAAGAAAGAAGCTCACTCACTCTGCTCTTGAATGCGGCCAGAAGCAAGCATCAAATGCTGATTGAACCTTGGTGCTGCAATCTTTGAGATGTGGCCAGGCAGCATCTCGTGCTGAACGGAAGATACCATCCAGAGAGCTGCCATTGTCAACCTCCTTCTTGGCTCCACCAACCAGTCGCCCCTGCAAAGGACAACAAACTACAGATAACACAAACCTTCAACTGCAAGGAGCACAAATCCACATTCCTCTCATGTTTAATATTCAAAGTTACACAACAATAATATTACTTTATTGGCCAGCATACTTGCCAACAAACCTTAAGGCTATGGGCTTAAGTTTGGTCTAGGGCAGGTATGTTGCATAAATTCTGATAGGTAAGCTCCAGGAAGCCTTGACGAGAAGCCAAATTTTTATTGGGACCCCTCAGAACTCATTGAAAGAAAAATTGCCTGCCTTAGGCATTAGATGGGATAGTTTCTGTACTCCACCAGCACTTCAAGTGACATTTTTAAAAAACAAAAAGTCAATAGAATTTTAAAAATCAATCACACATCATTATCCTCACATCCTCACTGTACTAATCTCTCAATAGAAGAACAGATAATAATTTGAACTTTGTTGCAATTTTCCACAATTAAAACTTTATTTAGACCATGGTTTCAATACACTGTATCATCACCAGAAACCATGGTCGAAATAAAGTTTTAATTGTGGAAAATTGCAAAAAAGTTCAAATTATGTCTCAATTCCACAACATCACGCCCGACTCTTCACTTTTCGCAAAAGAACAGATATTTTTATCACAGATGATAAACAATTACAATGCCTACGATATCCCTGGTAACTGCATAACTCACAATGAGTCAACCATGATATTGCTAATGCTTTCACACACATTAAAAGGCAGCTAAACTAGGAAGCAGAGAGAATGCCATCCATTAACTTAGAGAAGTCTGAACATTGGCCAAAACTAAGCATGTACCTGGAGTAGCTCGGCGACAATGACTGAGGTGGCCACACTAGAGGCAATGCATGCTGGGTCCTGGTGCAATGTGAGGCAGATCCTTGATGAATTTGACAGCACCTCATTCAGATTGTAAAAGTGAGGCACACCTTGAAATGAACCAATGAACACAATTAAAAAAGAAAAAGCTAATTGTAAGAACTTCAAGCCAAATAGCTACCTGGTAATGCCACAGAAAACTCCTTTCACAACAATTTTCCATCATGGCAATAAAATTACTATTATTATTACATTTTATTTCCCCAGAGAGCACAATACAAAAATACCAAATGGGTGGTGTATGTACATGATAAAAGGCACGTCATAAAGCAGTAAAGATACAGGCTCAATTAAGATACAAAAAAATAGAAATTGTGCTCACAGTTACAATATAATTGGCACAAACCCAAGAACAATGGCTGTAACATGCACATGACAGATCAATTCAGAAAAATCATTGATCACATCAAGAATCGGACCATGATCATTGCTATAAACTAAGAGTATGAACTTACTGGTCAGGAATATTGCTGAGATATTTGTCAACCGAGTAGAACATTGTATGTTGTAGATATATCTTTTTAATTTATACCTGAAAGCAGCAGTTCTCTTGGTATCCTTTATACTTTTGGGTAGTCTGTTATATAATCTGATGCCCATTTCATTGGGTCCTAATTTCAATGCTTTAGTTCTTATGTTCCCATAATGGATGTTGTTCCTTCCTCTAGCGTAGTGATGATGATGGGCAGACTTAAGGGAGTGGTTGCCTATGTTATTTTTTATATACAGGATTAAAAACAATGTAGATGCACGGGAATGGTAGCAAGTTTAATTAATGGAAAATAGGCCCTGATGCAGCATTGTGAGGTTTCCTGGTTATTATTCTAATAGCTTTCTTTTGCATTTTAAAGATGGTTCGGGAAATGGCAGCTGATCCTCTTAATATTATACAATAGGTTATATTTGAGTAAATTTCCCCATAGTATAATTTGAGCAGTACAGTTTTACTTGTAGTTTCATTCAGGTGTCTTAATAAATAGCAAGTTGAACTGAGCTTAAAAGAACAGTGGAACATTATTCGACTGACCTACATACTCTATATTCCAGGTACTTTCACTCACAAACAATCCTTATCACTAAGTAAAATTCATAAGAGGTAATAGTTTCTGGCAAAAAGTGCTATTTTAAAAATTTTTATCCATGAAATTATGATAAGATAGAAATTGCATCAAGATAAATCAAAATAAATTTAATGAATGTTGATCAATTACAAAATATTTTTATAATAGTTTCATGCCCATGGATGAGAATGCATGCATCTTACACCAGATGTATAAAGCAACTTTTGGCTTGGCAAATGAGGAGGAGAGGGGAATTCCCAGAATGATTCAGATAGCGTTTATCATTCATCCCACTAGCATTTTAGTGTTGCTAGTGATCACACATTTCTCCAAAATTGTGTACAGGCATATTTATGTGATTTGTTTTGCACAAAGTTTAAAAAAACCTAACAAAAATATCCCTAAAGAAAAATCTGCAAGAATACAGCCATAAGAGAATGAAAATTACCATAGAAATGAAAAGTAAAATCATTTAAAAGTGAGAACTGAAGTATGTGACCATGGCTGATCTGGCACGCACATACAATCAGTTGGCGATGAAAGGAAGCAAAAAGCACAGAGGGATGCGAAAACAAGTGACAAACAGTGTTTTATGGTTTTAAAAAGGAATGAAGTACATTGAACATTGAAATTAAATTATACTTTTAATTTTATATAATTACATATAAGTTAGGGGTAAAAAGAATTACCTAACAAAAGATTCACAATTGCATTAAGGGTATAAAACTGAATTTACATTCAAATAAAGCATTAAAGTAATCATGATTTTCATCTCAATGAAAATAGAATGGAGATTTAAAATTTGATAAAAAAGATCAATTTGGTATTTGGATTGGATCTAATTTTGGATTCAATCCATTCTAAAAAGTACAAAACATAAGACTGGAGGACATTTTGTGAGCACTCTCACCCAACACAATAGACTGTGGAAGTGAGCCATTATCCAGGCAAGTGGATTCCTCCGATGCCAATTTGTTCGTGGCTGTGGACTGGAGGGCCTCTTTCCAAACGGCATGAGCAGCATCATGGGGGAAGCTTGAAAAGTTTGGCTTGGACACAACCTGCCACAGAAAGGTGATCAAACAAATAAGAGCCAAAAATCCTCCTCGAGTTTCACTAATTCAAAAAACAATAAAAAAAGACACACTTCATAAATCACATCTCTATTGGGTTGGAATGGCCAACAGTAAGAATAAAATACTCCTGAACGAGTCATAAAACAGAACTCCTCCTACATGGACCAAAAAATTATCAAACTCATCAAACACCGAACACTTCTTTAGTTTGGAGAAAAATTAAAAAAATTACCTTAACTTTCTTCCATGCATTACAATTTGCATTTAATTGGTATTACAGGCAAATTTTCTTTTAAAATCAATATGTCACAAGATTGGAGCAAATATGCATAATTTTACAATAATAAGCACAATTGCATTGCCTATTGCATTGTTCAATACTTTTTTTCACACTTCAATACAGAACCATCCAAATATTTCAATGGTTACCCCTGGGCCAATGCCTAAGCCCTTGTCCTCACAATTATAATACGACCTTTGTGGTTCACTTAATGAGCCTCAAGTATATAGTCCATTTGGTATCTAACTCTTGACCCCTCCGTATTTTTTATGTGCATTTTCTACATCATGTTTAGGTATATTGTTATGGCCGTATTTGATGAATCCTTCATCTTTTGGTGAATCCTATAAAAACCCCCATTACAAAATGCCCTGTGCTGCTTCCATTTTTGTCAGCCCTGACCAGCACTCTTTAATCCTCCATTAAGTCTTCGTTCCTTTTCATCATGATGATGATATCTCACCACTGTTATTATACTATTTCTCCTTCTGTAAAGCTACGTGCAAATCAGACATAGAAAGTCCTTATCATTATCACTGTGGGCCTATCTGATCATAAGTATCCTCTCGGCATACTACCACCATAACTTCATTCTTCCTTCCCTTCGTCCTTCAACAACATGGCACCTCCTACCTCACATGCATCTTCTGAATATATCATTCCACAATCATCATTCAAAAGTGCATTTGCCTCCGACCATTAGATTACACAGATTTTTAAGATGTCCCAACCAATTATACAGTCCTCACATTCCATGCTCCCTTTTTACATTTATCCATTCTGGCTGGTCCCAACCTGGTCACTCCAAGTGTTTTCCCTCTGGGATTTTTTATTCAAGAGGGATGTCCACATGGTATTAATGAATGAAAAGATATCCCTTTTGAAGAGCAATATGGTAGTTTCCTATTGCCATCCACGTTTTTGTGCTCTGACAGACTCAGTGAACTTCAATCTTACCCAGAGCTGTGGTGAGATTAATTCATTATTGTCAAAAAATTTAAATAATTCACTCATTGTAAAAATCTGTAATGGTACACAAAACTTACCAGATGATTTAAAAGGAATTAACATCTTTAAAAGGAAATAAAAGGACGAAAGGAAAGATTGTTCCAAACCTTTCGAATTATGGGTGAGGAGATGTGCGATTTTCCCTCAGATGGTCCCCCTTTGACTCCAGCAGGAACTGTTTCCTGCTTGGCTTCATCCGATTCATCCGCAGCCTGTGTTTCTGACCATGTCTTCAGCCGCAGGGCAAAGTCCAGCTCATCCACTATACCACCCCAACGAATAATGGAGTCCAGGACCAAGAGCTGGGGGAGGCACAAGGAAACACATGCATATAAGAAAAGATTTCCATGCAAGCATGTGCTAATCGTGAGAATTCATGAGCCAATCAATGAGACAATCAAGAACAACATTCCAAAACTCTGGGTGTCCTTCCTAAGTTAATCTTGCATTGGATGTAATACATTATTCCTGGTATGCCATTCTCACAATTAATGAACTTTATATATCACTCATTGGAAAAGCAGATAGGATTAGAGGACATTTGTACATGCATGCATTGCTAAAAAGAAAAATAATGTAGGTGATAGATTTCATTAAGCGACAATTACTAATAATTCAAGGGTTACGAAGGAATTAAAATCCGAACCAAACAGACTCACCAAAAAATTGAACACAAACTTGAGAAAATAGAAAAATGGCAAGAATAAAGCTGTTTGTCTGGTGACCAGCCACATGGGAAAAGCAAACAGTTTTAGTGTGTGTCTGTTTCGGTTGATTCGCAAAACTCAAAGGTGTGCTTCTGACCTGGAGTACTATGCACACTTTTTTATCCAACATGTCATTTTTGGGGCATTAGTACATGAAATATTTGAAACATCTGGGTATAACAAAACTGAGAGAGACAGGTTTCAAAGTCTCAAGTAAATGGACCCAAAAGTTACACAAAAATACGACCAGTGTTTAACGATGCATCTAAGGGAATCCATGAATGCCAGCAGCGAATTCGCAGATGATTGGAAAAGTATTGCAGGTGTACTAAAAGTTTGATGGTCATGAAAATGGGTTTGTTTTTCACTCAAATTCTAGACGTAATAGAGTAATACAGGACATAATATAATCCGAGTTTTCTCAAATTTTACGAGGAATATGTCTACGAAAATTTACAATGCATAAGGACATTATCATGAATACCTTTCAAAGATACCATAATAATAGAAGTAAATAATTAAAGTCATGAATTTTTAAACTGCTGCATTTTAAAAGTTATTTTATTTCACGGCCAGGCTCCTCTGCCACAGACTTATAATTTAGTTTTTTTAAGTAAACTTATGAATGTATTTGGAGAGATAACCACTTCATATTCTTCAATTACATAATGAAATCAAGATTAGCATGAATGTTTCTCCAAAATAAGAACAGCTTCTACATTGAAGTTAACCCCATTGCTTGAATGGGCTCTCACCAAACACAGCTGATGGAAAATTTGATGGTGAGTATTCTTAAGTCTTCAAACATGTTAAACTCGATGGTTTCAGGCTTCACTTTGTGGAAATCCATTCTAATAAATCAAAAGAGAGATGGTACTTTTTTCCACACTTTATAAAATACTTCATAAAGTGTGGAAAAAAGTACCATCTCTCTTTTGATTTATTCAAACATGTTGGTTAAGCACAAATGTAACCCAAAGTGCTTCAGAGGAAAGCTTGACTTTGAGGTCCAGAAAAGAAGAGACAGAGGAAACTAGATCACTGACAGATTTTGCACAGTTTGGTCTTCCAGGTTCCAAGTTCCACCTAAATTCTACAGAGCTGCAGTTTCAAGCAAGAAGATGGTTTCCATGTCCAGATCCAAAAAAATCCCTCACTAGATGATTCTGAGGTAGATGAAATCCACTCAATGCACAAGGACATTTGAAATTATGTTACATATTGATACAAGGTATTTGCACTAAGTCATCACGTAAAAATGTGGCTGTGTGTGAGAACAACTGAGTTATGGTAACTCAAGAAAGCCTAATTGATAGTCATATAATCGACAGACAGCCTTTACAGTTGTCACCATCACATTGATCACCTATCACCTACTCTTCATTTTCGTGACATGTGTTTGCACTCGTTATGGCTTAGGAAAAAATGAGTGAATATGAGCCAACTACATTCAAGAACAAAACTTGTAAAATGAGAGCCCAAGTCACAATTATAGTGAAGCCTCATTAGGACATTCCTTGTCAGAACGTCCATTCCGACAGACTCCAACGCAAATAAATAATGACTGTTACCATGCTTACATTACCTCTATTGCATTTTCAACAGAAGAACAAATTATAATAAATTATTAGGAATAACCACAAATATATGCATATCCTAATTTATTTCCATTAAAGCACCTCAACATTGATTTATATCAATGTTGGCTTAGAAAACTTTGGTGCCCATGTCATCAAAATAGTGCCAGCACAACTATTTTGTGTTCATCAAATTAAGACAAGTGCTGGAATATCAATAGGGGGGAAACATGTTAGAAGGCAAATTTTGGCAGAAGAAAGCAAAGTGTTGATGTACATTTATTCTGCCACTCTTCTGATATGTATAATGAGAGCCCCTTTCATGTGGCCATCAAAATTTTCAACTGTCTGCCACCAGGTATACAATATGCTCCTTTCAGAAGTACAATTATAAAACATATCAAGAATTTTCTGATCGATAAAAGCTATTATAGTGTGGAAGAGTTCCAGGAGACACTGAAACAGCTGATTGTTTGTTCTCCGACTTGTCCTATA
Organism: Hetaerina titia; assembly: GCA_037158775.1. Lineage (NCBI taxonomy): Eukaryota > Metazoa > Arthropoda > Insecta > Odonata > Calopterygidae > Hetaerina > Hetaerina titia. The sequence goes on from CM073769.1 coordinate 3,677,203, forward strand.
CTTTACTTTGTCCAGAGACCAATAAAATTTATTATCATCATTACATATCTATCAACTACGAAATACACTTTTGCACCCAGATCATGACATGTATGTCATCGATGTATTTATTCAAGATAATGGCTATATAATTATTATCATAGCTATATGTTTATAATGTAACAGAGTAGTGATTGCACAGATTTCAACCTAAGTACAGTAAACTCTTGAATGTCTGTGTGCATATTATCCGAGCCATTATTGTCTTCCCAGCACCTTGAAATTTTAATAAAATTACAATCATAAAGAGAATTAAGTGTTTCGAAACTTTGATATATTCTATGAAAAATACAAGTTTGAAATACATGGGCTTTCATAAACCTTTTTTAATTTAATGAAAATAAAAATTTTCATTTGGATATAATGTTTTAATTTAAACATTTATGTACTACACTGTTACTTTCCCATTGTCATTTCTCTCGAATTCATTAGCCCTGAGAATTCCATATTCTCCTTGAAAGCAAGCAAATGAATAGTTTCATTATGGAAGAAATCAGTCATTAACTATCAGCAATGTAAAAACTTTAATCGGCATCAAATTATAAGCATGGATAAGTATCAGCGAATGTTTTTTAAAATTTGTCCTTTGCCGGTCATTTGTTTTTTCCTTGTCTGGCTATGAGATTGGTTTAGCTTCTTGAGGAAAATGCATTCTGCTATTCACCTCATGGCAGTTCTGATTTCTTGTAAAACTATAATTCCAGCCTCATTAAAATGACTGAAAAATGGTAAAAATTGTACTTTCCCATTCCTAAAAAAAAGCACTTTCATTAGAAGAAATGAAAAATGAGTCACCATATACACGAGGTATGTTAAAAAAATTAACGGGAATTTTAATTTTTAGGGTAATAATATTTATTTATTCTTATGCATTGATGTTGTCACCTTCAAAGTAGTCCCCATTGGAGATCATGCATTTGTACCAGTGCTTCTTCCAATCCCTAAAACACTTCTCGAACTCGATCTTTGAGATAGCCTTTAGTTCTTTCAGCGATGCACTTTTAATGCCATCTACCGCTGTAAAACGACGGCCCTTCGAGGTCCTCTTAATTTTTGGAAATAGGAAAAAGGCACACGGAACCATATCTGGTGAATATGGAGGCTGGGGCATCGTTAGAGTATTGTTTTTGGCCAAAAATTCACGAACAAGCAATAAAGTGTGCGCTGGTGTATTGTTGTAGAGCAAAAGTCATGAATTGTTTTTCCACAGATACGGGCGTTTTTTTCAGATTGCTTCACGCAAATGGCGTTGAACTTGTAGGTAGTACTTCTTATTGACCGTTTGACCTGGCGGCAGGAATTCATGATGACCTATGCCATTAACACAGTGAGCATAACCTTCACGTTCCAACACACTTGTCGAGCCTTTTTCGGTCTTGGCGAGCCAGAATGCCTCCACTGGGATGATTGAGCCTTAGTTTCAACGTCATATCCATAAACCCATGTTTCGTCATCTTTTCTAATACGTACGTTTCAGTAATTCTGTATCATCATTTACTTCATTGAGTGACTCCTGAGCAACTTCCATTCGCCCCTGTTTTTGTTCAAAATTCAACAATTTTGGAACGAATTTTGCCGCCACACGTTTCATACCCAAAAAATTGGAAAAAATGTCATGACATGATCCAATCGATATGCCAACATCATCAGCGACCTCTCCAATTGTGATTCGGCGATCGTTCATAACCATTTCTTTCACTTTTTCCATGTTTTCATCGATTGTTGATGTGCTAGGGCGTCCAGGGCGTTCGTCATCTTCAAGGTCTTCACGGCCTTCTTGGAAACGCTTATACCACTCGTAAAGTCTTGATTTACTCATAGCAGACTCACCATAGGCCTTTGTTAGCATTTCACACACTTTGTTACACTTTATTTCATTTTTTATGCAAAATTTGATACAAATTCTTTGATCCATTTCTTTTAACAAACGAAAATCGCCAAGCTCATAAAACACGTCCAACCTTAGTGGCTGTCACAGACAAAGTCCGAAATGAAAACAGCTGAAAGTTTTATCATACTTCAGGGGCAAGTATACCAACATAATAAAAAAATGTTTGACAATCGGACTCTCCAAGCCTGTGAAATGAAAAAAGTTCTCTTTATGTTTTGAACACACCTCGCATACCTTCATGCTACGATCATAATTCCCAGGTATTTTGGTTGTCCATGTTTTTCAATGATCCATGCTCCATCATCCATCCATTAGCTCATGGATAATTGAGAGTTTAAGGTACATTTAACCTAACCTTCCCAGAAGAATTATCCATATGTGCAGTGTAGTGTGGAGCCATATGCGCAAAGAAAGGAACCCAGCACATGAAGGAGAGAAGGGAGTGAAGGGAGTGATGATTCAAACCATGATTTCTGAGTGAGACGTCCAATCTCCACGGCCCCAGCGAACTCTATGGCCATCTCGGATGATCCGATCGTGGCGCAGGAGAGGCAGAACAGTGGTGCTCACATCAGTAGGCGTTGCCTTCCCCAGAGGGCAGTAATGAAACATGCACTCGTCAAGTGAGAGGAACTCGGTTGCTAGGCCTATGCTGTCACCAATGGCAGCACCAAACAACAAACCTGCAATAATAATAAGGGCAATAAATGGTGGGGACCAGTCATGATGCCACTCTACTCATATACATGTTAGTGTTTAAATATTATTAGTGTAATATACAGTTTGTGTCTTTAATTATCTATAGTCATGGCATGTTTTGAGGTCATGCCAACAATGGGTCATACCTAGGTGCAAAACCCTATTTTTCCGTTGATATTATGTATTGTTGCAAACATAACCATATTTTACATCACTAGAATCCCACATCAAATTCTCTGGGTAGATTTGTATTTTAAAAATAAAAATACTGAATTACTGCAAAAAATAAGAAGTCAATGTTAATTTTTATGGCAAAACATGGTCAGCAAAAAGAAGCTCCCCATGCTTATGAACCACGCCCCAAATTCCATGGATAAAATTTCCAAATGATGATCTTCTGGTTACATCAAACTGATGTGAATTAATATTGGCTCCTCTCAATAGTTTCAGCCTCAACTTTGTGGAAGTTCATTTTAATAAATGAAAGTAGAAAAACTTTGTTACAATCCACCACTTTATTTTCGATACTACTGCGTCATCCTCAGGTACGACCTGAGGATGACGCCGTAGCGTCGAAACTAGTAGTATCGAAAATAAAGTGGTGGATTGTAACAAAGTTTTTCTACTTTCATTTATTGGCTCCTCTGTTGGAGTCCCCTTCAAAAGACTATGACACAGGGATGCACACTTAGTTTAACTAGTTTGCAATGTAACTAAATAAGATAAAACATTAAAACTCCATAAGTGGGATAAATGCCATGTTTATCACAACATGTGAAATTATGGGCACGAATGGGTATGGGGAGGAGGACCCTATAGAAAAAGTGAAGGACTGAGGCCCCAAATACTACACTCTCACCTAAAAGAAGCAAAATGGGTACCAGAAGATGTTATCTTGTACCTTCAGCATGATGTTTTTATTCTTGATTATAAACAACATAGTAGTCCTATTATACTCAATGCACATGGAAATGATATGGAGATACATTACTTTCCTTCAGCATTACACTGATTTTTCTCATAGACCCAAGACTGAGACATTGGCCTTAATGAGCTGCAATAATTAGCATTTAACTAAGGATAGATGCAAAGAAGTATTCCCTTTAAAAAGACTACATCAATACACACTTTGAATTTTTTATTTATTAGGTAATCTACCGGTTAAGGTAGGTTTTTGGATGGACACAACTACCAAATAAACATTTTGTGACTCCCCACCTTGCAAACTAATCTATATCAGGTCCCTCTTCATCTCGGTGTACTTCTTTCCTCCCTTCATCCCGTCCAACATCCCTATCCTGTTCCTACCCTTACCTCGCTTGCCCAACATTCTCCCCTCTTTTACCTTCTTCAACATTCCACTACTGCTCAATATGCCTTTCATCCATTTTTCTTGCCTCCATAGGATATCTCTCAACAAACCCCTCTCCTCACCCACCATCTCCAGTACTTCCTCATTTGTTTTCCTTTCGGTCCATTTCACCTTCTCCATTCTTCTCCACACCCACATTTCAAAAGCCTCCAATCTACGTCTATCCTCCTGCTTCAGCGACCACGTTTCCGCGCCGTACATAGCTACGCTCCATATCAGAGTTTTTACGAGTCTCGTCTTAACATCCCTACTCAACGTCCCCGTCATCAACTCCCTCCTCCTTGAGAAAGCCTCCTTGCCTAGCGCAATTCTTCTCCTTACGTCCCTACCACTTTGACCATATTGGTCCAAAACACTTCCAAGATATGTATTCTACCTGCTCAATTTTATCCCCGCCTATTTTAATATTTAGCTTAGCCTTTTTCTTTCTGGTAAATCGCATAACCTTTGTTTTATTAATATTGATTCTCATCCCATATCTATCGCACTGAACCTCCAATTCACTCAGCAATGCTTGCAACCCCTTGGCGGACTGAGCAACTAATGCTTGGTCATCAGCAAACCTAACCGATTTTACCAATTCCCCTCCGACTTTCATTCCTACCTCCAGTTCTTCCCATGCCTCTTTAATTATTTCCTCCACATATAGGTTGAACAGCACCGGTGACAATGGGCAACCCTGCCTTACATCTCTTCCTATCACTGTCCATCCGAACTCTCCGTTCCCCACTCGCACCTGAGCAGTCTGAGACATGTACAGGTTGCGGATCAGTCTCCTGTCCCTCCAATCCATTCCTATTTTCTGCAATACACGCATTAATTTTTCCCAATTCACTCTATCAAACGCTTTTTCGAAATCTACAAAACAGGCAAAAACGTCCTGATTGTATTCTATATTCCTCTCTACTAGTGATCTCATTACTGCAATGGCATCACGCGTACCTCTTCCTTTCCTGAACCTAAACTGATCATCCCCTAAGTAATCATTTGCCCTACTCAATGTTAAAGTCTATTGTAAAATTTGATTTAACAACTCAACAAAAGAAATTGCACCACTCTGTTTCTTTATTCAAACATAGCATTCATGTTACTTAAGGTTAAAAGAGCCCTGACTCCCAAATATCTGTTCACACTGTTACTTCTGCGTTTCACTTAAAATAGTTTATGGCCTCAGCACAATTATGATTGAATTTTTTAGGCCAATGGCATGAAATATGCTTGTTCCATAAGCAGTTTAAAGGAATAATTTCTCCTGAAAATATGATTAAAAATCGGTATCAATGATGTTGAAAATTGTAGTGTTCTCTTATTTTCTTTACTTTTTTGATCCTCTGATAATTGCAATATCCCTAAAATATAAATTCACTCTTACAAAAAGCTGCATAATACGTAGCAGCACTAGATCTAGGGGAAGCAATCGACAGCCAAGGTCATTTGTGCCATTAGGGATGGATGGGAATAGAGGAAGGGTAGAGAGAAACCTGGTGTTGGCATTAGCCTACTCTTAATGAAAGGCACCAAGGGGTCCACAGTTCAACGTCCCATCTGACGGACAGTATACCCACTCTCCACAAAGCACCTTAAGAAGGGATCAGGATACCGCTGAAAAAATTTGCAGTCTCCAGGATTCAAACCTGGGCCCTCTGGCAGGGAAGCCAGTACATAAGCCACCACATCACCCCAATCCCCATAATCCTCGTTACATGCACGATCAGCCAATCAGCCATCCACACAATTCTCACCTGCCACCCTGTCCCTCAACTCCAGAGCATCGAGGGTGGTCGAGCCAGGGGGTGGGAAGAGTGGTGTCCGAAGCCCAACGGCCGTTTGCATACCCACTTGCCGGCCCCCTTGTTGCATCTCCACGTACTGCTCCTTGCCACCACCAGAGGGAGACACGGCAGCAGTACCCAGCACCGGTGTGCCCTGCGTGCCGCCCAGAACACGCGGGAAGACCAGCTTCCGTGGTCTCGCATCCTCTTCAACTGAAAAAAAAGGCAATTTCAACTTGCATGCATTAACCAAGAGGAAAAACCACCACGTTTATGGCATCAACACCATCAGATGCATGGGAAATCACCACCTCCACCACCATGCTGATTAATTCTTCATTCGTTTAGCACCAATTTGAAGACCTGCTATTCTGCTGCAGGGTCAAGATTACTAAAAGGAAGTAAGCACTTCAGCAATTATTCGTTTGTATTGATGATCGTTACACTTGTTGCTAAAGACTTTATTTTCAGCAACTACAATAGCATTAAATAATTAGTAAGTAGCAGTAATTTCCAAAGAAAAAAAATATTTAATACATACCGGCATCAACATTAAAATTAAATATGCTATTAAAAATCCAATACAACTGCAGAAACACTGATAAATTACTGCTTTGGTATTTCAGATTATTAATGTTTATCATAAATCCCCATTACCCCTATGTCTACAGTAATCAACAGGCAAGAAGTATTCAAAAGTGATGCCATCACCAGAAGCAGCTACTTTATTGGCTCATTAGTTGTTTGTGCCAGCAGGGGCTCAAATACACATTTCACAGTTGTTACTGCTGAATCATAATCCTCTAGAATCCATTATACACGGTTTATTTGAATTTTTTAATCTACCACATTTAATGCAATGACTAGCAAGAGAAATCCTATTGCCCATACAACAAGAAGTCGTTTGTGTATGCAAGATGCCCTACATCTTCCCCAATCAATTCAAGGAAGGTTACAAATGAAATAAGGCCCCACAGAAAATAAAGTTAACCAAATCTTTCTATTTTCAGGTCGAATGTGCAAAACCAATAAGCCATCCATTACTCCTACCAAATGTTGGTCAAGTTTATGACACATTTAAGGAAGTTGGATTGAAGTTACAATGTTATTTACAGTTGAGAAGAATTGCATAGGAGCTACAATACCATAAAAGCTTTTTCCATTGGGTATATTCATAGGTATTTCCAATAATTACCTTATGGCTAATTCTGCTGGCAAGTGTACCCTCATTCCATTATAGCAATGACCTACGACCATTAATGGCCAAGGAAGTTCAAATTTATAAATTAGTTGAATAAATAGAAAAAAGCATTCTGAAGATCTGAAGGAGGAGCACTGAGACAGAGCGTACAGATTATTCAAGAGAAATGAAAGACCCAGTATCATTGCTGCGAGGACCAACAAGACCCAGGGATAATGATTAAGAGAAAGAGGCACTATACTATTAGGCCCAGGAGATGGTGAATTGGGGTCGAGTCCGTATGCAACTGCCCTCAAGTACTTGAGCGTCTCCCCTGAACCCTTTTCGCAGACGTCCTTTGGTGGAGATGTGCAAGGATTCCCCGTCGCTAGCAAAAGCTGTAGATTCTGCGCTTTGCCGAGCGTGATGGGCAGCTGCTTCAGTCGATTGTGGGAGCAGTCCAAGGCTCTCAAGGCGGAGCACAGGCCGAGGGCAGAGGGGAGTACCTCGATGGCATTGTGCGAGCAATCCAGGCGGGTGAGCTTTGGAAGCAGGTGGGTCGACTCGGGTAGGGCTTGCAGGAGGTTGTTCGAGAGGGAAATGTCACGTAGATGAGGCAGTGCAAGCAATATGGCATCGCTTATGGTGGCCAGACGGTTGTGACTGAGGTCAAGGGTAACCAGATGGGGAAGGCGCTCCGGGAGGCTCGGTGGGATGTCTGAGAGCCAATTAAAGGAGGCATTAAGGCCAGAATGCAGGGTAGGGGTGGCTGGCAGGGAAGTAGAAAGGTTCGTCAGACTGCCTTGTGGTACCAGACCTAAAGCGTGCTGCAAAGATTTGGTTAAAATCATCAAGCTCTGGATTGAGTCTATAAAAACCAAAATAATAACCGCATTGAAACAATCATGCAAAAGTAATAAACTTGTCGGCATGTAACACTGAATTATATTTTTATGACAACTATGAAACAAGAGTGTAAAAAAAACTAAATAAATCTTGATCATAAACGTGAGGTCATGAATCATTATGTTTAAAAACTTAGAATTTTCCAGTTGCAAACATGACATGACAATTCGTCCTCACCTGGCAGTACTCTTCGTAATTCACATGAAGGCTCAAATCCAAAGTACCCCTCTGTTTTTGCAAGTGGGCTAATTCTGGGGTATTATGCGCGTTTCCCATTTCTTCTGTTGGCTTATCAAATTCATTTGAGTAATAAAGTACACCACCTTAGCTCCTCTGGTTCGCTAATCACAACAAAAAACAACCATACTAAAGTATCACAACAAACTAGGTACCGATCTAGGAGGAAAAATACAAAATAAATTGATAAGCATTTGATGGGATGACAAATGTTTTGCTGCTAGCTGGTCATACAAGACGAACTGCGAGACTGGCCACGTCAAACTTAACGACAACGTTATTTTATTTCAGTTGCATATCCCCCGTCCCCTGCTAAGTGATAATGCTCCTTAAGATATAACTACTGGGTCACTCGTGTTACAACCAATCAACACACCCAATTGATGTTGTCTGCTTATGCCGATATCACGCTGCTTTCAAGTCAGTAACATACCACATCTTGCACCTAAAACAAAAAACTTCCCAAACCTCGTCATCCCACCAACTACTCCCCAGTAATCGTCGAAATGATTCTTATTTTATATTGCCTTACACCAAATCGTTTATTTATTGGTGTGTCGCGTGCGAACGATGAGAATAACGAGTGCCCACTGTAAAAATTTCCCACAAGTCATTCTTGTGTAGTGCGTGATAGTCTAATACAGGAGCAAATTGTCAGTTAGGTTTATTTGAAATTGAAACTTATTTATCAGCATCATATTTATCCAATACAAAGTTTAAAAATGTACAAAATATTCATTAATATTGGAATGACCACATATGTTCCAAGAACCCTGAGGCTCAAAAAGGAACCGAGTAAATTAAAAAATCAAATAGAGCACCACAACTGTAAATGATGAAGCATAAATCAAAATATCGGCAAATTTCCTTAGACGTTTAAAAAAAAATGGTACAGATATACATGCCTATGCAACACATAATGAATGATAACAAAAATGAAATAATAGTAAATGAGTAGGGCAATAAATAATCATTTAGGTCATAGTTTAAGATAATGCCACGAGCACTTCTACATTTATTTTTTAAAATCCGAATGATAGAAAATATTTCATGTCATAAGGCACACCATTATATGTTTTTTTGAGCTCAGTATCAATGAATTTAACGCATATTTTGCAGAGAGTAAAGTAAAGACATGTATGACACTAGAAGTTCTTGTGCTATGGACATGTGCCTGTATGAGAATTTAGAATCAAGTTAAGTATTTGAGTGTATTAGCTTAGTATGCTTTGATGAAAATATATGGGTTACCGAATAAAGTTGAACCATAGATTTTAATGGTCAGACATCAGACAATTGATGAACTTCCATAGTGAGTGACAGGGAGTCTGAACTAAACAGAATTTTAAAGGCTCTCTTTGCTGAACTCCTGAGACATTATACATCCTTTCTGCACCAACTATTAATATTTATAACATAGTATAAGTGGCTACCATTAAAATATTATTTCTAAAACTAATGTCAAATACATTTCCTTCCAGGAACTAACTCCTTTGGTTTGTCCACGCAAAATTTCCTCTTTTAATTCTAATCCAACATGGGATTAAGATGCCAACCTGCAAGTTTCTACAAATAGTTCTAGGTATTTTAAAATAGTTCTATGAATGAGTTACAATGAGCACTTAATCTTCTACTAACGATTATTGTAACTGCTCTCTCTTGTAAATTGGTGCTTGCAAACATGACAAGCACTGAAAGCATGACCCCATTTTCTGTGTCATTACATTAAAGTTGACAAAAAAATGAAAAGGTCCATGTTTACAGCTTAGGTAATATGCAATTTTTCTCCCTTACTTTTGAAAGCTTTCTTCAAAGGAAACTCAGAAAGACTCCTGGCCAGTTCATCATACATATGTTGTGGTGTATTCCCAGCTCAATTTTGAATTACTACATGAACCTCAAACCGTTCACCTAATTGTTTCTGCATTTAATATATTGCAGGACTTTCAGGAGTCATATAATTGGAGGGCGGAGTGGAGAATTGAAGATCAGAATAAAAGAAAACAGTCCACAGCTAATATCTGAGTCTATGACTTTTTCCAGTTTTTTCTAATTTACTCCATTCCATTTTAAAGATTGTTGTTTTTTTTTATTAAAAAGTGACTTATCATTCATTAAGTAAAATATGAAATTTCTTTTATCATTAAAAGAATGTTCAAAATGATTATCTGTAAATGCTTATTTAATCAAATTGTTCAAACATTTGTAATCCACATCAATGTAATAAATAATTTTATGGAATTTTACCCTTGTCTCTTCTTTAGCTGAACCCCAACTTTCTCCTCTTCTCTCCAGTGGATTTTTCTTGGGTGAATTGGCGTGAGAGTGACAGCTGTCAAATCATGTACATGTTGGCCAGAAAGGAGAGGGCATGGGAGGAGATGGGGAGGTTTGAAAAGGTGGAAGCTCCTCTACAAAGTATTAATGTCTGAACTCACAGCCTCCACTCATACACTTCCAACCCATATTAACACTCTGACATGGAGAAATGTTAATATTGACCAAAAAAGGGATTTGGATAATATCTCAAAATGTCTATATCCCAATAATACCAATCCATTTTATGTAATGAGTTGTTTCCATTTCTGTCCTCGAGCCTTAGAAAAATTTTATAGAATTCGAAATGCTCATGAAATGTATTGGTTGTATACTATCTACGGGAATGAATATTTAAGGAATATAAGCTCCATTCTTACTACAGTATAAATACACATTCAAAAAATTCTACTGAGAACAACCACTAAACATCTGAAGGTATATTGCAGGTATAATGTTAAAAAATGATCAAATGTAATACTGTATGGACATTAAATAATTTTACTTTAAATAAATGTTAATTTGCTGTGTGCTTTGCAATTATTGATGGTTTTTCTTAATGTCTAAGGTAAAAGAGAGGATACATCTGGTAAGAGCTTAAAGAGAGATGCTGAACTTATAAAAAATGTAACTATAATGGCTATTGATTTCATTCTATTTACACTCCTTATTACTGAAAGTTTCTACTTAGCATAACTCATTTTGAATATTCCCTACTATTTATTCGCAAAATATGATGCTCATTTTTGATTTTTCCTTGGGTACAAGGTTGTCCAAAAAACTGAACAGACTGGGGCCTACAAAATTTTGAGTCCAACCGAATGTTATGCTCCCACAACTTGAGGTCAATCACACTAGAAATCCCTATTACAGTGCTACTAAGAACTTGATTTTTCAAATTATCAATTTTCTGTCATTAGAAAGTTACAAAACTATAAGTGACTCTAGTTTTCAGTCTTCTTACTCAAATATACTCTTTGCAAATCCTGAGACTTCAGGGAATTTATCTTCATATTAAGTCATTCTCAACATCACAGAGTAGGCACACTATCCACAAATGACCCACATATTATTAATTTTCTTCATTATTCCATAGAAAAATCCATGGTTAAATAAGGTAGAGGATCACCACTAGTTTTATCTCAAAGTATCTGAGATACTTAGCTTTATTCAAGTGTGAATTGAATCTTTCATTGTAGGCCATTATAAGTAAAAAGAAAATAAATATAAATGCACTTGATATATACTACCAGCAACCAAATCAGATTTTATTCAGTGTTCACTCTTTGGGCACTCCTGCCTGCTGCTCCCACCTTTCTAGTGTCGTGTCTCTGGAATCAAGATGATTAAAATAGAATTTGTACTACCTTTCTATGGCAATATGTTATTTCACTGATCTTGGGCAACAGTCTCGTGAGTCAAGGGGATGAAATTCAAGGGTAGAAGGCATAAATGTTTTTCAGGAATTTGGTCCTAGAAGTTAGGGGTTGGTACCCATTAATGACATAACTGTGCATTTTATGCGGCTTTTTGACCCCTTTTCACCCAGATATGTGATGAAATATGAACTGAATTCCTTCCTCAATGGAGGATAGGGAAGGAAAGTTCTATTTAATATGAGCAATTTTATTTAGGGGTGGGGTCTCACATAAATTCTTTTCAGAAACTAGAATTTGTGGAGAATGTTGCAAAACATTTACTCATACAAATACAAAAATTATTTCAAAAGAGAGTGAATAAAATGCTATTATCAACGAAAGATACGAGAGTTGTGCAGTAAGTAACCTCCATTTGCATGTACCAAGCAAAATTGTGGTGAGAGCTGAATGTTTGCTTTATTGACACACACATTAGGGCAGTACACCTCAAGCTGCAGTGTTCGGAAGGCTGTGCCCAAGGCCATGCTTGGGCGAAACCTAAGTTATTTCTTGGCAGTCCTTATATTTTTATTCATTTAGTTTCATGAAATTAAAATATTACAACTTTTTTATTTTTCCTCACTTAAATTTAGCATGTATTTTTATCAGCTTATCATTTACAACAAAACTTCTTACTTTGAATAGTTTTCTGTGGTGTCCCCTCCCCATTTTCAAATGCTGTGCACCAATTTTTGTTTGACTGCCAGCCCCTCAGCTTGTGGCTACTCAACTATTCCATTGGTGTCTTTACCACCATTAACCACCATTGCATACTATCCCTCAGAAATTCAACCAATAAATTCAGTAAATCCTCCTTTGGAATTTTCTACTTTTCTCAACACTATGCAGTCTGTTATGAAATTATTACACAGCATCATGAGTATATCTTCCCAGTCCAATGGCCTTCTTTCTCTCTTTCCAATCCATATTCCTCCTCAGCCTTCATGTAACAATAGTCTTCTATACTTGCCAAAATTCCATCTTTCCATGCCCCAGTTTTCTCTTTTCTACCACATCCCTATCATATTCAAATCCCTGGTCACACAGTTGCCATCCCTGGATCTCTTCTCTTCATCTACCTTCCTCAACACTATTTAGGCAATTAAAACTCCTACTAAGTGGTCTTCTTGCTGTCATATACCATATTTAATTTCCATTTTCATAATTTTATTTACTTTTATTTGTTATCTATTTATGTTATATTGTTTTTTAAATAATTATTCATTGTGTCAGCCAACATATAGTAAAGCCTTTGTGAAATTTTTGGTGGCCTTCAAATAAATAAATATCATGATATTTACAGTGAATAGACATTGTGTATTTATGCATGTAAACTGGAAGACATTGTGCTCTGTGGGCATGTCATTCTTAATTTAAATTGAAAAGGAAAAAAAATTCTTACGCCAAATTAGAAAATATGGACTAAAGAAAATTATGCATTTCCACAATCAAAAACAAAAAATGCTTATGATTGCAGGGCAATTCCACACAAAAATAAAAAAATCAATACAAATGGACTCTATAATGAGGCATTTATTCAAAATAAATAAGAGAGACAAGTCTCTGCAAGTGCAAAAACAAAACTTGGAAGTAGCCAAGTTGGTACAAATGATAAAAAGTAATAAGATTTATAGGAATACAACCTACCCAGAATTGCGCTAGGCAAGGAGGCTTTCTCAAGGAGGAGGGAGTTGATGACGGGGACGTTGAGTAGGGATGTTAAGACAAGACTCGTAAAAACTCTGATATGGAGCGTAGCTATGTACGGCGCGGAAACGTGGTCGCTGAAGCAGGAGGATAGACGTAGATTCGAGGCTTTTGAAATGTGGGTGTGGAGAAGAATGGAGAAGGTGAAATGGACCGAAAGGAAAACAAATGAGGAAGTACTAGAAATGGTGGGGGAGGAGAGGGGTTTGTTGAGAGAAATCCTATGGAGGCAGGAAAAATGGATGAAAGGCGTATTGAGCGGTAGTGGAATGTTGAAGAGGGTAATAGAGGGGAGAATGTTGGGCAAGTGAGGTAAGGGTAGGCACAGGATAGGGATGTTGGACGGGATGAAGGGAGGAAAGAAGTACACCGAGATGAAGAGGGACCTCATATAGATTAGTTTGCTAGGTGGGGAGTCACAAAATGTTTATTTGATAGTTGTGTCCATCCAAAAACCTACCTTAACCGGTAGATTACCTAATTATAACCTATCCCTACACTAGGTGGCGTTTCGTAAATTCCCACATATGCACCCCCCCCCCCCCTTTAACTCTTTAAGTGATTGATGGGCACCCTCTACACTGAGGAAAATTTTGATTGGTTTAGAATTTCAAAAAGAAAAACTAAACTTTCTACTACAAACATTAACATGAAATAAAAGAATAAAAATCTCCTTAAAAATAAAAAATTTCTAAGAGAATTAAACTTTTTGACACAGCAGATGAAACTTACAAGGAATTTGGATACCATCAATTGATTTCTCCTCTCTCGCATAACACAATACTCTCCCTTTGTGTTGGCTATAACTAAGATAACTCATTTGTCTTAACCAACGTTTTCTATATTTTTATTATTGGCATAATAATTAAAGAAAGCATCACATATAAAATATAGACTACTTAGCCAGTTCACCCATACAACATTTTGGCTTGTTGTAAATATAGGAATGAAAAACAGAAAACATATGAACATGGCGTTTGTTTCAGGTATAAAATGAAAAAAAGTAATTCTCTCCATGGAAATATTTGTTCTTAATTTGTATTGCACACTGGGAGAAAAAATTATATGAAGCCTGAATCTGGTGGTCACCCTGCTAGAAGCTGAGAACTGCGAGACTGAATATTTATAAAAATTCATTTTCCTCTCCACCAAAAATTATCTTAAACCCCAAGTAAAGCAAACTACAACTAGGAACCAATGAGACATCTAAGAGCAAAAAGGTAAGGATCATGCTCCAGCGCATGAACAAAAAGATGAAAAAAATCAAACTGATATATTATGTAGTAAATATAGTGATTTACATTTATTATAATTTACAATTTTATACTTCAAAATTACACACTAATGAAGCAACAAAAGGAGTTAATATAATTTATTATTTTTAGGGGAATCAATAATCAAACCAGAGGCAATGTCACCAACAGTAAGGCGGGCCCCCTCTTAAAAAACACTCATGCGTGTCCACACAATCCCACCCACACCCCCCACCCACCCACCCTCTCTTGTAAAAGCTAGAATAAAAAACGCGCTGCCACCCCTCTGTGCAAGGAGGGCCACTAACATCCCTTCCTCTCCCCCACTCACCTCCAAATCACATATGCACACACACGCACACATATACACACACACACACACATACACAAGTATACGCTTGCAACACTCCCCAAATGCCTCCTCCACCCTCTCCTCTATTTACACCAATTAATGATCATGCCTTGCTCCAATATGGGGCACGGGTTCAAGTGTCTGCACACCAAACGCCTCTCAAATGACACCCAAGAAGACTTCACGAGCATGCACACTGCTTAGCATTGTCCTGTGCGCTCAGTCAAATCCACATCATTCGGTATTACTTTCCAAGTTATCACGTACGTCAAAAGGGAATATTCCACAAATCCACCACAAATTTTCACAGAACCAAACCAGCTGAATACTAATAAAAAAACAGCTTTTCCGCACATCACAAAGGTAACAAATGTGCAGTTTTTGACAGACCGAACAACTGACCGAATGGCAGCTTCCGAAAAATGTGCGACACATGCACACACATTCACAGAGAGAGACACATACACACGCACGCACGCTGTGGAAATCACATTTATAGCAATTTGGCAAGAGTGAGCCTTTTGAGTCAATTCTTCCCCTCCTCATGGGAGGCAGTCCCATTGTCCCACCACCACACAGCCCCACCTCAGCATGGCCCCCCCCTTGGCACTGTAGTCAGTGTGTAGTGCACGCATGCGTGCACTACATGCTCACACACACGACACAACGCAACGGAGGCACATCACACGTTTGCATCTCTTCTCTCACCACTTGTTCAGTCAGATGCCTGTGGAAGCTTTGTTTTCAATGAGTGAAAAATACAAGGAAACAAGAGAACACGATCAACAAACAGTAATAAAAATAACTGCCAAGTGATCAATAAAAAAGGAGTATCCAGTGAAAGGGACTACAATTCACAAATAAAATCCAAATGATTTTATATTTTTATTTGGAACCATACTCTTGCTCCAAAAATGGAACAGTTCTTCGTTGCTTGCTTCAATAGTCAAGCTTTGGCAATAATCATTATACAGTGCCACAAATTCACTCTCTGGCCACAGAGTGCCAAAGAATCCCAGCAAATTGGGAAGCAACGAAAACTAAAAGAGTGTGTTTCTTCAATGACAACGTGGATAGGAGGAGGTAAGGAGGACTTGACAGGAAATAAGATGGAGACATGATGTGGCTGATCGATTGACTATTACCTATTCTCTATATATGGGAAGTTCTCTTTTAATGTGACAAACTTGAGATATAAAAAGTAATTATAACTTTTTATTACTGTGTAATAAGTATTAAGTTCTCCAATTGTGATTTAACACAGGAAAATAACCACTCTCTCCAGCTTAGAATTTTAAACGTATTGACTTTCTTCCTCCACAAAATACCCATTTTAAAAATACATTTGACAGAAAACATACAACATACCGTATGCCCTGGCGTATAAGCCCACTTCGACCACTCATGACTGAAAAGACAGAATTGTCACATTTATCCAATTAGATACAACTATGGAAAATGCCTTTAGTTTGTCATATATCTCCCTTTGGTATTTAATAATGGGACTCCAACTTTTTGTGCTATTTCCTTATAAAGGCTGTTCTCCCACTAATGAAATTTCTGCATTAAAGATGGTCATATCTAACTGGCCAGTTGAAAAATGGACAGAAAGCTCCTTAACTGCTTTTTTATTAGCAAATAACTGCCCCAGAAAACATTCATTGAACCCATTGACTCCCATAGATGTTGGTTGAAGTCCTTGTGCTGAAAAAATTCTTTTTATTTTAGGGACAAATTCAATGTAAGATTAATATTTCAATTAATTAATAATTATGCTAAAAATAAATATAATATTGGAAATTCATAAATATTCTTTACATTCTGTGCTGTTCTTTTTGAGCTTGAAATATTACAAGTATCTAATTTCAGTAACAAATACATTGAAACTTTTCAGGAGTTTCATATAAAATATAATTTTCGATGCCAAAAATAAAAGTTTCACAAATATTTTTGAAATTCTGGAAATTTAACCATGTCCTGCAGTAATTTGCCTATTTATAGGCTCAAATTCCACAATGAAGGAATTTCCTAGTTCTGAAAAAAATGATGACTATCTGTTGAGGTAAACGCCAAGGAAAAATTTAGCAAGAATGATAATATATCCCTTGGAAAATGTACAAAGGAGCACAAATATTGAAAATCTTTTAATAAATCTGGGATTTTCTTAAAAATATTA
The DNA here is from genome assembly GCA_037158775.1 of Hetaerina titia. Taxonomy (NCBI): domain Eukaryota; kingdom Metazoa; phylum Arthropoda; class Insecta; order Odonata; family Calopterygidae; genus Hetaerina; species Hetaerina titia. The sequence goes on from CM073769.1 coordinate 3,694,521, forward strand.
ACATTTTGAGTAAAATCTGGAAAAGATCCAAATAATATTTTAATTATAAATGAGAGAGGATATGACTTTTAAAACCAAGCTGCAAAAACTTAAGCAGAGCTCACATTTTTGAGTCTGCAGGATTTGCTTCATTAAGAATGATCAGGCATACAATTGTCTGCCATCTATTAATGGAATGCATGTCTATTTATAAGTTCTATTAATGCATATAGATCAGTTATATTTTTGAAAGATGATATTAAAACATAAGCTAAGAATTTGCTTTCTGATTAATATAAAAAAAGTCAATAGAAATCTTCTCAAATCAATGCTATATTGCATATATATATATACACACACACACACATATATATATATATATATATATATATATATATATATATACATACATACATACATGTATATGTATATAGCTGCTTCAAAATGGAAATCACCAACATTGGAAAATAAAAATCTTTATGAATTTCCATGCAATTCATTCTCAATTCATAACTGCCTAATTGGTGTACAAGTCGACCTGGAATTTATAGCTTCGAAGATTGACTTATACGCACATACGGTAATAGCTTTAGTGTCTGGCTAAGATTGCCAAAATTCAGGAGGATCCAATTAAATACATAGGAACACTGACCATTGAAAATATTCATGTTTCCAATCTCATTAACAGCTATTAGTTAATTTGCTTATCTAGCAATAACAGCCTTAGGTAACACTAAAGACTGAGATAATAAAAGAAATGACAACCACTCCAAAAGATATCTTTTCTACAGATAAGTAGTCAATTCCCAAACTCAGCGTGATTAGAAATCACTTATTAGGCTCTCTTTTAAATGTCCTTCTTTAAAATAATTCAATTATGAAATGCAAATGCATACATGATCCATTAAGTTAAGGAACTAAAATAATTTGGCATGTGTGACATGTTAGTTTTCAGTATCAATATGTATCCCAGTATGGTGACTTGTTTTTAATTTAGGTAGTTGATATAAAGACACAATTATACTAAAATAATGTCTTTCAAAAAGATCACTAGCATTCATACAAAACAGCTGCCCTGTAGTTATGAGTGATTTTTCCTCAAATACAATTCTCTGCCCACTCCTTGCTCCCCAGATTCAAAGATTAATTAATAGTGTTCTGTCTGCTATTGCTGTTTACAGCCTGCCTGCCTTTCAGATGAATGCCTCCAAACAATATCAACAATGACAACAACAAACCACCTCCTAGAAAGCATTTCCAGTCCAACTGGAGGTGGTCCAAGGAGGAACAGAGAATTATATACTTGACTCTCCTTCTAAACATTGTCCGTTGTCCTCAAAAGCACCTCCCACCTCACCGAATCCTACCTCCCCCCACAAATCCTCTCCACACCTGCTTCCACAGGCATGGCTCCTGGCAATGCAGAGCCTAAGCCACACCACATGGCTTCTGGACCCTCCTGCCCCAAAAGGTGGGGGACTGCTGACTTGCCTCCCCTCCTCTTACACTAATGGAAAACATTCAATCTTCATCCGAGTGGAAATGATAAAAAAAGACTGTAACTGAACACAAGACACATGACAAAGGTATAGCAAAGAGCTTTATCAACTTTGGTATCATTCTGTGATGATAGTCAAGCATGGTCTGCTCTTAATGCTACACACTGTTAAGTTTCCTTGGGGTCCACACAGAGGAGCAGCCAGCTTGCGATGATGTGCTCCAGTCATGAGTTGCTTGCTTGCCTTCCTGTTTGTCTTGAGTCAATCCAACACAGAGTGGTCGTTTGCTTTGTGCCGCCCTCACCTGGCACTCAATCACCTTAGCCCTGTCAGCCAACAGGAAAGAACCACTGCAACAAATAATACTAAACCCGCTTCTGGCTGCACAAACATCCCAGAGTCAGCACTGGTTGAGGCTTCAGCACATTGCCCTAGAGGGAAAGGAAGTAAGCAGGCCAAGGATTATTTGATGGGGAATATTGTGAATTGCAACTTCCATGTCATGCATGGCTGATACCGTGAAAATCATTACACTAGCCAAAAATTAGTTCTTAATCTTTGCCAATATTGGAATGGGGACATTTACTTTATATTTATGAAAATGCGAGGAGTTTTGGTTGTTTAAAATTTAATTTACCAATAATTTTTGACTCAGCACAGAAATAATATTTTCTAATTCCTTTTTGACAAAACATGTTTATTTTACATGTAACTTCCGCAATCTATTTGCTTTGCCAAGATTAGGTACATAAAGAAGAGAAGAAAAGGTTAATATACCATTAGTTTACCAATGTTCGACACATCGGGGAGGGTGGGTGGTGGAGACAGAATCAGTAGTCTCCTGAGGTAGGGGCTGCTGGAGGAAGAGGTGAAAATTACCCACAGAAAATGAATGCCTACCCTTCACTTACTCTGGAAGTGGGAATAAAATGCACATCCTCTTGCCAGAAAACTACAGAGAGCATATGTTGTTCACATTCCAGAAAGGATAATATATACTCTTTAAATTTTATGTAAAAAAATACTTGTGACAGAAGTGGGTTGGTTTTTAGGGTGTTCTAAAAATGCAAGCCATATCATAATCTGAATTCATTCCTCAAAAATCATCATCATGACAAAAAAACTTACTAATGCAAAGTGAGATTCCAGCTGATCAGCAATTTTTGGTGATATGATAGTAAATGTTGAAATTTCGACTGAATTAATAACTGACCATCTTATTACGGAATGTTTTTATAAGGTCATTGCTCATTTAAATGTTAACATTGACACAATATTTTGATTACTTTTATTGGGAGCAGTATGCAGGTGTCATATGTTTTTGGTGTCGTAAATCTTATTCTTGAATTAAGCCATTTGAATTGCTATACAATTTGCTTTGGTCACAATTTGAGAAAAATAACGACTCTGCAAAAAATTGTATTTTATTGCTAGTAGAGGCAGCAATGCCGCTGGTTTGGATAAAAACAAAATAGGACCTCAGAAAACGCTCTGAGGAATTATGAAAGTACTAGCAACACTGTAGACTCAACAGGGGATCCACCTCTGTCAGTAACTACAAAGGAGTATCACACCAAAACTCAATGAGCATAATTATCCATTTGGCTCTTTTCAGTGGAATAAAGAGAATTCAAATAAGACAATTCAGGGTAAGAATTTAGAAAGCAGACAAGACACCAATGAAAAAAAATCTGTTTCAGTATACCCAATATGTTACACCGAGTTTACACGATAGTCTTTAGGAAGAAGTCCACTATTTACTGACATTTTAATTCATTGATATTATATTGTCCAAATATGGAATTTTATTTTATTTCAAATTCAGATACTTTGAAGTAAAATATTTTTGTACCTTGAATTTCAAAATATTAAGATTACTGTAATTAGGCTATTGATTATCAAGTGAGTGATGTGATTGGTGACCCTCAGTTTCAATTGCCCTGCCATTTTTTTATTATGACATAAGTATTTTTGCTACTAGCATTTCAAAACGGATACAATCTATAAGACTGTGATCATATAATTAATTAAGTGATAGCTTGCACATAAAGTTCTATGTTGTGACAACAAGAGATAACATTAGATCAAATCATGCCCGTGGTTCTGTATTAAGTGCATCTTTTTCTGGGCAATACTCAATTTGATTAGCACATATTTTACCCCTGATTATTGCTTTTTCAGAAAACTAAAGCTTTCAACCATTTTTAACAATCTGAATGTCCCAGTCATATCTGTAAGTCAACTGGTAATACATGTTTAAATAGTCAAACAATTGGAGAGAGGGTTACTTCTGATTTACATATTTAGCTAAGCATGATCGGAAAATTTTACACGACAACACAAATCTTGAGTCTGTTGCAGATACCAAATTTCCGTCTCTCGGTCTCTCAACATTCCATATTCCATCGACTTCCCACTACATTTAATTTCATGAGCATCCAGAATCCTTCCCTGGACCTCTCTTCATCCCTCAACACTTTCACCTCTTTCCTTAAACGCCGGATAGTAACTTAGCTCTCTCTCTGGTTGCATACTATGTGCTCTCCTGCTATCTTCTTATATCTGTTCTTGACATTATTTGTTAACTTTTCATTGTTGTTTGTTGCTTTTACTCGTTCTTTTTTTCTTAGTGTATGTTATATGTCAGCCAATTTAACAGCCTTTGTGCCGTTTTTGGCTGCTTTGTTCAATAAATATATAAAATTTTCTCATCCTAAAGCCAAGAAATAATTATCATTAATAAGTTACATAAAAATAAATAAAAAATTATTCCAGTCTTTGTTGCAATATTTTAGTTTTCACATCTATATATGCTCAAGGCTAAATCAATTTTTTTTTAAAGAAATGTACATTGGTGAAATTTAAACCATCAACTGCTTCCTTGCTAAAGCAAATATTAAAAATCAATGCAGGTACTTAATTAAGCAAATGCTAAATGCAAATGCTCACACAAGTGCTAATAATATAATGGTGACATTACTCAATTGAAACAGTTCAGGAATAAATTATTTTATCACAATTTTGAGTCATTTTTATATAAAGAACTAAGAACATAAAAAATACATAGCCATACTTCAATTCCTATGTTTTGAGATGGCATGAACTAAAAATATTATAGAGAATGTAAAGATGTAAAGTGGAGAAAATTTATACAATTTACATCAAAGGTCATTACATCAATTTATTCAAAGGTCACCTGTTATTATTTCTGTATCATAAGAGTTTTACTGGCTAAATTGGATTCATTTCCCACTCCTGCTCAAAAGGTTACCAAAACACTATGTATAAAATTTTGTTCGAGTTTTTATATACTATGTATCAATAAAATATTAAAACTTCATGAAATTAAAAACTTGCCATTATGTTTGAGAAATAGACTACAAATGGGTTCATATATCTGAAAACTCACCATTCACTGTGACATTGAATGCCCATATGCCAGCGGACGGAGTTTGGTCACCCACAGGGGGGATGGGATTGCGAAGGCAGGAGTCCGTCACAGATGAGAACTGCAGCATCTTCTTGTCCCCACTCTCAGACTCGGTGTAAATGAAGCAGTAGCGCCTTGCACCCACCGACTTGCGGCTCACTGGAGATGCTATCAGGTAGTTGGTGCCATTGTCTTCCCAGCTGCCATGGCATGAATATGCTGCATTGGAGAAAGAAGGGTTACAGTGTTTAAGGAAGTAGTCATGACACCATTCCAGACTCCTTTCCTTCCAATATTTCAGTTGGCATACAAACAGAGATGTTGTTGGTTTACTGTTTAAATGGGTAGCAGCAACCACACCCACATGATAAACCAACCATATCTTTTGCATAGACCCCGCTCAAGGGATATTTAAGCCTGCTCTTCTCATTCCATGGCTGTAATTTTCCCAGTAATCTATTCCATGAATTTGGCTGTATTCTTGAGCTACTAATTAGAACCTTGTACTTCTGAAAGTAACCCTTTATACTTAATTTAAAACTAAACACCAACTTCATTCACATTTTCAGGTCTTTAAATTAATCTACACCTGATTTATTTTCAAAGTTTCCATCTCTCCCCTCACAGCTGCAACCCTCAAATGCCCTATCATCTCTATTGAATGCTTCTCCTACAGTTAGAAGTACTAAGGGTACACATTTTTCAACTCTGCTTCCTCAAAAGCACAACTAGCCCAACATGAACACATCCTTTTGACTTTCTTTTCCTCTGTGATAAATTCAAAAGGTTGATTCCCTGCTTCCATAATGCCCATCCCAGTGTTTCTTTAACCACCCAGTGCAGGCATATTTCTTAAGTATTGGCAATGTTCTCAACTCCTGGCCCTAATTAATCCTCAGTTATTTCAATGTAATGGTCGAAGTTGTTAACAGAACCATGGCGCAGGTATAAATCTTTCCCAAGTCCAAAAGCCTTAAATATCTCAACACTGTCCTTCAGAAGAGTAATGCAGCGATTCCTACAATTATAGCATATCACTATCTTTTCAAATTGTTTCATAGATGGAAAATTGAAATCCAACTCTGCTAAATATGTCACATTCATCAATTTTACTTTATTCTTTGTATTGTACTTCATTCAACTCAACACACTCCTTGCCACTAACTGGTGCAAAACCACCATTTGCCAGTTTTTCAGTCCATTTCATGCTGTCATCAAAATCATCCATAATGCATCTAATAGGGGTCATTTGATGAGAGGTTCCTCATTCCACGGTCCACATGTTTTTTCCTTCTTTTCCCCAGTCACTTTCATAACACAAGCAAACTCCTCTGACTCATCTAACATCTCTTTCTTTGGATTCTCCTGGTGCATAATATTAGCAGACTTTCTATTGTCGCCCATCTTTCATTTTCTTCCAATTTGAAACCAGCCTGGTTCACAGTCTGATCGATGAAATTTGAGCTATTTCTAGAAATATGACCTGGAGTGTTACATGTGAAATAGACAACATTTCTGCTGCCTATTACTCCATGGAACTCATTCATTTTTAATTCCATCATCCCCAAGGCACCTACTATTTGTGCTATATTTGCCTCATCACCCCTTCTTTGCCCTCACCTCTTCTTTCCTCTCATGGTCTTCGTTGATTTTTTCTAATAGTTCATTTAACAATAATTTTTTCAATACCATCAATGAGACAGTCTTCATCTCTTTTCAGGAACAAAACTAAGCCCACATACCTCTCCTTTGACAGTATCCTACGTGTGAAAGCCATATATGCCTTTCCTGGTAGAGTAAAATCCATCCATCAAATTTTGACAACAACCGTTGAACCTTTGATAAACATTCCTTCATTGACATCATTCCTCTCATTCAATGTCACTAGCTCCTCAATTAGTGTCACTCAGTGAACCCATGAAAAACTACAGAAAATGTCCTTATGGATTTCCCATGCATCGTGAGGATGTGTACAGGCTTCAACCACAATATGGTACTGATCTTTAACATGCTCCATGAAAAATACAATGTTTTCACATTCCTTTTATGTTGGGAATATACTCATTCCTTAATTTTACCCAAGTATGCCAGTTCGAATACTTTCCATAGCCTTCTCTCTTGGGAAATAATCAAGTCACTGTTTTCATATCCTCCCACACTATCTGGAATTCCCTCACACACCAGTAAGTGTACGATGGAGTCATTATTTCATCTTCACTTTCAGTTTATTTCCTTTAACAGCGAAAAAAATGAGACAGGGCCCAAGAACTGTGTTTTTATAAGAGGTAATAATTAATAAACAAGTGGTAACCGATGAACTCACACCTTAGTGGTATCAAGAACTACTAGTGGATTACCACATCACGTGATACAAAAAAGTACGTAAATGCCTTAAGTACCCAAATATCAATACAAATTGCATAAAACATAAAACTTCACACTTACAACATTATGTAGATGATATGTCTGCAAGCAACAACATATTATTTATGCACGTAGATGCTTTGTTAACAATTGTGGAAATATTGTGAATTTATTTTTCTCTATTCTGGCTCCATTTACAGAAAATATAACCATACAGATAAATATCAAAAAAATACCTATCATACAATTGATTTAAATTATAGTTTCATCACTTCCTACCTTTATTAAAAAAAATGATGACCCAAGAATTTCAAAATCACTTTGTCAAAATGTTAAAACATTGTTTCTTCTAAAAGAATGCACACAAGGACATGTAGTTACTGATCAACGTTCAAAATTTTTTTGAGTGATATCAGGTAAAATACCTTTCGCTGAACTTAGATGTATGTAAGACTATCAGTTTTTTAAAAAAAGGAGTAAGTCAATAATTTTTTCTTCAAAGTAAAAAAAAATTCTTCCCTCTGCATCATGCTTCAGATTGCTCCTGTTTTGCTTCACAATTTCATGATAAAATTTAAATGTTTTGAACATTTGACTGTGAAATGAATTTAGAAAACAGAAACTGTAATTGTATTTCAATAAATCAGTGCAACGAGCAAATCTTTCCAACCACCTTGATCCATCATCTTGGTGAAATGAAGCACATATATACAATATGTAGCAAATTCAATGATTTTTTTAAAAATGCATTCCAGTTTAGTCAGGAGAGTGGTTTACTTTAACACTGTAGACAAAATAATTTGGGAAACTCTAGCCTATGGACTTATAAAAAATATCACATGATATTTTACTACTCATACCTTAAGACTACCCTAATTTAATCTCATTGCAAAATAACAATACAAATGATAAATTGCCATGCAAGAATCAGGAAGAAGGATAAAGGTACAATGGACAGTGATAACTGATATATCAATCAAAATTGAATGGGATTGATAGAACCAAATGATACTTGAGAAATCTAAGTTAAAGGTCCTTAGCAACTGACTGGTCATTCTTTTTTTTCTTCTTCTAAGGCCCCACCTTCTGCTCCAAATAGACAGGAGCTTGAGGAACATGGGTGAGCGCATACCCACTCTGGATGCAGCTTTCCCTGCCACTACTGCCATTTAAGTCTTCAACAGAGCCACTCTCAAGCACACTCACCAGAGATGGCCTCTGCGCTGCATGAGGAGTGGAACTCCATCGTGTCTGAGGCACTGCACCCCACCACCAGGGACTCAAATGCCTCACTGCCGCCGCTGCAGGCTTCTCGTCGCCGTCGACGTCGCCACTGCTCCACCCCACTCTGCTTGTCCCGACCCCCTCCCCCACCATCTCCTCCGCCAGTGCCACCCCCACCCCCCTTCTCGCCCATGGTGAGTACCAAGCCTATGTCCCGCTCCCCACGGCTCACCCCAGTGATGGTGTAGCGCCCCAAGTAAGGGCATTTCCGTGGCTTCATTGCCTCAGCTGTGGGAAGATCACATGAGCAAAAGTTGTGAATCTCAGTTGAACAAACCATAGCTAATGAGATATGACTTACTCTCTGGAAAGCTCGTAATAGCCAAATTATTCTGATCAATAGGATTTAAAAGCAAACCACGGGTACACCATTTTTAATGCGTGGTTTAAGGAGAAGTGTCACCTTAGTTCATGAATTAATAATGAGCAATGAAGTTAATGTAACACTCATTTATTAGTATTTTGTCTACAGGCATGATGTGAATATACTTATTTATTTATTTAGTCTTAGTCCGAAAACAGCACTTATGGCCTTTACATCAGACTATTAACAGTGAACCCAATGAAGACACCCAACCACACATCTAAGATTACACACACCCACACACAGCCATAGGTGGAGGAAAATCCACCCAGGCAGGAATCGAACCCGCGACCCTTGGATTGGCAGACGAGGATGTTACCCCGCCGCCACAGAGGGCAGCAAATACACTTTGGGATTCTTATTAACTTTTGAAATATGCTCTTAAAAACTTATTTTGGACTCATTCTGAGGTGCCAATTTTTTAAACTGTGCCATTTCAGCTGTTTTCTTCTACAAATAAATTTATATTAATGTGAGAGGGGTGAGTTAGTGCTCACTTGCCTGTTTAATTTAATTTATCTACATAGCAAAGTAACAAACACCCAGAGGAATTCAACCTTTTCAAAACAAAAGTAAAGTGTTATTTCACAATGAAATCCTCTCATAGTATTCATGAACAGAGCTAAATATTTTATCACCTTGTATATTTTTATATTTGTATCCTACTGGTGAGCATTGTGTAATATATAATGGTGCACCAATGAGAACCAATTTTTAAGGGACAGAGGAAAGTGCAGTTTACATGAAATATTATTAATAGCTATAATACATGTTCCTCGATAATTTTATGCTATTGTTAAATAAATAATAAATTTAGCATATTTGAAAGGATTCATAAATTTGATTTCAATTTTATGAGAAAGAAATAACCACAACTAATAATATTAGCAAAAGCATCATTTTCTAATGATGACTAAGAATTATTTGCGACACGATATAAAGCCTGAAAAACCGACTTCTTGTACATTACATTGTGGTGCTCTGAAATGTGAAATTTCAGAAAAACAATCCTTTAATAATAGAAAAACTGACAAATACATCAAAGTTTGGATAAAGCTAAAGGTCAAGAAATTATTAACTCCAAGGTACAAAGAGTTATCCTTGGGACCATTGTTAAAAATGCACTTTTGGTATTATGACCTTTAATTTTGCTCAAACTTTTGATTAAGAGAATTTACGGAATAAATACCTCATTTTTATTGAACTCTAAGACCCTTACTATACTCTAATATTATCATTTAACATTTTTTAAAACACAATGGTAGAGTAGTACTTACTAATCAGAGTAGTGTATGGCAGTGTAGCAGGGTTGAAGAACAAAGGACTACAAGCCTCCTCTGGTATTCGGGCAAAAGTACCTACAAGCATGAAGCAAAAGAATAGTATTAACTTCTTTTCAATGGGCAACAATCATCTCTTATACTTTCTAAATGCAAATGATAATGGATATCAACGAATTGAGTGAAAAACAATTGATTGGAACAAATTGCAAACAGGTGGCCATGGGAACAAAAAAAGATACATTTAGCCAAATTAGAAAATAGCTTAAAATCATTGCTCCACTTATGAAAAAGTAATATACCCAAACTCACTTGATTGTTGAAGTTCAATCACATGTGCATCCCGGCGATAGAACACCATGCAAACATATCCAGATTGACTGAAAGAAAAGAGAAGATGCTAGTAGTCTTCAAAGGAAAAAATTACAAAAGCAGTTTTTGCACATGGAGAAATCTAGTAATCAATCTCAAAAGTATTCTCTGGAGCAAAAGATAGAGAGTTATACAAGACCCACTATGAAAGTAAGATGCATTCTCTGGGAGAAATAGATTTATTGATCGTACTTGAACAAATTCTTAAAATTCTTCAAAATACTCTCCCACTGCATCAATACACTAGCGGAGACGTGTCTGCCATGCCTAGAAGGTACCCTGAAAATCCTTAATGGAATGTCTCTCAGGAACATTGTAACATTCTTTAGGATGTTATCCATGGTCTCCCAATGCTTTCATTAGTTAGTAACAATGAAGGACGTGTGGCTGGACACTCCATCGTACCGTGTTACGAAGTCGAAAAACACACTTCACACAGAGGCATGTCGTTCCGATTATCCTGCTCAAAGTAAACTGGTCACTGGCTGCATTGAAAGGGCAGATCCTCCAACACATTTCCTGACCAGATTTACTGTGCAGCCATGGATAGTCAAGTCACAATAAATTCATATGCATTACATTCATAATGAACCATGTACATACGTGTACATCCAAAAAAAACATTGTTTTAATCCAACAACACAAAGGAGAGGTTTAGATGTCTCTCTCTAGTAACATTCATACACTCGACTACAAATAAAATAACCATTCATATATGAATAACACACAACAAACTTCAATGGTATCCTAATATATGCCAATGATAATGCTATCTTTCTTTATTCTCCTAACAAGTTCTTTGACAGACACAGGATATAGGTCTCACTAAACTGAAAAAGGAACAGATAAATATTAAGGAATTGTCAATAACCAATTTCTTCATACACTGAAAACATATTTTCCCAAAATTTACGGAGCAAAATTTGGTGCACCACTAAAATGAACACATGCTTGAACTTCACCTGGGCAACTGGAATGTAATATGCTTGATCAAATTGGGTACATTCTGCAATGTACCTTGCAATAGATTCTGTTATTTAAAAATTATAACTCTATGGAATATACAAAATAATTTGAGTCGAGGTTGATGCTTTATAGTGATAGTGACATGACACCTAATAATTTGCATTTCCACGGAATAGATTTTTATTGCTGATTATAGTTGCACTATATGTACTCTAGTATCATCAGGACTAGTCAATGGGTATATGCAGCTGGTCAAGATGATGCTACAGAGTAGTGAAACTAGTTGGCAATAAAATCTATTCCGTGGACAAGGAAAATCTTATGTGTCAATTCCCAATCAAAATAAATACCAATGATGAATTTGAAGGTTTCCAGTTTTTAATGTTTTTTCCAATCATAAGTCCACTGCTTGGAGAATACAACAGATCCTGAAGTGTCCATAGTCAAACTGGGGAATGTAATCAACAGAAAAATGAAAGTGATAGATATCCTGCATATGCTGAATTTCCTTTCCTGTTACCATGCCTTAATTTTCATTGACATACTATATCTCACCCCCAAATATCATGCACTGAATATTTTAGCAAATATTAATTTATATACGTACTAACAAATAAATATTTTTATATGGAATATTTAAAAAGGACAACTACTACTATATAAGACAAATTCTGACTACTTGAACTTCATTTTTTGAAACTATTCAAACAATTAGCCTCAAGGAATTGCTGCAAAACAGATATATTGACTGAAGTATTTGATCTTGCATCAACTGGACAGAGTTGCTACTCAACTGTTCCTCTCGATGGTTGTCTCAAGAGTCTGCATCTTCTGAATCAATTTCTTCATAATCTCTTTGCCTGTACTGTTATATGATTTGTTTATCTTTCTTGCCATTATATATTTTGGTTAATCTGCTTATTTTATTATTATTTTCTTATATTCATCAGCAAGAAAAGTCCATATGCTGATTGGAACTGTAGATTGAATACATAAATACCCTGGGCATTGGTGTTCCGAAGGGTGCTGCGTGTTTGGCTTACCTCCAATCCTCTATACTCAATAGAGGAGTATTATGAGCTCGATTTTACTAGCCTAAAATTATAAGGTTTAGTGTCTATGTGGTGTGGCTAGTGTCAGTTAAGGTGTAGTGTTTAGTGTCATATCTATGTATATGTTTTTTATTTGATTGTATATTGTGCTCTGTAGTGTGTTATTATGTTCCTGTAAAAATGACGACATCCACCATATGTAAATATGATTAAGATGAATAAAGTTGTTTATTATTATTCTGTTGTGCATTTCCATGTATTTTTTAACTCGCATACAACCCTGGTGGGAAAATGCTACTTGGACTAGCAACAACCTTGAGAGAACAAGGGACTACACCGCAAGAACACAAGAGCAGCTACTCACCATCCCATTGTGACGTGCGTCACAAGTGTCGCCTGGCGCTCGCCTGTCTCTTCCACCGAATGGCACACCACATGCATCTCTGCCTCTCCCCCTCCTCCTCCTCCACCACCTGCACCACTGGCACCCCCCCTGGGGGACCCTCCTGCTCCCTCCGAGCCGCCACCACGCCTCCGAGAGCCACCCTTGTGAAGCATTCGCCCCGATGAGCCCCCATCCCCATCCTCAGCCACAGGCGATGACAGCGACGCAGGAGAGGGCACCGAGAGGGCAGGGGATGTTGGTGGCAGCGAGGATGAAGACGATGAAGGGGATGATGATGCTCCTCCAGGCCCCGAGGTCGCATTGCTGATCTTTAAGGTGGCATTCTTGTGACTGAAGTGGAACGACTTCTTTGAGTCAAGGGTGTGCCAGTGGTGGTGCTCCGTGACCCAAGTGGGGTACCTGCAGCGGGATGAGTGGTTCTCTACTGGAGAAGGGGAGAGAGGAAATGATGAGCAGATGAAGCGAGCATCACATTCAACTATAATCAACAACTTCAGAACCATCAACTCATGCAGCCTTAAGGTCAACGGTAAGTGCATAACCGCAGCTTCTCCTATCACCCTTCGTAAAAATGTTTACCTGGCCATGACATTTCAAAACTTGAGTGTTTCATAACTAGGTAGTATGATGTTAGTGCACTTTTAATAAATTGGTAGGGTTCAACAGAAGATCCCTTTGTGAAATAAATTAACTGGATTCATACTAAAAAAGCATCTTTCAAAAGATATAACTGATTTGAAAATGTTCACAGCACATAAAACAACACAGACTGAAGACAGAAAATACTTTTCTATGTTTCACCAAGATGACAACTGCGCAGGTGCGCAACCCAACATGTCAGAAAACTGTAGGGTATTTGAGGAGGGAGTTGGTCATTTACTCGCAAGGCCATTGACAAACTCACCCCTAAAGCTCCACATGCCCCATTCCCCTGGCCCTACCTCTCCAAAATTTCCTAGTTGAACTTGATTCAGTTCGAGGCAGGCTACACTGCACCCTTAAACATTCAACTCCTCTAATCCCTAAATGTAGAGTTTACATCTTATGGAGTCTGGAAGTTAAGTGGTGGTATATCAGCTGAAGGGGCAAGGCCGTCCACAGAATATAGCACCGTGCTACTGACATACATCTTCATTTAATAATGATGAAATCTCAAGAATGAAAATATTTCACAACCAATAAATCAAGATTTCAGAAATTGGCTGTCAAACATTTTCTTGCATTCAGTAAGTCACAACTTTTTCAACAAAGATAAGACAATTGTAATGGCTCTTTCAAATGTGAGAAAAATTACAGATATGGATGAATTAGTTATAATTTATTTCATGGCCCTTAAATCTTATCCTCCAAATCTAATTCAAATTTGAGTTCCGAAGAAAAATGCAAAAAAGTGAGAATAAATGGACAGTCTTGGGCATGTTTCGTTCAGACAAGAGCAAAAAACATTCCAATTTCAGAAAAAATGTTCCAAGCACATGCAAAAATGTTTGCTGAAAATTCAGGGTTTAAAACTTCTGTTTGGTTGGAAGGTATTTAATCTCGTCATAATAGTGTGGTGCAATGTGAGGCAAATAGTGTGGATATTGCCTTTGCTTTCAACTGGTTACCAAAAGTATTGATTGAAAAATTGCCATCCAAAAAGTATTTTCAATGGCGATGAAAATGGCTGCTTTACCCATGAAATCTCAACAAAACTTTAGTGAATTCAAGGATAAAAATGTAATGGAGGCGAATATTCCAGAGGTTGAATCACTGTTTTCATTTGAAGAAACATAGAAAAGGTATGAAAATGCCACTAGCAGTTGGCAAAGCTGCATGATCGAGATATTTTCAAAAGCCTGGATGGAGCATGGCTTAAATTATTGAGGAATGGTTGCTTTCATTTAACTGTAGAAGGAAAAAAGTGGGTTGAAAAATAATTCTTTCCTGGGGAAATGCTATACTTATCAAAATTTAACAAATATGAAATCTGAATCATTGTCAGCAAATACCACAGTCATCATCAAGCAAGTGTGGCTCTGAGGATTATTATTTAGCTGAAAGTTAATATAATGTCCAACTCTCCAGGGATTGCAAACTATCTCAATTTCATTGACCATCATCCCATAACAAGAACAGTTATAGTCATAATGTAGAGAAGTTAGTAGAGGTGCAGCAGTGAGTTTTCCAGTCCAATTAACTAAACATTTGTGGGAGAATTTACTCTGAGAAACTGCTGAGTTTCATAATCATTTAAATAGCATATCATATGCATCAACTGCAACAGAAGTTCCATTGAGAAAATGCAAAAATGAGTTGAACTAAGGTAAAAATAGCTTTGATAAAATATTATTCAAAATATTGGGATGACAGATGCATTTAATGTGAACTGGGATTGTACATGAGGTATTTACTACGCTGACATATATGAAGATATCTGAATCATGAAAAAATTGTCTAAATTTAAAAATGTATTTTGAATATTCGAGGTGTGTGTACTTGTGATATCACTGTGACATTGAATTTTCCTCAGTGATTTCCCTTCACAATTGATTAAAGTCCATCACTGCTGCTCCCTTCTAGGCCCACTTACCTTTAGTGAGACGCATTGTCCTTGAGCCCTCTGTGGCCGTCAGCAGTCCATTGCATGTGGCGTCCCCTGACTGTGCCACTTCTATTGTGATGCGGCGGTCTGATCTTGACTTGCGGTCATACACAAAGCAGCGGTAGCGATCCTCATTGGAGGTGGCCATCATGCGCTCCAGCATGCCGACCAAGTACCTCGTAGAGCCATCCTTCCACGTGGCCAGACACACCAACTCCTCCACTGAAGGGGAGAGGATGGGAAAAAACCGACATAATCAAGCATGTAAGTATTTCAACAGGTGTACAGAGACACTCCCGTTGCATAACTTGTCTTAAAACATAAGATTCACTTGAATCTGAAAAGGGATGATGTCAAAAAGATAATGGTAAAAATATAGGTATATACTTTCTCATACTGGATTAGATGAATACATAACTAATTATGTATGTTCATCACATAAACAGTGACCATAGAGAGATTACCAGTACAATTTCTTAAACTTGCATTCTATTAAAAATCATTTGTAGCATACTCTTGACTTCTAATGTTATCACATCCATCATGACACTGTATGCTCATATAACTTTTCCTTTTGCAACACTCCCTGCTTTGAATACTATCACCAACTGAAAAATTATTAACATATATTGGTGAGCATCCTGCCACATACAAGCAGAACTCAAAAGAACATCTTAATAGTTTTCAAAACAGCTCTTAGAAGCTTCTTTTGTCATTATATACCATTAGGTAAATTTGAATATCTCATTTTGTTTTAATAGTGGTATTTATATTTTTGGATTTTAAACATTGTTTTAATATTATCGTTCAGTTAACTCCTCACAATTGGTAGATATGTCCCTCTGGTGTTTGCCCAATCAAATATGAGAAAATAAAATACAAAATAAAATACCCAGCAAATTAAAATGGTTGAAAATGAATAAGATAAATGCATATTTTTCACTTAGCTAGCAGATTTGCAGAACAAACATTGCACAGACCCATGAAGATCATGGGAGAATAACAGTGACATAGATTTTCTGTGATTAGTAATGTTAACCATTTTATGAGGGTAGCCAGAATAAATTGGGAAACATTATTGCAGATCAATTGAGTACCAAAGCAACAGTTACCACAATTTATTACATAAAGAATGTGCTCTTGTTAATTTCTATAACTGGAGTAAACCTTCAAATATAATCCATAGGGAGAAAACTGAGTTCATCTGAGAACACTTTCTCTTAAGGTAATTACAATAAAATTTCATTTTCTTAACAATGGATAAGAATATTAATAAAACTGAATATAAATTTAAAAATCATGGTAGCCTTAAGCTTACTTAACATCACTATAAATTGAGTTTGGTCATTTTCAATTATCTGAAGACTGAATTCCAATGTTCCCCCATTAATTAATGTTCAGTTTTCTATTAGTTTTATCATATTTTTTATTTTGAATCCTTCACTGCAATCCCTGCATGGACATAACTATTTTTGCATTTCTTTAATCTTAGAAGAAATGGTTTTTCATATTTTTATACTGTAGGAGTTCCATAGAGGTACAGGCAACAAATGTAAAATATTGTAAAAAGTCATAAAGGTGACAAAAAACTGCTATGTCAATGCATTGAATTTTTATGCAAAGTTGGCCAATGTACATCCTGAAAGGTCTGAACCTGGATTAATTTCTTCAATTATCCTTAGATAATCACATTCACTAATAGGAAATATTGCTGTTTAACATCTTCATGACAACTCAAATTAATAATAAATGTAAATTTAATCCATTGGACTAATTTTTAATACTATAAAAACCTACTATTTAGTTGGAATACATGTACCTTACAAATCAAACAAATTTATTTTCTGTAGTAATATCTACATGTAAATGTGCTTATCTGCAAATCATACTTTTATACAAAAATTACACATCATGCCACTTTAAGAGCAGGAAGGGTTGCTGAAAAAGGATATATTTCAACAAAAAAATTTGATTTAGAATGCAACCAAACCTTGACTGTTATCAGTGATGTAAGAATAAAAATGGAAGATGTGAAATTATTAAAAAATTAAAATATTAAACCATTTCTCTTTAAAATGTTCAATATATAGCTGACCTTCTCATCAGGGCTGAATCATTAACTTTTGAAGAATTAATAAATATGCATGTATCAAACCCTACATATTTGTATTAAATAGTGTAGCATTTAATTTTTTTACATATAAACACAAAAATTTCTTGATACACCTTTTATTGAAACTTCATGCATTTTCAATATTTATGCTTTACACTACAAGATTACTTACCCCAATTATACTTAAATAATTAAAGGCCACTAAAATGACTTTCAGTCATTTCAATTTAGATTTTAGAATTATATACAATTAGTATATATATCAAGACTCAGGGCTAAGCATTAACTTATCTCTCACCTGTGCTTTCAGTGCCATGGACATCTGGACAGGCTTGGTATCGCAATAGCAGCCGTGATTCTTCAGTGCATGAATCTACTCGCGAAACAGGTTGGCCACACTCTCCACTACCTCGGTTGTACGTGAAGGTGAAAGGGCCTCGGAATGGACAATGGACCGGCCGGGCATTTGCACGGAACATTGAGTACAGTGTGGCATCTCCAGCAATCTCACCACACAATTTTTGTAATGTATCCTTGTGATCACAAAAAGCTGAAAAAAATTCAAATATGACACATCTTTAATTCATCCTCATTACAAAACTTTGGCAAATTACCAGTATTCCTCACTTTATGCTCATCATTAGCAATCTTTTGATTTAGTTAAGCTATTTTTATTTTGCTCAGTCATTATTCCTCCTAAATTCCTTATCTTTCTTCAGCCAGATTTACCATTCAGTTTGAAAATGATCCACGAAAGTCTCACAATGTAATGGTGTAAGAAATTATCTATATATATATATATATATAAATAGGTATAAGGAAAGGGGATAGGAAAACACATAAAAGGCGAACACAGGACATGTGGGGAAGGCGGTTTTTGAGCAGATCACGAAAGTAAAAATATTTCCTTATCCGGGATATGAACCACGGACCTTCCACTTTCCGGGCGGATGCTCTACCTTCTGAGCTAATAAGGAAACCTGATTTACCTTGAGATCTGCGATCTTATAAAGCGCCAAAGTGCTCCGATAGATGTTGCCCGAGAGATGGCGTTATGGAGCTGTTTCACCCACCAAAGGAGAAATAGACGGGACACAAGAAGGGGAAAGGATAGTAGAAAAGCATTCATACGATATTATAAAGGATAGGAACGGTGCGTTTCATGGCACGCATAGCCAGAAGAAGAGATGAGCCACACCTGTGTTCGCGTTTTATGTGTTTTCCTATCCCCTTTCCTTATACCTATTTCTGTTTGAATGAATATTTGTGCGCCGTATGGCGGGATTTTCAAGTTTGAATATATATATATATATACACACACACTTTTTTGGAAAACCCACAAACGTGTAATGTAAATTCACTGATAGTCATAACAAACACAGAAACCAAAACACACAAAAGAGGGACTCACTGGTTCTCGAATTTTCGGTGGTCCAACCACCTTTCTCAAGAGGAATTAGGAACAGAACTTTGGTTTCTGTGTTTGTTATGACTATATATATATATATATATATATACACACACACACACACACACAAAATAAATAAATAAATATGCACATATAAATGTGTGTGTGTATATATATATATATATACATATATAAATGTACTTTTTTTATGTTTTTGTTTTTTATAGAAAAATTGTTTAAAATGTATATGTATAGGGAAAAGAATATATATGTCTATACACACACACACATATATATATGTATGTATGTATGTGTGTGTATACATATATATATAAACACACACACATTCACACATATAAATGTCTTTGAAATGGAACACTCTCCGGCGACACACAAACAAACAGATACAGAATATTCAAAACGGCACGAAGGTCATGCCATTTATGTCTATATATGTACCTAATGTATGTATATATGAAGATGTATATATATGTATGTGTGTGTGTGCATTCTCACAACTAGCTCATCTGTGAACATACAATATTTTTTCTACTTTGAGTTTAAAGCATTCAGGACTTGGTGTATCATTTTCAGGGACTAATAACAAAGTTTCAGGGCAATGGAATCCACCAAACACCTAAAATTAGATCAAATATGGGGCAAAACAGACACATTTTTGTTGCACATTAAAATATATTATTATGATACATTATAGTGACGCAGGAAACTTAATTCTCAGTTTGGGTGTGCATCAAGTATTTATGATCTATCATTTACAAAAACTTTTAAAACACCATATTTCAAACAGAAACTTACTCTCTTTATACTGGAGGACATTGGGATGTTTCTCATTGATCACAACACAGCGATAGCAGTTGTCTGACCTGTAAGTACATAAACAAAATTAATGAATTGCAGAATTGTATTCAAATATGTCATTTAAGAGGATAATATACCCAGGAGAATCAAGATACAGAGAAAAAGACAAAAAAGACACAGTCTATCCTGTTTTTTTTTGCACTTATGACACAGCGAATTTTGTAGCGCGAAATATACTTTCCTGTACTACAATACAGGGCCATTTCAATCATAATGCAAGCCTGTGTATCATGTTACAGGGTTATTTTTACTCTGACAAAGATACATTATTTTAATAGTCATTTAAAAACTTTTTTTTCAAAAATAGGAACAAAAAATCTTGCTGGATTTTGGCCATAACAACAAAGATAACTTTGTATCATTTGATATAAATTTTTGTTTACTTTGGTAGAATCCCTTCATTGTTGGAGCCAACCTTTTCCTTGGCACCATTGATGTTCTTTAGAAAAAAGACCAAAGATTCTGTCTATTCCCTGTTTGTTGGACAGCCAGCCCTTTTTTTGCAGCTATTGTTTTTTTGGGGCACCCAGCAAAGGATACCTGTATCAAAATCAAACCTCTGTGTCACCTGAAACTGCAAGAAAGCATCTTTGAAACAATGGATTCAGAGGACACACACCACATGACAACTGTACCTTGTCTGTCTGCACCTTGAAATACAGAGTATAGACTAATTATAAAGTAATAAATTACATATGATGCATGGCTGAAACCATTGATACAGAAGTCCTACTTCCAAATCTGACTCCTAGTATCAAGATAAGTATATTTTCATTAATTTTGTATCTATTTTCTCCTGGATATCCATAATAAACATATCTTGAAGCTACCTAAAAATATATAATAAATTCAAACATCTATTTTTATGAGTTTTGAAAATTCATATTTTAAGGCAAAAATGCACTCCAGGATAGAGGGGTCTCTTGCAATTCCTCTTCCATGGAAATTCAATGGACTCATGTGTTGTCAAGGCAAAATCGCCAAATGAATTTCCCTTGGAACCATATTCTGTGTTTGGACAAGGTCTTGAAAGCAATAGCTACCCAGCACATTCTCTTTTTAAGGCACCCTATAGTATGGGGTAAGTTTGAATGGCTGCCAAGAAGTAGCAAACATCTTCCTGAACTAAAAAAACCATTCATAAATGATTAAAACAATCCCTGCTGTACACATAGCTCTATAGCGTATCATAATTTCTACTCCCTTTCATCCCCCACAAAGAGTTTACTCTCTTTCTCCCACTCTTTTCTATATATATTATTCTCCCCTTCTGTAACTTCCTCCAATTGACCCATACCTATCTCCAATTACTAGTTCAGCCTTTTAGTGCACCTTCAATCTTTCTAACAAAATCTCCTTTTCCTTTACAATATTCCAAACTTCTATATTTGTCTTCCTCTTCAACAAATTATGTACTTGTTCAATCCTTCAAATCAAATTTAAAGAAGAACC
Source organism: Hetaerina titia (assembly GCA_037158775.1). Lineage (NCBI taxonomy): Eukaryota > Metazoa > Arthropoda > Insecta > Odonata > Calopterygidae > Hetaerina > Hetaerina titia. Next base: position 3,715,953 of record CM073769.1, read on the forward strand.
TAACCTATGTTCATCCCTTTTCTTAAATTTCTAAACAATGCAAAGCAGCAATTCGCATCATAATTCCAAACTAATCTTTTCTTTAATTCTCTACTCAACACGTGATTGTTTCTAAAGGTGCGTCTTTTGTTTTCCCAGGTAAGGTCCTTCATCGAGGTGTTCCTCAAGGCTCTGTTCTTGGGTCTGTCTTGTTTCTTTCTTATATAAATGACCTCGCAGATGGTTTTCAACATATAAATGGTGCTAGCCCCTTGTTATATGCTGATGACACCAGCATTATTCTTGTTTCACCTACTTTTAATGAATTGAAAGTGAAGTGTAAACAAGCTAGTCACATGGAAAAAAATCAAGAGCTCTAGGGCCTCAGGTTAAAATAATAAGGGGGAAAAAAACTCCAAACGGCCGTAAACAACAGTCGCAACTCTCGTCAGACTAATTGCTGTGTTGGATTTCGCGGAAACCACGAAAGATACCAAAACACAACCTCTCAACCAAGAATACCCTCTGTGGTGGTTTATGGGAAATTAATCCACACCATGGACAAGACACAGCCACAAACACACTATCCTGTTTAGAATCCTTCACGAGGCTGTGGGACCACGTTAAAGATTCTAGGTGGAAAGGTAACCCTTCATGAGGCTGTAGGGAAGACCTCGTTAAAGGTACCAGGATGTTCTATAAGTACACACTCTGTGACTATCCACGAAGGACGAGCACAGACCAATCACACACACTAGCACTCAAGAAGCACACACACACGCACTCAAGGGGCCCAACTTCTGGGAGAATCTATAAAAACAAAGAGCACAGACAAAGATAAGCGTCGAACATGCATGTTTCAGCCACAAAAGGGCCCTCTTCTTATTCTTCTCTTTGCCCAGAAGTGTAAGTACTCCTTCCCACCCTCCCCCCGCTTCCCATCTTCCCACTAATCCTATTGGTCCCCCCCCCCACCCTTATCGGCCACTATAAATTGGGGGTCTATCTTCGGTAGTTACTTTCAACCTAGTGTTGGAGGTGCCTTTTTATCCCTTCAGTTCGCTGAAGAGTGCCACTTTGTGGCCGAAACACGCGTGTTCGATGCTTATCTTTGTCTGCGCTCTTTGTTTTCAGATTCTCCCAGAAGTTGGGCCCTTTTGAGTGTGTGTGTGCGTTTATCAAGTGCTAGTGTGTGTGAACAGTTTGTGCTCGTCCTTTGTGGATAGGCACAGAGTGTGTACTTGTACAGCCTGAACCTGGATTCCTAATCTTTTTCCCATTAACAGTTCCCATAGAGTCTTTTGCAGCTTTTGATATCCCTTGCTTGATACATTCCCATTTTTCTTCGATAGTACTCAGCTCTTTACCATCATCCATGATTTCCTCTACAGCCTGCTGATACTCCTTCCTTTATAATCCATTTAATGCTTCAACATTCCATTTCCGAACCCGCCGCCCCTGCCTTATCTTTCTGAAACGGATGCTACATTTCATAACAATTAAATTGTGGTCAGAGTCCAGAGCCTAACCATAATATAATCTAACTAATACCTTTCTGAGTCACCTGGCATTTTCCATGTATACCTACGCCTTTTGTGGTGTCTAAACCATGTGTTGGTGATGACTAACCCCTGTCTCCTGCAGAACTCACTTGGTTTCTCCCACGTTCATCCCTCGTTCATAACCTATGGTCCCCCAGCTCATCACCATCTCGTTCTTCGCCTACCGTCGCATTCCAGTCTCCCATCGCTATCAAATGTTTCCCTTCAGGAACACACACGATTATATCCTCTAACTTATCGCACATCCTATTAACTTCTTCCTCCTTGTGGTTGCTCGGTGAAATGTAAACCTGAATAATGACCAAGTTCGTCGGCTATGCTTTAATCTCTGCGAGTAATATTCTATCAGTAGCTTGCTCTATGTTGACTATGCTTCTTCCTACCCATTTTTTCAATATTACGGCAACCTCTCGTTGGCTCTCATCCCCGCCGCTGTATATCACTCTTAAATTGTCACTCCATTAATCCCCGCTATCCTTCCATCTCACCTCGCATACCTAAAACATCTATATTACCTCTTTCCAATTCAGGCTTAATAAATATATATATATATATATATATATATATATATATATATATATATATATATATATATATATATATATTTCTATGTAAATATATATATATATATATATATATATATATATATATATATTTCTATATACCTGTATATATATCCCTCCCATGGACTACAACCTTGTCATGGTGCCTTGTGTGTTCCGATGACCCCTAGAGCTGTGCTGGCGGGAGAAATAATAATTGCTCCTGGTAGGGTCACCCATGCCAGATAGGTCAAAGATTAGGAGCCAGACGAAAGGTAGTCCATGCAGCATCTGTTCCTCAGTGAGGTGGCTGCAAAGGCCTCTGACCCCAGTGGGACAGCCATTAAGTGATGGTGTCACGTTAGAAACACTAATGAGGAAGGCAATGGGTAACCACCTCAATTATCATTCCCAAGAATGTAATGATGGGCACTATAAGGCATATGAGTCCTGGCAACTGCGGGACTCGGCCCAAGGGGCTGTGTGTCGTGCCCAGCAGCGGGGGAGGCAAGGCTTCCGCAGTCGTCATCCCATGAAATCCTTGCAGGGGAGAACTGATAGAATCTTACTCATAGAGATTAAAGCAGAGCCGACGAACTCAGTCATTTTTCAGGTATGCATGCCACCGAGCAACCACAAGGAGGAAAAAGTAGATAAAATGCACGATGACTTAGAGGATATAATCACGTGTGTCCCTGCAGGGAAACATTTGATAGTGATGGGGGATTGGAATGCGACAGTAGGCAAAGGAAGAGATGGTGGTGAAGTGGGGGAATATGTGTTAAGCATGAGGAATGAACATGGGCAGAAAGCAATTGAATTCTGCAGGAGACAGGGGTTAGTCATCACCAACGCATGGTTTAGACACCACAATAGCTATAGGTATACATGGAAAATGCCAGGTGACTCAGAAAGGTATCAGCTAGATTACATTATGGTTAGGCACAGGTTTAGGAGCAGTATGATAAATTCGCACAGTTTCCCAGGAGTGAATGCGGACTCTGACCACAATTTAGTTGTTATGACATGTAACATCCGTTTCAAGAAGATAGAAGCATTAAGATGTAGAAGTATTAAATGGATTAACAAGGAAGGAGTATCAGCAGGCTGTAGAGGAAATCATGGATGACGGTAAAGAACTGAGTACTATCGAAGAAAAATGGGAATGTATCAAGAAAGGGATATTGGAAGCCGCTAAAGACACTATAGGAACCGTTAACGGGGAAAGGATAGGGAAACCATGGGTAACGAATGAGATGATTGCTAAGATGGATGAGAGAAGAAGATGGAAGAATGTAAATACAGAGTTAGGCAAAATGAAGTACAAAGAGTTAAACAATGAATTGAGAAGAGCTACAAATAAAGCTAAAGAAGAATGGTGGAAAACGCAATGCGAGGATATGGAAAGTTTACAGAAGAAGGGTGAAATTGGTGTGCTATGCAGCAAGGTTATATTATTATCGAGAAGTAAGAAGGCAAGATCTGTGCTAAAAGTTAACGATAAGTGGGGTAAGATAATAGTTGTACCAGAAAAAATCCAAGAAAGATGGAAGGAATATATTGAAACACTGTATGGTAAAGAACTTAGGCCGACAGGGTTAGACATAGAAAAGGAACATGACGTAGAAGAAGATAGGTTAGGTCCAGGCATACTCAACGATGTAACAGAAAGGGCATTAAAGGAGATGAAAGCAAATAAGGCCGTGGGGGTAGACAACATCCCTGTAGAACTACTGAAATGTTTAGGAAAATGTGGGAAGGAGACTCTATATAGACTGATTCGTAGAATCTATGAGGAAGGAATCTGGCCGGAAGATTTTGTGAGATCAGTGTTAGTTCCTTCCTATTCCAAAAAAGGGAAAGGCTAAATCATGTGAGGATTACAGAACAATAGTTTGATATCCCACGCAGCTAAAGTTATTCTCAGGATCATCAACAAAAGGATAGAGAGTAAGGCAAATGATTACTTAGGGGATGATCAGTTTGGGTTTAGGAAAGGAAGAGGTACGCGTGATGCCATTGCAGTAATGAGATCACTAATCGAGAGGAATATAGAATACTATCAGGATATATTTGCCTGTTTCGTAGATTTCGAAAAAGCATTTGATAGAGTGAATTGGGAAAAATTAATGCATGCATTGCAGAAAATAGGAATGGATTGGAGGGACAGGAGACTGATCCGCAACCTGTACATGTCTCAGACTGCTCAGGTGCGAGTGGGGAACGGAGAGTCCGGATGGGCAGTGTTAGGAAGAGGTGTAAGGCAGGGTTGCCCATTGTCACCGGTGCTGTTCAACGTATATGTGGAGGAAATGATTAAAGAGGTATGGGAAGAACTGGAGATATGAATGAAAGTCGGAGGGGAATTCGTAAAATCGGTTAGGTTTGCTGATGACCAAGCATTAGTTGCTCAGTCAGCCAAGGGGGTGCAAGCATTGCTGAGTGAATTGGAAGTTCAGTGTGATAGATATGGGATGAGAATCAATATAAGGAAAACAAAGGTAATGTGATTTTCCAGAAAGAAAAAGGCTAAGCTAAATATTAAAATAGGCTGGGAAAAAATAGAGCAGGTAGAACAGTTTACATATCTCGGAAGTGTTTTGGACCAATATGGTCAAAGTAGTAGGGACGTAAGGAGAAGAATTGCGCTAGGCAAGGAGGCTTTCTCAAGGAGGAGGGAGTTTATGACGGGGACGTTGAGTAGGGATTTTAAGACAAGACTCGTAAAAACTCTGATATGGAGCGTAGCTATGTATGGCGAGGAAATGTGGTCACTGAAGCAGGAGGATAGACGTAGATTGGAGGCTTTTGAAATGTGGGTGTGGAGATGAATGGAGAAGGTGAAATGGACCGAAAGGAAAACAAATGAGGAAGTACTGGAGATGGTGGGTGATAAGAGGGGTTTGTTGAGAGAAATCCTATGGAGGCAGGAAAGATGGATGTAAGGCGTATTGAGCGGTGGTGGGATATTGAAGAAGGTAATAGAGGGAAATATGTTAGGCAAACAAGGATAGGGCATGAACAGGATAGGGATGTTGGACGGGATGAAGGAAGGAAGGAAGTATACAGAGGTGAAGAGGGACCTGATGTAGATTAGGTTGCTGGATTGAGTTTTGTTTGGAGTTACAAATATTTATTTGATGGTTGTGTCCATCCAAAAAAACCTACTTTAACCGGTAGATTACCTAATAATATGGGGATAGGACCTAATAATATATACATATATATATATATATATATATATATATATATATATTATACATAATATATGCATATATTTACATAATATAATAAAACAGTGATGCGGAAGTACTCACGAGAGCAATATAACTTTTGGACGGCACAATAGAACACAGAATAAAACAGATAACACGTAAAAGGACACTCACACTGTAGATGATTTAAGCTTTCAGCCTACTCCAAGGCCTTCTTCAGGTCAGACTGAGAGGTTTTGAGGGAAGAGTGCCCGGGGGGGGGAGGGGGGGCGGAAGGTTTAGGGACTGATGGGAAGGAAATTAAAGATGGCGGTTAAGGGTGGGAATTTTAAAGGATCGGAAATATAGGATGTATGTGGATTCGCGAGTTCTCACCTCTATGTTGGTGGCTGAATCGGGTAGGGATTCTAGAACTGTTAGGGAAAAGCATTCGTCAAATGATAGGTTGTGTGAACTTGCGTGTAAAGGGATAGGAAGAGAAGAGAGTGAAGCAGAATTACATGAGTAGCGGTGATTGTTCATACGGATGGATAAGGGGGTAATGCATTCGCCTATGTAGAATGAGGTACATTGTTTGCACGACAAAAGATAGATAATATTTTTTGAGAGGCAATTAGCGTGGGAACGGGGTGAAGGGACAATGAGGTGATGTGAGGAGAGGGGAGGGGAGCAGATCTGATTAGCAGACATGTTTTACATCTGGGGCGATTGCAGGTAGGGGAAATATGTGGAAATTTGTCAGGGCGGGGTGTCAAAGGGTTGGTGGATCTCAAAAAAATGTAAAATCATTGTGAAACAAATGCAACAATACAATAAAAATAATACATTGTGAACTTTCCCTCCATAATATCTTCCCGTTATCCAAATTAATTTTGGACATTTGCTCATTGTTAACAATTTCGAGAACATGCTTTTTGAAATTACTGTTGGCGTTTACTTTTTTTATCTTGATGGGAGGACATGACTAACTAATTACTATAGAGGAGACTCCCATGAAGCCAGGTCGCCTAAAGCACCACCAGCAGGAGACTGGAAGTGGAGAGAAGTAGGGGTGGGTGCAAGGGAGTAACTCACCGATCCTCGAACAGGAACTTATCTTCAAATCCATCCACACAGACACCCTTGGTTCCAATGGAGGTGCTGTTGATCACCATGAGTGAGGGCTCTCCAGACTGGAACCACTGCCCAGCCCAGCTCTCAGGCAGCCGACACCCACTTCCTGCATGTCGGGAAGAAATTACCATGATGCAACCATCCACAGCCAATCTCTCCTCCTCACATGTGCAATAGGCAAAAGACAAAGGCGTAACCATGATAGCCTAACTTCAGATTAAGGAAATAAAATTTTTATTCTTCCCAGACTCTTCTTCTGGCCTGTGACTCTGAGATCCCAATAAGCCACTCTCAATTTGCATTCAAGCTTCCCCAGGGGCTGAACCCCTAGTTGATGCAACTCTAGTGCTTGGGGCAGGAATCGAAAGGGTAAACCTTGAGTTAGTATTAGAATTAAAATGTTAGAATAGAAGTCGGATATAAACATGTAATGAAAATTGTGGAGTACACAAGCATACATCCAAAAATGAAAGCACCCCTCCTTTTTTAATTTACTTGAATTTGCATGATTGACACCTAAACAACCAAACCACTCTAAGGTCTATAATTTTCCAAAATCAATTAATATTTTTACTTCTACTTATACTACTTCCAAATCCCTTATTAAGATAGACTGACAATGCCCAATTTTCATCACATATTTTCCATTGCAATTTAACACAAAGTGGGACTGCCATAAATATTAACAGAGAAAAATCATTTTCTAGTTTATTTTCTATCAAATGAAGAGGTAGTTCCAACTGATTCCAAAAAAATGCAGAGGATAACCGTTCATATTCTTGCACTTCAGTAATGGTAAATTATGCTAGGCATCTGGCTACTGCTTTTTTTTAAATCATTTGAATCGCGCTAACTCTTACAATGTTTAATCAATTTATTAAAATTGTAGTAATTATTTTTACCCAAAAAATTAGTTGTTGTAGTCTTGAAAGAATATGTGAGCTAAAAACAATGAAAACTTTCAAATTCTTTAGTCATTTCATTTTTACACAACCATTACCACTGAAATATCATATTTAAAGAATGTGCGATGCAAATAAAAAACAAAAATTGTAACTCAAATAATGGACAGATAAAAAAACTATAATTAGGACAGCTACATCTCAGGCTCATATCTTCTCTTCAACCATTAATGATACTAAACACATTATCATAACTGACACATGAAATAATTAATTGGAAAGATTTTACTGGGAGGAAAAACTGGAGAGACCCATGCTAATATTAAAATACACACAGAAAATGCACAAAAAACAAAGCACAAACACAAAAAAAAACTCAATAAAGAAGGATGTGTTAAAATCCTGTAACAGATGCTTCACAAATTAGTCTGTAACAAATATAAATTACAGATTCAGGTGTGATGTGTTGGCACTGTTCCATAATAACACTTGATCCCAAACAAGAGCTAGTAAGAAATCTGATACAGAGGATAAAACCTGGAACCATCCTTAAAATTCTTTTGATGTACTCTTTGGAGAAGCTAAAGATAATTCTCAACAAAGAAAGGATGTACTGAACTTACTTACAAAATTTAAAAATTATGAAGTAATAAAAATTAATAATAATTAATAATAATAGTAATTAATAATAATTATTATAGTAATTATTAATTAGTAATTTAATATTAATGTTATTAAGATAATATTATGAGATTATTAATGTGGTACTGCTGTCAATATATTAAGACCAAAGGACTAATGAAAAGCGATTGGTCAATACCATCAAGCATGTTGGTTCAGTATCACAAATAACATTCAGCTATCATGCTACTTGTATATTTAGTCTTGTACAATATCGAGTAAAGGAGTAAATGGTAATTTCAATCTAGGATAAATGCTTCTAAGCCTAATAATGTTGCTCATTGAAATCTTAAGAAAACCTAATTGGTTCTGAGACCAATTTGAATGCTGAGTGTGCAGGCAATGCTTGGTTGCCATAGTAAACATGATTGCTTCCTTAGTCACTTGAAAAATCTTGGTGCTATTTTGTCCTGGAGTTTTCTCTACTGAAGAAAGTTTATTTCATTATCTATAGTCTAATAATAACAAGTTTCCCCATAACCTATGTGTATTTAATGCGAGGACAATTCTGCTAATGTTAGGTTTTTTTAAGGATTGCTATTCCTATATTAAAAGTTGTGAACTAAAATCGTACCATTAACCATCACAATGACCTCCAATACCCAATCCTATTCAAAGCATTTTTTTCTACCTGAAAAAAAAACCTACTTTTTCTGTGTATGAAATTTTGTCATATCACCTATATTCTCATATCATTGAACTTTCATTGTTTGACAAAGACGATTTCATTAAACAATTTCAATGTTAGCGGATGACTCCATTAAAAGTTACTGTTGCGGCATCTCCCGCAGTTTCTTGAAAAAGATGATTATATTTACTGAACAAAGCTGCTGTGCATCATTTTTTGCTTCAGCAGCCATTAACATCTCCTTCGTATGTCCTATCAATTGATAAATAACACAGACCTAAAAAAACAATTTTTTTTGGTGCCGGGAATCTTTGTGCTGATTTTAACTATATTTGTAGAGCTGAATCCAAATATGAAATCGGTTTTTATTTAACAGCTCTACTTTTTTAGATATGGCACATCTTACGTTGTTTTAATATTTGATATATTCCATAAAATAATTTTCAAAGTTAAATAAATCTATAAGTATACTAATTTATAACCACTCTGCGGTGTTCCTTTTATTTTCAATTAACTGTCAATAAGTTTTATGTATATTTCTATATTGTAGGCCAATGAGATTAAAAAACAAAAATACGGTATGGTACCGGTACAAAAATAAGTTTTTATCGCACAAGGGAAAAGGATATGCTACCCTTCTTTACTCAAGAAGACAATCTTACATTTTGTTTAGACGTTAAGGGTCTTTTGGAAAAAATGGGACTACTATCACAATATGATGCTAGTGATTGGCGTTTGTTTATTGATAGCTCCAAGCGTAGTTTAAAATGTGTACTTCTTCACAATGGTAACAGGTTTGGCGCAATACCAATCGCTCATTCAACTAAAATGAAAGAAGAATACGATACAATAGCATTGGTCTTACAGAAGATAAAATACCAGGAACATCGCTGGGTGATTTGTGTAGATTTAAAAATGGTGAACTTTCTTCTTGGGCAGCAAAGTGGCTACACAAAATATCCTTGTTTCCTGTGCCTCTGGGATAGCAGGGACAAACAAAACCACTGGATTAAGAAGGAGTGGCCTAAGAGAGAAAATCATCTTACTGCCTCTACATATTACACTAGGCCTAATAAAGCCATTTGTAAAGGCTCTTGACAAAGATGGACCATGCTTCGGCTACTTAAGACTAAAGATGCCTCATATAAGTATTGAAAAACTTAAAGCTGGCATTTTTGAGGGGCCACAAATCATACAACTTACAAAGGATCCTGCTTTTGTCGAGTCAATGAATGAGATTGAAAAAATTAGTTAGATGTCATTTGTTGAGGTCATAAAAAATTTTCTAGGAAATCACAAAAGTGACAATTATATTGAGCTGGTAAACATTATGCTCAGTAACTTCAAATCACTTGGATGTAATATGAGCACACAAGTTCACTAGCTACACAGCCACTTAGATAATTTTCTTGGAAATTTAGGAGAGACAAGTGAAGAACAAGGTGAAAGATTTCACCAGGATATAAAAACAGTGGAAGCTCGCTACCAAGGAAGATGGGATAACCATATGATGGTAGATTACTGCTGGTGCTTAAAACGAGACTGTTTGAACAAAGTGCACTCAAGAAAATCGCGCAAAAGAAGCTTCCGATGTGTTGAGTGATGTTTTTATGTATTTTTTTCTTTTCAATTTGTTTTATTACAGTAAAAAATTTTATTATTTGTGTTCAATTGTATTTTAAAATTCTGTTGTGTTTGTGGGTGATTTAACAGCCCTAGAAATAAATCAAGTCTTTATATTTAGTGGGTTTTATTATTAATATAATATTCCCATATCATCATGTAGAAGATTTTTTTACGTAAGCAAAAACATATCTATATCTTGAAAACTATAGCTGATAGGAAAAAACTAGTGTTATAATTGGATTCAGCACCCTAATTGTTCTTTAAATCAACATTAAAAGCTCCGGCACCAAAACCACTGTTGGCCTGTGTAATTGATGAAAGAATGGCCAAAATCAGTGAAAAATGTAATTGCAATGCAATTTATAGCTCTTACAATTTATTAGGAGAATGTTTGAATAATATGATATACAAAGGAAACAAAACTTTACAGAGAGAGGGGTGAGAGGCAGTGGTCATGTCCAGCATACCCCGAGACGAAGACGAAGAGGCAGATGCCGCATCAGCAGGGAGCCAGGGTCCTAGCAAGAGGGGCAGAAGGAAGCACCACCAATAGCTGCAGCAGCACCTTAGCAACAGCAGCAGGCCCACAGTCGGAAGATGACCCGGGCCCACACGGCCCCTCTCCTCCCGAGTCATGTTGTGGGCCTTCTCTTTCTCTCTATCCCTCTTATCGATCTCCTTCTTAACTCTCTTTCTCCCTCTCCTTCACGTACTCACTCTTGCACCCTCCCTATCTGGAACGGGGGGTGGGGGTGGCGGGGAGAGTGTTGGGAGGGGGAAGGACGTGGAGCCCAAGCACCTGGAAGAGAAAACAAGCAAAAGTGTCAGAGTGCACAATAAAACCAAATGATTTGGGGCAGAGACAAACGGATTCATCTCAGCTGTCAGAGTACTATGTATCCAATTAGGAAATTTTTTCAAGGAAAAATAATTAGTTCCTGACAATTATGTCCACAAATTTATGAATAATAAAAATTTGGAATGAAACATATAAATATTACTAAAAGAAATTTCATAGGCTAGTATGACATGTGACTGATATTTAATTAAATATATCCATTTGATGTGGGCTTTGGTAGTCCAGGCGTAGAGCATTGGACTACTGACCGGAGGGCCTGGGTTCAATTCCTGGGCAAACCTCTCTGGGCACTTGCAGCTCCATCCAAACTATGTGATTTTTTGGGTATCAGTTCTTCCTGGCAAACCATAACTGGCACAGGGAAAGGCACTGGCCCCCCTACCCTTATGTGTGAATTTTACATGCCCTTAGGCTTAGTACTGGGTGAACTCTACCATCACCTACCAAAACGACCTTTGGGTTGATTGCTGTGTTTTTATATCCATTTTATAAATAGTAATTTGATTTCACATGTTTGATAATGCTGAGAGTAAGGCTAACAATGTCCATTATGTACACATATTATTGATCTATAGGTGTGTGGTAGAACATTGGACTACTGAACGGAGGACCTGTGTTCAATTGCTGGGCATGCCTCTCCAGGCACCCTCAGCTTCACCCAAGTTCTGTAATTTTTGGGGTACCAGATCTTTCTGAGAAACCATAGCCAGCACAGGGAAAGGAACTGGCCCCCCTACCTGGATGTGTGAATTTTACATGCCGTTAAGCTTAGTACTGCATGAACTCTACCATCACCTACCAAACCGACCTTCAAGTTGATTACAGTGTTTATGGTTTTCTATAACTGATGCATATTATGCATACATGGATGTATTAATAACAAACCAGATAACAGAGTTTAATCTTACTATAAAATGAAATTATTTTAACATCACCAAGCATATCACTTAAATTATTTCTTTTTATTGAATCCTGTTTGCCAAATTATGCATCAACTCATAGTCAAGTAGATATTTTGCCTCATTCCTCCTCAAGGATCGACATGGTAGAAAACTTTCAAACTCTCTCTAAAAAAGAGAATCAAAACTGCAGCTAAGTATTGATTTGAAGAATATTTTTCATAACTTATAGTCATCATTACCTTAATATGGAGCATCAAGGGTCCAAAAGTTGATCAGTAAGGGCCTAGAAGATAAGTGTAGAATGGAGGTTTTTTTAAATGTCGATGACGAGATAAATGGAAAAAAACAAAACGAGGAGAAAAGAAATTAAAAAGGACTCTAGTCTCCTACTTACTTGACTTTTCAGGAGAGAATACTTCCGATACAATTCAAACATGGAAATTGAAATTCTCGACATACTTTTTGGAAACATTTAACATAAACTTTTTTACCTAAATGCTCAGTTAATTTAAGTTACTTTGGTCCGTAATTTCTTGAAACACAGTTAATAATCCTTTAAGCATAAGGAAATATGCTAGTACTTTCAGTGTATCTTCAGTAAAAACTTCACCGGTTAAATATAACCTACCTGATATATACCTAACTTGAAAGTCTAATAACCATTCTGCATAAACATTTTTTTTAATTGCACATATACATACCAAATATGTTCCTGGGAAGACTTAAGCAAAAATTTACAGTAAAAAATGAGCTTTCTTCTAGCCTCTAGTCAGTGAACAATTACTAAACTTACCATTTTTCCATGCTGGTGTAAACTTTTACCATGAGTTATCTCTGCATAATCAAAAAAAGGGTGGCAAAGTTTACTCAACCATTAATTTTGCACCTCCATGGTTCATCATGATTCCCTAAACAGATAAATTTGAGAGATCTCAATGTCTGTTTTCACAGAGTAAGGGGGGTTTAGTTCTAGATAGTTGTCCCTAGTGAGTAGTTGGAGAGCTGTCAATTTCTATTAAGGTGATTTTAAGTTTGATGAACGCGTGGAGTAAAATGGAGGCGGAAGGGAACTCCTTCTGGTGGAGATGGAAGCAAGAAGTTACAAAGATCTGCTATTTCAGTTATATAAAAATAACACCAATGTGAAATATCATTGAGAAATCTCCATATTAACATAACTCATTGCTCAAATTTCTTCCCTTTTAAAGAACTATGGCATACAAGAAATTTGAGAACAGCAATCAGTAGTATTAAAAAGAAAATTGAATTCTTCCCTGAATAAAACTTCCTGGTTCAAAAGAAAATTCATTTGAATACTTACAAGATACTACCTTCATCAAATCTTGAAGGAGGATGAGAAAATGAATTTAGTTCATTTTAAGCAGTCCACAAATTGTGTATTTTAGAGTCATTGTGTTAAAGTGAATGACATCTTCTAATCTCATCTCGTCACTTTCAATTCATTCAAATGGCAAGCAAAAAAATACATATGAAGGAATTAAATAGAAAAGGGATCATCTCAGTGGTGGGCACCTTATCACATGGAATTGAAATTCAAAATGAGAAAAAATAGCTATACATGTGTCTGAATTTAATTATGCAAATGTGGAAGCAGGGTATTTTGAGTGGTAATGGAATAGTTAAACTGCGGACCCCTTGGTACCTTTTGTTAAGAGCAGGCTAATGCCAACGCCGGGTTTCTCTCCACCCTTTATCCTTTCCTGTCATCCCTAGTGGCACAAATGACCTGAGCTGTCTGTCATCTCCCCAACAAAACTAACTTGTTCTTTTTCATGCAGTCTTGAAAATACTTATTTTTTCCCCATCCATAACAAAGCATTTTCCTTTCCAAAACTTTCTCCAACTTCAAGTCAATTTTCAATTTCTACAGCTTACATTCTATGCCCCCTCCTCATATCACCTATCAGCTTACTCATATACTCTACAATTTCAGGCTTTACTCACTAGAAGTACAAGGGTGGTCTGAAAAGTTACCAACCCAACAAAGATACAAGACATATTTTATGAAATTTTCTGAGTCTGAAACTTTTCAGACCACCCATTTATTTGATATCTTTTTAAAGGATCTTGTACTTTTCCGTAGATTTTACTTTAAGATACAACATTACCTGATGATGCAGCAAGTCATCAAAACGCATGTATCTTGGTATAAAGTCTATGAAAAAGTACAACATTTATATTATTGGCATTATTTTACTTCATTACTACCACTTCCCTTCACAACCAAAGCTTACACTTCAGGTCTCCCTCTTCATTCAATTAATCGATTCCATTACCCTCCTCAAAAACCTCCAATCCTCTTTATTGTGAAAATTTTGCATAATCTATGTTTCAGGTTTTTCTGAGTTTTATAGTTAAGATAGAAATATTTTATATTAGTTATATTTTAATGAATGTTTTTGTACAGACAGTTGTTAACTTAGGAATTAAGGATTTACAAGTCTACCACCAACCACTGTAATAAACCATAAGGTTGGTTTGATAGGGGTATGTAGAGTCTCACCTAATGCTTAAGCCTCATGAGTCATGTAAAATTAACACAACAGGGTAGATGGGGGCGGTACCATATTCCCTGAGCTGCCATTTGGTTTCCTAGGAATATATGATACCTGCAAAATCACATCTTTGGTGTAACTGAGGCCATCCAGGGGCAATACTCTGAGTCAAACCTCCAATCAGTAGGCCAGTGCTCTACCCACTGAACTACCATGTCCCTTATGAGTCTACATCCACTCTAAAATTTGGCAAGTTCATCATTACGATCTGTCCTGGGGAAAACACATACGAGAAATATGTGGTCGTGCTAATAAAAAATTGGGATTTGTGAAAAGAGTGCTAGGTAAATGCGATGAAAAAGTGAAAGAACGATGTTTCCTTGCCTTGGTCAGGCCCCACCTAGAGTATGCTGCCAGTATATGGGATCCTCATAACATAAATTTGGTTTCGGAATTAGATCGAGTTCAGCGGAGGGGGGCTAGATTTGTCAAACATTGTTATGACCAACTCAGCAGCGTATCCACTTTGCTAGACAATTTAGGTTGGGATTCTCTTACACAGCGGCGTTTCCAATATAGATTAAACTTATTAAAAACATTTAAAGATGGGCCCTTTTCCGATGACATCAAGGATATAATACGAACCCCAACATATTACGGTCGAAGGGATCACGAATATAACACTAGAGAGATAGACTGCAAGACTGACAGGTTTAAAATGTCATTTTTTCCAAGAACGATAAGGGACCAGAATGCTTGTAGCCGAAATTACCCAGGACTTAGTTCATTACAATAAGTATTAACATACAGGTTAGGGACTGCGCGAGGATGTGTATACATGTGTGTATGTATGTATATATATGTATGTGTATATATATATATATATAACCATAAACACAGTAATCAACCTGAAGGTCGGTTTAGTAGGTGATGGTAGAGCTCACCCATGTACCAAGCCCAATGGCGTGTGAATATTCACACATCAGGGTAGGGGGGCCAGTTCCTTTCCCTGTGCCGGTTATGGTTTCCCAGGAAGATCTGGTACCCGAAAATTTAACTAGCTTGGGTGGAGCTGCAGGTGCCCAGAGTGCCTTGCCCGGGAATCGAACCCGGGACCCTCCGGTCAGTAGTCTAATGCTCTACCCACTAGACCACCGCAACCCGCATATATATATATTTATATATATATATTTTTATTGCAGGTTCCCCCCACCTTTCTTCACCTAACCCCCAACCCCCTCAACCCTTACCCTTCCCTCATGGTGCTACACCCCCTGCCACACACCTTTTTGGTGGCTCGCAGGGTATTTATGTAGATGTAGATTAATTGTTTTCCATCAACAGCACTGAATCAAGTCTCTAATCCCCACCAAATGATATCAACTGGATCCAGATACAGTTTAACATCACACATTAATCAAACCATTGCCAGGCTTCCTTCACATCAAATTTTCTCTATGTTAAAAATACTCCCATTTCAGCCAAATGAGACTATTATTTTTGAAGGAATTTCAATGGCCAATGATAAATTATATTATTAGCCATTGAAATCCCTACAACAATATGATATAATAAATCTACGATTGATAAACAGCAAACTGTTTTCAAGTTCTTTCTAAATGTGTCTATCTTTGAGTGTTCAATGCCCTGAGAATGGCATCAGAGTTACCCATCCATACACCAGCAAGTGATTATGTGATCTGGTGTGCAATAGGCAAGGAGATTGGAAAAGGTCATTTCATACTAGAATAAATTATGTAACAACTGTGAGAATTCATGAGAATTCTTAGGCAGGTGGTGTGAATTGTAAACCCTTCCAAAAAGTAAATTTAATTGGGGCCATATATTTTTAAAACTTCTGAAATGTTCCTGCAAATTGTAGGTTTACAATAGCAGTGATAAGGAGGCTCGGTGCCTCTCCTACATTAAATAAATTCATTTTTCCACACAATTAAATAATTAACTGCTAATGTCCTGAGGCCACTACAATATATCTATTTGGTTCCTTACAAGGGTTTTGCAGATATAAATATACAGCATGTTTATATTCAGGGAAAAGACCTATTTCATTCAAAAGACTTAAAATTAAAATTCCGAAATCAGAAAACTGGATAAATTATGCTCCCTTTCTAATGAGAGAGAGAGAGAATTTTGGATTCAATTGGAAAACTGGAACAAAATTATTTTTTCTGATGATAGCAATTACGTAATGATGAGGGTAAAAAAGAAACTTTACACTTTTTTACCCTCACCATGAAGGAATTCCATAAAGTTTAACCTGAAACTGTTGTTTAGCACTTGCGTGCATAATTTCATAAAAAAAACTCGTAAACAATGATTGTGAATGTTCCAATAATTTGATTGAAATAAAAATAACTTATTATGGCCAGTATAATCTCAGAGTCTTGCAAAATCAGAAGACTGCAAACACATATTCAAAGATGAAAAAAGTCTGCACATGCTAACATTGAAAATGCACTTTTAACCACTACAATCTTGGTTGCATATTATTTTAATGCCTACTTGAGCTTTATATGGCAATTATTACTTGAAAATTCACAAATCTTTTCACTACTAATGAAGCTTTGAGGAAAAAGAAACTAAATACCTTTATTTTAGTAATCTGCTAGTGTTCCAAATTTTGAAATTAAGAATTTCCCTCCTCCTCATGATATCTACAGATCTTTACTCAAATAGTATTTGCTTTGCTGATAATTCAATATGTTAACATATGGCAGGTGAACTTCATGGTTTAATTTCTCAGATGTAAATGCTAATGTGGAGAGGTCTCAGATGAGGACTCCCATTTCCATTTATGCCCATACTCATAGTTCTAAAGGAATAGGTTTCATACTCCTTTCTTAACATCAATAATGAATAATTTTTCTCTCCTTCATTATTTCATTGGTGATACTGTTATTCTCTTCTTACAAAATATTTTGATCCTGAAATTTATCATCAGCAATTTTAATCACACAAAGAAACTTTCAGGAAGTCACGTTAGAGATGAAGTCAACAAACAGTTATTACACCAGCACAGGATTGCATATTGAGACCAGTTCCAAATCATGATGTGCCAATACATATTGTTCAATAGAACAGTTCACCTTAGCTATTGTCCCCAAGAAGACATAAACTAGAATAAACAAACCAAGGGGATGAAGAAGAGACTAATGTGATTGTACATTCAATAAAAAAGCTATCATTTGTGGAGAGCCATTTCTGAAAAACTATTTGTAAAAACTTTATAAATTACTACAGAGAAAAAAATGGGTTTGGGAATTGCCATGTCTACAGTAATTATGTTCACGGAATTCTACATGAGTTTCACATTTATTTAATTTTGGAGTAGTAATTGTTTCCCTCCTATGTTTACTGATCTGTTTCCTTTTCAATTAAGGGAAAATGAAAATATGCTCTTTTTTACAATGGCTTGTGAAACAACAAATAATTTTGAAGCCTCAAATATAATGACCACTTATGAGGAATGAAGAATCGACCACTATTGGGAGATGGCTACATGGGGGGAGGGGAATGGTGCCAGTCACCCAAATTTTTGGGAGACTGGCACATCAGTAGTTAAGTGCAACTTTACAATGTACAATTAATAATAACCATTTCATTTGCCTGAGTTTATTGTCACATCCCTAAATAATTTAAACATCTGCATGTCTTCACCATTTTGTACAAACTCCTGTAATGTATATCCAACTTTGAGGGCATCTCTGTAGGAATTGGGAATATCTTTATTTACATCTAAAATAAGCACAGTATCTGGTTCATCTTCATCTTCAACTTCATCGTGAATGTTGGCACCAAAGCCGAGTCCTTTGATACCACTCCCTCAGACTGGCCACTTATGGAAGGTATTGGTGATTGAGAATGTCGCAACTGAGTGACCTTGGCTGGTATTAAAAGAGACCATTTGTGAGAGGTTTATTTACTATGTATCTAATGAGCCAATTGCGGAGGTGTTTTTTGCCCTTCACTGCAGAGAGGTACTCGCTAGAGACAAAACCCACTATTAGAGGTCCCTATGAATATAGATCATGATATTATTTGTAAGCATGGAGATGAGATTTGGGAGGGTGTGGTCACATAGAGACATCTAAGCACAATAAAAGTTATGCAGTTTATATATATATATATATATTTATATATTATTATTAGGTAATCTACGGGTTAAGGTAGGTTTTTGAATGGACACAACCATCAAATACTTATTTTGTAACTCCAAACAAAACCCAATCCAGCAACCTAATCTACATCAGGTCCCTCTTCATCTCTGTGTACTTCTTTCCTCCCTTCATCCCATCCAACATCCCTATCCTGTTCCTGCCCTTTCCTCGCTTGCCCAACATCCTCCCCTCTATTACCTTCTTCAACATTCCACTACCGCTCAATACGCCTTTCATCCATTTTTCCTGCCTCCATAGGATTTCTCTCAACAAACCCCTCTCCTCACCCACCATCTCCAGTACTTCCTCATTTGTTTTCCTTTCGGTCCATTTCACCTGCTCCATTCTTCTCCACACCCACATTTCAAAAGCCTCCAATCTACGTCTATCCTCCTGCTACAGTGACCACGTTTCCGCACCATACATAGTTACGCTCCATATAAGAGTTTTTACGAGTCTTGTCATAACATCTCTACTCAACGTCCCCGTCATAAACTCCCTCCTCCTTGAGAAAGCCTCCTTGCCTAGCGCAATTCTTCTCCTTACATCCCTACCACTTTGATTGTATTGGTCCAAAACACTTCCGAGATATGTAAACTGTTCTACCTGTTCTCTTTTTTCCCCGCCTATTTTAATATTTAGCTTAGCCTTTTTCTTTCTGGAAAATTGCATAACCTTTGTTTTATTAATATTGATTCTCATCCCATATTTATCGCACTGAACCTACAATTCACTCAGCAATGCTTGCAACCCCTTGGCTGACTGAGCAACTAATGCTTGGTCATCAGCAAACCTAACCGATATTATGAATTCCCCTCCGACTTTCATTCCTACCTCCAGTTCTTCCCATGCCTCTTTAATCATTTCCTCTACATATACGTTGAACAATACCGGTGACAATGGGCAACCCTGCCTTACCCCTCTTCCTAACACTGCCCATCCGGACTCTCCGTTCCCCACTCGCACCTGAGCAGTCTGAGACATGTACAGGTTGCGGATCAGTCTCCTGTCCCTCCAATCCATTCCTATTTTCTGCAATACAAGCATTAATTTTTCCCAATTCTCTCTATCAAACGCTTTTTCGAAATCTACAAAACAGGCAAAAACGTCCTGGTTGTATTCTATATTCCTCTCGACTAGTGATCTCATTACTGCAATGGCATCACGGGCACCTATTCCTTTCCTAAACCCAAACTGATCATCCCCTAAGTAATCATTTGCCTTACTCTCTATCCTTTTGTTGATGATCCTGAGAATAACTTTAGCTGCGTGGGATATCAAACTTATTGTTCTGTAATCCTCACATGATATAGTGCCTTTGCCTTTTTTGGAATAGGAACTAACACCGGCCTCACAAAATCTTCCAGCCAGATTCCTTCCACATAAATACTACGAATCAGTCCATATAGAGTCTTCTTCTCATATTTTCCTGAACATTTCAACAGTTCTACAGGAATGTTGTCCACCCCCACAGCCTTATTTGCTTTCATCTCCTTTAATGCCCTTTCTATTTCATCGTCGGGTATGCCTGGACCTAAGCTATCTTCTTCTACGTCATTTTCCTTTTCTATGTCTAACCCTGTTGGCCTAAGTTCTTTACCATACAGTGTTTCTATATATTCCTTCAATCTCTCTTGGATTTTTTCTGGTACAACTATTATCTTACCCCACTTATCTTTCACTGTTAGCACAGATCTTGCCTTCTTACTTCCCGATAATAACTTAACCTTGCTGTATAGAGCACCAATTTCACCCTTCTTCTGTAAATATATATATATATATCGGGAAGTAAGAAGGCAAGATCTGTGCTAACAGTTAAAGATAAATGGGGTAAGACAATAGTTGAACCAGGAAAAATCCAAGAGAGATGGAAGGAATATATAGAAACACTGTATGGTAAAGAACTTAGCCGACAAGGTTAGACATAGAAAAGGAACATGACGTAGAAGAAGATAGCTTAGGTCCAGGCATACTCGACGATGAAATAGAAAGGGCATTAAAGGAGATGAAAGCAAATAAGGCCGTGGGGGTGGACAATATTCCTGTAGAAATGTTGAAATGGTTAGGGAAAGGTGGGAAGAAGGCCATATATGAACTGATTCGTAGTATCTATGAGGAAGGAATCTGGCCGGAAGATTTTGTGAGATCGGTGTTATTTCCTATTCCAAAAAAGGCAAAGGCTTCGTCATGTGAGGATTACAGAACAATAAGTTTGATATCCCACGCAGCTAAAGTTATTCTCAGGATCATCAACAAAAGGATAGAGAGTAAGGCAAATGATTACTTAGGGGATGATCAGTTTGGGTTCAGGAAAGGAAGAGGTGCGCGTGATGCCATTGCAGTAATGAGATCACTAGTCGAGAGGAATATAGAATACAATCAGGACGTTTTTGCCTGTTTTGTAGATTTCGAAAAAGCATTTGATAGAGTGACTTGGGAAAAATTAATGCGTGTATTGCAGAAAATAGGAATGGATTGGAGGGACAGGAGACTGATCCGCAACCTGTACATGTCTCAGACTGCTCAGGTGCGAGTGGGGAACGGAGAGTCCGGATGGGCAATGTTAGGAAGACGTGTAAGGCAGGGTTGCCCATTATCACCAGTACTGTTCAACGTATATGTAGAGGAAATGATTAAAGAGGCATGGGAAGAACTGGAGGTAGGAATGAAAGTCGGAGGGGAATTCGTAAAATCGGTTAGGTTTGCTGATGACCAAGCATTAGTTGCTCAGTCAGCCAAGGGGTTGCAAGCATTGTTGAGTGAATTGGAGGTTCAGTGCAATAGATATGGGATGAGAATCAATATTAATAAAACAAAGGTTATGCGATTTTCCAGAAAGAAAAAGGCTAAGCTAAATATTAAAATAGACGGGGAAAAAATAGAGCAGGTAGAACAGTTTACATATCTCGGAAGTGTTTTGGACCAATACGGTCAAAGTGGTAGGGACGTAAGGAGAAGAATTGCGCTAGGCAAGGAGGCTTTCTCAAGGAGGAGGGAGTTGATGACGGGGACGTTGAGTAGGGATGTTAAGACAAGACTCGTAAAAACTCTGATATGGAGCGTAGCTATGTACGGCGCGGAAACGTGGTCGCTGAAGCAGGAGGATAGACGTAGATTGGAGGCTTTTGAAATGTGGGTGTGGAGAAGAATGGAGAAGGTGAAATGGACCGGAAGAAAAACAAATGAGGAAGTACTAGAAATGGTGGGGGAGGAGAGGGGTTTGTTGAGAGAAATCCTATGGAGGCAGGAAAAATGGATGAAAGGTGTATTGAGCGGTAGTGGAATGTGGAATGTTGAAGAGGGTAATAGAGGGGAGAATGTTGGGCAAGCGAGGTAAGGGTAGGAACTGGATAGGGTTGTTGGACGGGATGAAGGGAGGAAAGAAGTACACCGAGATGAAGAGGGACCTCATATAGATTAGTTTGCTAGGAGGGGAGTCACAAAATGTTTATTTGATAGTTGTGTCCATCCAAAAACCTACCTTAACCGGTAGATTACCTAAAAAATATATATATATATATATATATATATATATATATATATATATATATATATATATATATATATATATATATATAAAACTTAGACAGTAACACACAGCACGAGAACACATAAAAAGAACACTCACAATAATATCTTGATAATTTCGACAGACTCGAGCTCCGTGTCCTTCAAAAGTCTGAGCTCGAGTCCGTCAAAATTATCAAGATATTATTGTGAGTGTTCTTTTTATGTGTTCTCGTGCTGTGTGTTACTGTCTAAATTTTTTATTCAACACTTCCGTGTTACTTCGAAGAAATCATATATATATATATATATATAAAAACCATAAACACAGTAATCAACCCGAAGGTTGGTTTTAGTAGGTGATGGTAGAGCTCACCCATGTACCAAGCCCGACGGCGTGTGAATATTCACACATCAGGGTAGGGGGGCCAGTTCCTTTCCCTGTGCCGGTTATGGTTTCCCAGGAAGATCTGGTACCCGAAAAATCATCAAGCTTGGGTGGAGCTGCAGGTGCCCAAAGTGCCTTGCCCGGGAATCGAACCCGGGTGTGTATTTGGCCAATGTGGCTCGTCTCTTCTTCTGGCTATGTGTGCCATGAAACGCACCTTTCCTATCTTTTATGATGTTGTACGCTTGCTAACCTACTGTCCATTCTCCTCTTGTGTTTGTCTATTTCTCCTTTGGTGGGTGTAACAGCTCCCTAACGCCATATCCTGGGCAATGAATCGAAGCACTTTGGCGCTTTATAAGATCGCAGATTTCAGTGTAAAGTACATTTTCTCGATAGCTCAAGTGGTTAGAGCATCCAGCCCAATGGCAAGCGGAGAGATCCGATGTTTAAGTCCCGGTCGAGGAAAATATTTTTACATTTGTGATCTGCTCAAATCCGCCTTCCCTACCTCTCTTGTGTTCGTCCTTTGTGTGTGTTCCTTTCCCATTTCCTCATCTCTATTTCTATGTGAATGAATATATATGAGACAGTTTGGGAGAAGTATGAGGCCGCCATAGATTTATACCATTTCCCGCGAACACTAGCATCAAATGAGAATGCAATTTGCATGACAACCCGAAACCCAAATGAATATAAAAACACAATGACGGAGGACATCGGGCGAGTGTTGGAATGACGGAGCAGAGGGAATCGTTGCGTGGGAAGACTACTCCTCAGGATAATTTACAAAAGCTGTTTTTTGTTATTAACTCGATAACCTCGATGAGAATATCGACAGTGAACATAATTGGATGAAAATGTCAATGTGCATTCAGGACGGCGAAACGAGTAATAAATGAATGTGGTGTGAGGGAAGCTAACTCGTGGCTGACCTTTCAATCGATGTTACATATAATTGTAAAGAAGGGCAAAATGATAATGGATGGATGAAATTACCGGGGCAATCGACCCGAAGATTGGATTCGATAGGTTAGGGAATAGGACTCGCCTCGCACCAGGCCATAAAAGGCATGTAAAATTCACACGTTCGTGATAACGTTGAGTTAATTTCCTTTACCCGCACGCACAAGCTGCGGTTTGACATAAAGGTCTGGCACCCACAAAATCATTCAACTTGTTTTTACCTGGGTGCGTACGAAGGCATCACCCTGACTTGAACCCGGAACCCTCCGGTGCGGAGGCGAATGATCTCTTTCTCTCTCTCTCTCTCCACTAGGCAACCACGCCTCCGAAGGATCAATAATTACGTTAATAACATGCAGTCGTCCTCTTAAACTCTGTAATTCATGTTCAATGCAAGGAAAACATCAAAATTCAAATCGATCAAAAAATAAGTGGGAAGTAACCAGAACTGAAATGACTAAGGAAAGAAATTTCAACTAAACCTGAAATCTGAAAGGCGTGAAAATAGGTATATACTGCTGTAATTCCAAGAAAAGCAGTTACAACAGTCACAATGTGACAAAATCTGGCGCTGTCAGTGGAAGAAGAAATTACAAGAACGACAATACAGGGAAGTGTGAAATGGAACTATAAAACATTTGCACGAAAATATAGACTTACATGTAAGTAGGTACTAGCAATTTCGATCGATACAACGAAACGTTAAGCACCGAAAGACTTTCGTAATTGGGTTTTCAAGGTGCCCCCGATGGCGGAGGTCACATCCACCACACCTTAGGCTAATGCTGCGAAGAGATCGCGTGAGAATGCAACGCTCACAAGCCTGAGGTGATATTCGAAAGCGATTGCCCATCCATCGGGATGGTTGCGTTTCCGATCGACCTCACCACAAATGACAACAGGGCGTAAAAGTTGACCCACCACCTGACCAAAAAAACTTTCAGTTCATTGGCTCGATCGATTCATCGAGGTCAAACTGCACCCTACGTGAGTTCCTCGGAAGGAAAAAAATGTCGCGGGACAACAAAAACATTTACAATCGAGCTGGAGAGCGCGTTCAACATTAATTTTTAATTATTCCTAATTCGGATCCGACATCAAGTCGATTATTATCTTTATTTTTCTCGAGAAAATAAACACACCAAATAATGGAATTTATTTCGACATTTCAGTTTACACATCGCCATTATTTGCCTTTGACTCATTCATAATTTCAACATGAACGGGTTGATATCTCCGAACACACTCAAAATAAAATAGCGCTTACGTGTTGTTTTCATGGCTACCAGAACTTTCTGGGGAGCGGACCCGACCCCAACTCTGAATAACTGAATTCGATTTCGTACTCGTGTGAACGCGGCGTATAATGGGCGGCGTGGGAGCCTAATGGGTTCGGCTATAACCCGTAGGGTTCCAATTTTGAGTCAGTGTAATGTTTCCGGACACCATCGGCTAAACCCAAGCTGTGTGATTTCCTAGACATCAGACGATTCCGGAAAACAGCAATACGGGGAAAGAAAGTGCTCGTCATCGAAATAACCTCGTCATCCGGAAAATGTTCACTTCACGCGACTTCGCTCTTAAAAGTATGCACGGGCCGAGCTTTACTCTCACCCATCCAACAAACAACCTTCCGAGTTGACGACCGTGGTTGAAATTAACCACAAAGTTTTAATTTGTAATGGTGATTTTAAGACATGGAGTTCGAATGCTACCCCGAGATTTTGTGAAAATATACTTCGTCTGTTATCCCAGTCGAAGGAATTACACCAGAATGGATACTTAAATAGATAAAATTCATAGCGCTGAATTCAATAAATATTATTATGAATTTTCTCGGCGTAAAACCATAAAAGATTCTTTACAATAGGATAATGCTTAAAGAAACAGTCAATTAATGCCTTTCCAGTCGGACAAGTGTAACCAACCAATCACAGGCGTTTTATGACATCCGCCGTTCATATTACGACACAAAGAGTTGGTCTTCGAAAACGAAAGCGGAAGTGTTCCTCAGAGGCGTGAATCCACAACCGATGGGGGAAGGTGTTAATTCCGTGAAGTGCGAGACCCAAGTGGGATTCGATGATCACGTGTAGTTAGAAGACGTGCGGGAGAAGTGCTTCGTCCACGGAGGAATTAGTGGCCATGAGCTTAAATGACGACATACGCAAGCAGTAGTTATTGTTTTATATCTCAGTCCAATTTTTACCAGTTTTTAATTCATTACTGTAACGGATAAAAAATTAAACATTAAACCTGGCTAAGAATCTTTTGGGACTGCGCTAAATGGTTCTACAAATGGATGTCCATCCATAAAACTAGGTGAACCATCGTAAAAAGTTTAAATGTAATTTTACTTTCAGATGACTGTTGATATTCTTGAATCTTTCACTGGCATTTGAAAAATAATGTACGATTAAATATCATTTCCCCAAGGTAATGAGTGAAAACAGAAGGAAGGTCTCTCAGGTCGCATGGTCATTACTGGAGACGAGAGCTCATTTATAAGACAGGATTTCCGAAAATAGCGAATGGGAGGGGACGGGGAATGTGCGACGCGGGGACCGCCTCCCACCAATCGCTTCCCTCTCGACCCGCACTCGCTTTCCACACCGCGTCCACCCCCTGCCGGCCTCACCACTCACACCAAATCACCTGGTCCGTTCATTCGCATCGCATTCGCTTTTCTTATTTTTTTGTACACGCTATGGCATGTCATTGCTCATCACTCCCCTATTTTCTAATTGTCGCTGCCAGCATTAATTTTTTTCCTAACAATAAAAATGCATCAAGTGCTGATCAGGATTGGTGTAAGAAAATTATCTCACAAATAAATCATGGAATCTATGCAAACTTCGTCCTCATACTCTCTTCAGTGGTGTTACCTTCCCATTTCCCACGCGTGCTGTTATTCTTACTCGCAATGCAAACACACGACACTAGTGAGAGAGTTTCAGAGTAGTTACGTAGGAAAATAAATGAACACGCCAGAAATGTACACGGAATTCTCCGATATTAATTTCATCTAAAGGCTACCGTAGTTTTTTTTGCACGAGACTCCAGTTATCCGTCTCGAGGAGGACTGGAATTAACGACAGCGGAGTTTTACTGAAATCTCAGAGATGGGCACGATTACGATCGACGAACATTTCTGACATCAACCATGAATAACCACGGAAGAAGTCGCGTGACCAGAAAGGGGGAAAAAATGGAGGTCATCTACTTTAATGGTTGGCTCCGGTGTAAGACACTCGTGGAGGTTATCTTCTCGTGAAGCACGTGCTCTGAATTTAACCGTTTGGCTTTAGGTCGCTCTCATTTGCGTTGACCCAGCGATGAGAGGTGACCCCCGTTGACATTATCGCCCTCTCCCTCGGTTCATTTGAGGAGGAGTAACCAACGGGAAACAAGCAAGATTTTCCAAATCACTTCTCCCCTTTGGTCACGGTAGCAGTCCCCCCCCTCCGCCACTTTGTGCATCTCATTTCACCAGCAGCAGCGCGCAGGGGTCTCTGCCATTTTGTGCGCGACCCCACGAACAAACTGTACATGACGGGAGGGTGCAGGAAACTGATGTGTGGAACGGAAGAGGCTTCTCGAGGGATGGTTGGGTTGGGGGAGGACCTTCACTCCGTCGTTAGCTATCACATTTTGCCAACGAGAAAAATCTTTAAAACATGTTGGCCCAACAAGGTTTGTAATTTTTTCGAGAGAAAACGCCCCCGACTGCTTTCAGGTATTAATATAATGGGTGGAGGGTGAAAAATACCAATAGGCGAACGATTATTCAGCCTAATCGAAGGTTTACAACGTTCCAAATGTAATCTGTAGCTGAAACGTTGGATTTGCGAAATAAAGAGCCCGAAGAATTATAAGTAAAACGAATGTGGTGGCAAGCATGAATCTGGAGTCTCTCTGTTGCTCACGACTCGGTCCATATTCTTCGAACATCTTACGATTTGAAATAAATCAATCGAATGATCCTGAACCTCCTCCATATGCACACGAACTAATGAGTCGACCCCTGGCAAGAAGAGTGAAAACATCCAGAGAGTATTCGATCTTCAGCAGCAGAATTAAAGGGATTTAATTCTTGGTGGCCACAAGTTTCTCGACGGATTTTTAATACTAAAAAGAAAATCCTTGAAAAGATTACTTTGTTCGAAACCATTCAGCCAGCAGGAGTCGAGATGACATCTGCTCATTCGGGTTCTCTTTATTGCCTCACGAGTTTCTCCGACTCATTCTTGACGCAAACAAGTCGGGTGGACATTGGCGGGAGGCGGTTTTTCCATCGCTGGCGAACACTCGGGGAAACATGCACACACGTACGTTACATGATGAGACTTCAGGAAAGGTCCACAGGGTTGGAAAAAAGTAAAAGATACGAATGACTTCCGATTCGACTAATAAACGTAAGATGAGAAAGCCCTGCCTTTGAACCGCTCGAGTCATCTCGATGCATCGTAGACCATCGTTGTCGGCACCCGACGACGGCCCACGAACAGCTGCCGCTTGTCGCCGCCGTCGGGCGTGCCTCGAGGGGCGACATCGCCCACGTCAACACGTCCAGTCCGCGTCGATTTGCTGACGGCCAACTGCACGATTAGTTATGGGACACCTGGATCGAGTTCTTGATGATGATTTTTATTTTCCTTCCCTCTTTTAAATTGATCGCTACGACGATTACTATGTTCGTCCATCGAACGATATATTCGATAAACACGGGGTTTATTAAATGAATGGGATAAACGCGCAAAAGATTGGCAACAATAAAGGATTAGGATAGTGAGAGAAACAGAATGAAATGTTAGAATTTTCGTGTGCCACGTCCCCAAATATTTTTGTGTGCTGTGGTGTTTCCCCCTCTTACCCCTTCCATCTCCACTAGTGCAAAGACTGTCTGGTAGCGAAGTATTAATAACATCAAAACATAAAACAACGGAAGCGAGTAATCCCTACCCATCACCGACTATCCGATTCCCAACCAGTCACCACTCATCCTGCTCGAGCCTTCCACCGCCAAAGAAATAACCTGCGTGGACCGCCATGACTCAGCTCCACACCCACCTTCATCGCTCCAAGGGATTAACAGGGATCACTCTCCAGAGCAGACACATTTTCCGAAAGCCTAATATGTTTCCATGCATGATTTCACACTAGTTTTTTTCCATTCCGTTTTAGGGGATGGGAGGGGGCAGCTTGTGTTCGCGATCCAAAGACGTGTCCTGTGGCGAAAAATGGGCTTACGTATAGCGCTAATGTGATTGGTCCACACTTTATTTTTTTTCGTAATGGAAAATCCGTACATTTCGCATATTCCAACTGAATACCTAAATATAATTAATCGTTTCAGGCGCGATTTTGTGGAATCATTCCATGAACAATTATGACAAAATATAACTTTGTCAATCCACACAAAAAATAGAGACACAATACAAACAGATACAATCACAATACAAACAGATGTAAACACAATACAAACAGATACATACACAATGCAAACAGATCAAAAAACAATTACCCGACGAAGCAGCACCGCAGTGAAACTTGGATCGAATTGAGGTTTATTTTTTAAGTGGATTTACAAAATTTAATTTTGACATTATTCATCATAGACACACGATTATGGAATAATCTATTGACGAGATAACTGTTACTAGACAGAGTGAAATATGAAGGTGATGCAGCAAAAGAGAAAAGCCAATGAGACAATATGGAAGATTATTATTTCGTGAGTTCCGTGCATTATCCTGTTCATTCATTATGTATTTCTTCCACGACGAACGAAAAGAGAATTGAGCATTCTTTCGCATCAATTTTTCAAACATTTTCCGTATTTTTAAATAATATTTTAATACTCGGTGTGGGCTGAGTTTTTTATTTTCGTTGCTTTTGGTATTGGCTTCGATCCTATACCTTCCAGAATATTCTTTTGGTTAAAACTGAAAATCATTGCAAATTGAAAGAAAATCATGAAAATATATCTTGGTCAATGAACTCGGATGTAATCTGAGTGTGAAATAGTACACCCATCACTACTCGTGGCATTAGCCGGCGAATACCAGTGGATTGTGGTGGAGGAACGACAGATACCTCCACCGCAAGTCGATCGCGCGTTTCGAAGGTTGCCCATGACACTCACGCGACACACTGAATGGCTATGCCAGGCTGCTGACTACGGAGGACGGTGCTGAGTTGATGGCGTTTGACACTGATTGAAATTATTCACATCGGTTCATTAAAGATTTAACTCTTCGCAATCACGAAAGGCCAGATATTTGAGGAGTGGGGGTCGCTATGAACAATACCACGCAGTCTGACGTGATCACAGCGAAATGCAAAACAGAGGTGAATTCGATCGCTTACGACCACTAACCACAACCGGATAACCGGACAAAAAATCTCGCTGCGATTTCAACGCATAACAACGGGGTGAACCCAACCGACATTCTAGGATTTTCGACGAATCTCTCCGACCCAAAATGTTTCCCCAAAAACGGTGAAATAGGATTTCTCTCGATATTCCAGCAATTTCGGCATGCTTGGTCCACCCAGCAACGCGGATTCACTTACCTTCGAGCAAGCCTCCACGAGTGCGTGCCCTCGGTCCGGGGATGCGAGCTTGACCTTTGCTCCAGATCTCGGAACCAACGCCTAATGACGGCACTCTCTTATGCATGAATTCATTCTCATATAAATAATACAGGGACCAGGGCACGGCTTTTCTGTCATAAACGACGCGAACAATTTTGCTATTGCTTAAAATGATAAGATAAATATTTCCCGTGCATAAGTGATGATTTAACGCTCGCGAAATATGTATCCTGTTATCGGTAGAAATATTGTTAAAATGGCTCATATAAACAGTTCGGTTTCACACCGTCATCAATTTGGAATTCAACAACATTTTTTTTCGACGGTCAGATCGAAAACGTCGGTGTACAGGATGTTTTGTGGGACAGGAAGGCTAAAGGGGAGCACTTAAAAGAACTTTTGCATAAAATCAATACAATCCACTTGGCCAACTATTTCGAATGAAGATCACCAAGGATTCTTTCGCTGAATACGACCTAACCGTCGCGGGCACGAACCATTCACGACAAAAAAAAAGAAAATTTGTGAAACGTACTCTTTTCTGTAATTTGATTGGGGTGTGCACTACTTCCGCGAAGTGACGTCACGGTGGCATAACGAGGAAATCGCAAATTCATTAAATGCATTGCTCAAAAAGCTGAAAGCGTCGAAATATTTTCGCGAGCATGCAAAAATGTTCAACAAACAGCAATATTTACTTTCAATTAAAATGAAATATCGGGTTAATTATCACAAATATCATCCGTTTGGTCAATGACTGATGATCAATTACAGAAACTGCCTTTCGCTATCCAGCGATGATTTTTCTCCTCTACAAACAAATACCACCGTCGCCTCATGTAACATTTCCGCGACCTCGGCAAAGAGCCTGCAGGAGGGCGTGGGCTGGCTGCGAGGGGAGGGGTTCCAGGGGGGCCATTGGAGAGGGGGGAGGTAGGGGGCAGGAGAGAGAAGGGGAGGCGGAGGGGGAGGCAGACGTGTGGGCGGGCCAGCTCTGCCATCCCAGGGTTCCTACAGTTCCGGATTCTTGAATTTCCTTGACCTTTCCAGGGTTTCCACGAAGATATCCTTTCTTCAATCATAATGGTGGTGGCATACACACATCGTGGTGGATTTCACACATCGCTGGCTCCGTTACAGGATCAATGCGTGACGTAATGGAAAACCCAAAGTAATAATATTCTCGAGATCCACGAAGATTTGGGATGTGAGAACGGAGAACAAGTCGGATCGTTGTGATATCTGGGTAGTACTCATTCTGGAGGAAAATCGGTGTTGTAGCAGAAACATTAGGAGTAGAAGAGAATTGGCGAAGGAAGTATTTGCAATTTGAAAGCAATTGACGGGTTACGTTCGGAAAAGAGTTTAAGGAGAGATTAACAAATAACTTTAATGAGAAGCAAGGCGCTGTAAGGATCCAAAACCCTGGCCTTCAAATCAAAGAGAAGAAGAGACGTGGATGGAGACATTTGAGATGCTGGAGGAGGCATGGACGAAGAGTACATACATATATACGCTGGATAGAGAGGGTACCAAACAATGACGTCTTACGCCTATTTGATATAATGGGAGGTTGTTAAAAGGAATAAGGAATGTTCGGTAAGTGGGAGAGAGGAAAGGAGAATTTGGGCTAACTGGACGGCAGGGAGAGAGTATGAAGAACTGAAGAAGCAAATAATTTAGGGCAAGGAAGAGGAGTCAACGGCATTTGTTACACGAACTAACTGTATGGAAGTATTAAAAATCTACAAATACACGATTTGACCATATGTGATGATGATTACCCCTTGCAGTATTTATTAAGTATAGGCACGAGTACTAAGATATTCATAGTGCCCCTGAGAAATACATATGGCCCAGTTAAGATTGGTCAGGGTGTGAGGGAGGTAAGCTGGAGAAAAAGTCATGTGGTTTATTGCTGTTCGTTGGGTCCCCTTCGAAATCCGCAGTGCTGCCCTCTCGGAGGTGCAGTGCTCTGTCCGCACCAATGGGACCCCGTTAATTTTCTCATCATTTGAAATCGAATGAAAGGAAGTCCATATGGTGGTGCCATATTTTTACGTCACTATTCCACACTTTAAAGTCAGAAAGTGTGAGTGTGCGTAATTTGATAACAACACGAAACGAACGGCCGTAAAAGATAAAAATAAAAGCAAGCCCCAAGGAAACACGGAAAATGAGCAATGAGAATTGGTCGATCCAATCATTTAATAAGAACGAACGGCTGTCCGCGCAAGTGGTATCACATACCACCAAGTGCCGCCTGGTGATTGAGAAAGCGAACAGCATTCTGAAATTATCGCTTCAATTATTATCACTTCACTTGCGGGTTTGGTATTTCATTTCGCATCATTTCGAGGCACTTCAATAGATCTCCACAAATCCTAGACGCTCCCAAGGTCAGTCAACTTCGCTTATTTTTCCACAGTTTTTTTCGTTCGTCGCAATTTCGTTCATTTTCCTAAGGAGCTTCTTGCGACACGATGATCCTAACCCCTCTGCAATGGCATACACAACACGAACACAACGGACACCGCCACATTTGTAATCCTAATTCCGAGAATATGAAGTGGAGATTTCCCCATTTGAAATGAATGTCAGACCACATGCTGCAATAAGAGCACGCGCAAAATCAACCTGGACAATAATTCCAAAATCCAACATGAGCAGTACATAAACCATTGTCTAATAACAACGACAACAGACCAGATCATTTAAAAAAAGAAGTTCAATTTTAAGGCGTTATTGCGTGGAGATTATTCATTGAAGACTAACATCAGAAGTGATTCCAGTTAAGTCAAACGATGTTTTCATGGCGAAACGGAATGCATTCGTAGATTTATTTACACTGGCGGAGCCGAGGGTGGACTGTGCTGGCGATATTTTACCCACTCGTCAAAACATTTGAATCAAATTCAAACTTCTTTCGAAAGGAATTCGCTTTTTACTTAATTTTGAAAATATGACCAAACGACCTTGCAAAGGTAGACAGACGAGCATAATTTGCACAGAATTTATAAAAAATATTTAAAAAGCGTTAAATTTACATAATCGATAAGTGCACAGGAATTTAATCCAACGATAGTTACGGTTCAGTCAGTATTCGACCTTCGTCAGTTAACTCCCGGATTACATAATAAACGGAATGTCGACAGCGGATACAATTAAGAGACCCCATATCTTCTGCCTGCATATTTTCCCAATAGGAAACGAACATTTCTCCATGTTTTATGACTCACTCCTTGTCGCAGGAATGGAAGAAACGGTTTGGTCAATAAAATTTTACGGTAGGCCAATCATTTGGAAACCAAAACAAAATAAAGAACCGTACGGCTCCCTTCTTCCTCTCAAATGTTAATTGCTTCGCTCTTTTAAAACCCTTTTAGCACACAAAAATAGATGCACTGCACTTGAATGAGAATATATCCCATAGCCTAAGGATGATTTCTCATCGTTGTCAAGTCCATATTCAGCAAGCTTCCTCGCAATGGATAGAATTACTCATATAAAAACAGTCCAATGCGAGATAATACCGAAGAGAGAGATATAAGAGACGAAGAAATGCACGCCAAAGTTTAAAAAAATACATTTTCAGTCTTTACATTCCTTAAATTTTAAGGACAATACATTCCTCTCCTCTAAAATGAATGATGGAACTCACGGCTACGATTTAAGGTTTTCATCCTCCCCTCAATGTTTCGAAGTGCATTCAGTTTCTGATTCGTCACGGATCAATGATAAGCGGAGGGGACAAATCTCCCATGCCTTCCCCCCCCAAACCTCACTCCATCCCCCTCCTCTCCCCGCCCCCTAATATTGCGAATACTGCGCCCCCCCTAATCTTGTACACCGGTCAGCAGCATAAGTTATGTCGACCAGAAATCTATTGGTGGATTTTATGAAGGAACAGTGAGTTACGGAGTGGTGTCTTTTTTCCTCATTGGTTACACCTCATGTTGAAACCTCCCCCCTCCGGTGCGATCAACAGAAATAGTCAATATAGATTGTTGGGGAAGTGCTCAGATTGTGGCAGGATGATATGGGGGTCTTGCGAGCATTCGGGAGGGCCCAAATCGTCCCCCGCAACACCATCTTTGTACACGGGGATACATGCGGCAGAGGAAACTTCCTGGAGAAGCATTCTCTGAATTTAAGTTTAAACCGTTTGAGAACGAATCCAAGACATCGAGGGAACAAAAGTAAATCGAAATCGTTTCCCACAATGTGCTATGATCACTCCGCTCACGTCAAATCACACGACTCCTTCATGTGGTCTCCTCGCGTTGGGAAACGATGTCATTTACCGTCGATTGTAAAACATTATGACGACAATTGCATCGGCGTTTTGAATTAGCGCTTCTAATCGAGAGCCTACATCCGCCCTTGGACCCGGGGGCGCACAATAGGAGCAGGACTTAATGGAAAAATGCCAATCGGACAAGTCTAACGTCGTTTCCGAGGAAGTAAAGAGGGTGACCACGATGAGATGGTTCGGAGGACCAGATTGCGGTGAACGCAGTGAGGAGGGGTCCTTCTCCTCACACACAATCGGGGGCAGAGGACTGATCGCAGATGCATACATTTAAACTATTTCAAAACTCGAGCACCACTCCGATCAAGGTATTCAACCCAAGTTCGGATTTGGCAGCTGAGGGTAAGCCTCACTTTATGCTGCTAATCTGTGCTGCGTGTGAGATTGAGTCTTACATGGGGCGGAGGGTGGTTTAGTTTATTTCCTCGTGCTACCTGCGATTTTATAGGAAAACTTGGTATTCAGAAAACCATACAGTCTAATGTGAT
This sequence comes from Hetaerina titia, assembly GCA_037158775.1. Classification (NCBI taxonomy): domain Eukaryota; kingdom Metazoa; phylum Arthropoda; class Insecta; order Odonata; family Calopterygidae; genus Hetaerina; species Hetaerina titia. The sequence continues at coordinate 3,750,914 of CM073769.1, forward strand.
GGTCTAGGGTGTGTCCAGGCATATCACCGGGGTTTGAACCCGATACCCTCCGGTCATCAACCCTCATCCGCTCTGCCCAATGGCTTCCAACGCAGCCACCTTAAATTCTCACCCATATTGCTCTCAATTTCAGGATGATACTGAGAATTTCCCTCAAAGACTGGTGACCCATGACTCCCGCCCCGCCCCTTAGGGTCATAGGCCTTCACGGCAATATGGAGACGTCAGTTTGCGGCGACGGGCAAATCACCGTGCCCTGCGCCAAAACCCACTCCAATTTCGAAACTGCGCCCAACCACCACCTCCTCCAAAAGTGTCGCACATAATACCTTCCGCATGCACACACGACATGTGACCTTACCGGGGAGATAACTAACAACCTGTTCCGTCGACGAGCAGCGCCGTGGCGGCGGGCGGAGGAAGAAGACGCGCACCCTTTCGGGGGGAGAGAGGGAAAGGGGGGGAGGAGGAGGCGCACGCGCGAGCCGGTGGTTCAGTTCAGCAGGGGAGAGGCGGTGGGGAGAGAGGGGGAGGGTGAGTGACGTGTGGGTGGGGGGCCGGGAGGGGCCCACCCCTCCCCCCCCCCCGCCCACTCCGGCTCTGAGAGAGGGCGAGTGATCAATACACACGCACACACACACACACACACACTAGCACGCACGCACACAAGGGAGGGCCCCGTAAAGGGCGGCTCCGCCAAGGGTTCGACTCGACGAGGCGTGCGGCGTTCAGAGGGGGGGCACGCGAGGGGTGTTGGTTGTTGCTCGCACACACTCACGCACCCCTGGCACCCTCCGCCACTCGCCTCCCCCCCCCCTCGACATCTCTCGCTGGCACATTATTCACGCAGGCTTTCGGTAAGCATGTTACAAGCCGATGCGCTGTGGCCATTTGATCTCTCTCCCCAACGGGTAAAAATCCGGCTATCTCCGTCACCATCGCTTCGTTTTTGGGCCGAGGGGAAGATGGGCCAAGGATTGATAACCGCTCTGCCACACACTCTCTCCCCCTTCTCCCCCCCTGCTCATTTGATCTCTCTCCTGTCGCATTCCCGTCCACCGACTGGAAAGAGAGGTTTTGGTAGACCACGGTTACGCAACGCCAAATCCTATCACTTCGTCCTACCTGAAATGTTCCCCTCCATCGCGCCTTTTACATAGACGTCCTCACCCAGCAGTCTCCATTCTTCGAATGTCTCCCTCACTCTTCCCCTTCGACGACTCGCACTCTTTCGTATTTCCTCTCTCCATCCATCTTCATTCCCTCCATTCTACTGCGGCACCCAGCAAGCTGCAAACTCATTGTATAGTGGCACACAAACATAAAATAAGAATATAAGACACTGTTTTCGCCATTACTCGGTGGCATTTCTCCATTTTTATACATTACAGAAATACAACAATTAATATTTATTGGTGACCATTGTTTCGCCACATCGCCTGATGGTGCCACACATCTGTAAATTAAGAAAGAAATGTTATTGTTATATCGATCTAACAGAAGATCGGAGTGGTGCGATGGCTAACATCCGGGTTTCCCACCGAGGGGGGCTTGATTCGAATCCCGGAGGAGGCAGATATTTTTCAGTGGCATCTCGATCCCTGAAAATGGTTTGTAGAGAGGACTTGAGTGAGTACGACGTCCGTCGGATGGGACGTTAAACTGCGGACCGCTCGGCGACTTTCGACGAGAGAAAGCTAATGCCGACGCCGGGTTTCTCTCCATCCTTCCTCCTTTCCCTTCCATTCCCTAATGACGCGAATTACCTTAGCTCTCAGTCGCCTCCCTTAAAAACCACTACTACCATGGACCAAACTCTTATCTTAATTTCCATCCGTATCAATGTGTCCTTCCTCTTTAGTGTCTCTGCTCATTTCTCGATTCGACCTTGTCTGAATTTTCAGCTGTTTGGCAAGAGCGCCCCGTTTCCGAAACCTATAATCTTTCGCTTGGCAAGGCTTGGGCCATTTTAATATCGGAAGAGATTATGTAGAACATTGATCTAGACTCGTTGGACATTTCCCACCTCGTAAGATCCACGATGATATGTGCATTTCCACGGATGGGAATAATGGAGTGAAATCAAGAAGGAAAAATCACTTCCATTCACGGCCTCGGAGGACCCCACGCCGAAGCCATTAAACTGTTGATCCGCTCAATCCTTGCTTATTGAACGGCTTCAATCATTCTCCGAGTTCCTATTATCAGCAGAGGCAATAGCGCCACTTGTCACGGCGCGAGTAAATAATCCCAATTTCTATTCCACACGAACCACTTATTCCATTTTCCTAATGCGGCAAAGCACAGGATTTTCTTTCTTCTGACAACACCTCTTCTCCTCAACCTCTCATTTATTATTATCGCACAATATTGCACACTCACCCGTGATGTTCCTAATCCAGAGGTTTCTTCGTTTTTCGAAAGTCGCTCCTAATTTCTTTACCACGCACAAAACTATGACTGAACGCTTTTTCCCTCACTTTCGTATAATTCTTCCCTTGGGTCCGCGCAAGGGCGAGTGCTACAGGCGTCGATGCCTCAACCAGCTAGCTGAAGGAGTGCCCGACGAAATTCCATGTCTGTGGGTCGGCGCCATCGGGAAAACTCGGGGGGGTGGAGGCGGGGGGGGAGAGGAGGCGGTGGCGAGGGTGGGCCGGGGGCGAAATAAGGGCTAATTACTACGCCTCTACTCCGGGAATTGTCGAAAGCAAAAATCTTTTGATCTCGTTCCTTATGCTCTGAGCTTTTGATTTAATTCACCACATTTTACTGCACATCGAATGATTTCCATTTATTCACAGTCACTATCTTCCAATGAAATAAATAATTAGGGGTAAATAATATCTTTAGGAAGTCTTTTGGCATAGAGCTAATCAACTAGCTCTATTATATATAAACGATATTGTTTATGCGAATACATCAAAACAGAAACTTAAAGAATGTCGCAGTAAAACAAAAAGTATCATGCGCACAGCGCTACGCTCTTGTAAATCTAAAGTGCTAAGCGAATATCTTGAGGAAAATCCAAAGTCATTCTGGTCTTATGTTAGGGAAATACAGGGTAAACGTCCAACAGTACATTCTTTGGAGACGGAAAACGGAGAACTTATTACAGGCAGCGTGAAAAAAGCAAACATTTTAGACAAGTTTTTCCAGAGCGTCTACAATAAGGACAAAAACCCAACAGACGATCCTCCACACCCACCCGGGGAACGCATGAGCGACATAACACTGGCCAAGAATGAAATAGAACATCTAATACGTAGCATCAAACCAAACAAATCACCTGGTCCGGAAGAAATACCTGCTAGAATATTAAAGGAATTGACCGAAGACATTGCCCCATTTTTAGAAATTGTTTTCCTAAAATCGATAGAAGATGGCTCAGTTCCTCGTGACTGGAAGCAAGCCCATATAACTCCCATTTATAAAGGCGGGGATAGGGATAAAGCAACCAATTACCGACCCATTTCTTTGACATCGATTTCTTGTAAAATATTAGAACACATTGTCAGTAACATAATGAGGTTTCTTGATAGTAGGAAAATACTAAGCCACAACCAGCACGGATTTAGGAAGAGAAGATCTTGCGAAACACAATAAGGTCTTTTCATTCACGATATACTTAGATCGGGAGAAAACAACACACAAGTTGACGCAGTAATCCTAGATTTCAAAAAAGGCTTCCATAAAATCCCAGGCAATAAATTGTTAAACAAGCTTAGATGCTATGGAATCAATGAGAAAATTTTTAATTGGATTAGAGACTTCTTGTCAAATCGCACACAAGTAGTAGTCATCGATGGGTTGTGCTCAAAGGAATTCATGTAACATCGGGCGTCCCCCAGGGAAGTGTAATAGGGCCTCTTCTATTCTACGTTAGTAGTAATCTCAGGTTATTTACTGATGACACGGTGGTATACAGGGAAATAAGGAGCCAACTAGATCGCGAGATACTCTCTATAGACTTAGACACAATCTCGGATTGGTGCATGAAATGGGGACCAATGCTTAATATAGACAAATGCGCAGTTTTGAAAATTTGGAACAAAGGAAGTGGCGAATAAGACATAAACTACAAAATAGAGGGTTCAGCACTAACTACGGCCAAACAAGTAAAATATTTGGGGGCAGTTCTAACACCACGCCTTTCATGGGGAGCACATACCAGGGCAATATGCGGATCCGCTTTAAAGAAACTGGCCTTCATTAAACGGGTGGTGGGGAAATGTAATGAGAAAGTTAAGGAGAGATGTTATGTTGCTCTTGTTACACCACATTTGGAATATGCCGCAAGTATTTGGGATCCTTGGGAGAAAATTTGGCTAAAAGAACTAGATAAAGTTCAGAGAAAATCCGCCAGATTCGTGAAAAATATTTACGATAAGAATACAAGTGTAACAGGTCTCTTAGGGGATTTAGGCTGGGAGCCCCTTGAAATACGAAGAGAACAAGCGGGAATTAGACTTTTACAAAGATTCAGAACCAGCGACTTTAACGATGACACAAAAGGAATAATAATGGCCCCACAAAACTTAGGTAGATCAGACCGCAAAGATAAAATAAGGGAGATAGATTCCAATACAGATGGATTCAAATACTCATTCTTCCCCAGAACAATCAGAAATCATAATAGTAATAAACCGAAGTCACTTTAGAAATATTAAAAACATTTAAGTCGGAACAAAATTAAAAATTCAAAGATGGTGCATGTGTATGTTTGTTGGTAGTTTGTGGGTTTGCATTTGTGTGAAAGGGTTGAGCCGACAGGGTTCTTCCATCAATGTTTACCATATCTGGTTTGTTGGTTCTAAATTTTTGGCTTCTGCATGCGTTTTTTTTCCTAATTTAAGGGTGGTGCCCTAACACCCCCCGCCACATGCCCTTGCGGCGGCTAGCGGGGTATTGAGTAGATGTAGACAAGAAAACAAATTTCAACCAAGCATGCATTTTGAGAACGACCAGCCTGGACATACGACGAAAAAGTTTGCACTGACTTTTTCAGAAAAAATTACAAAGAATATTAAGGGAATCGTTGCCAAAAGAAATGTTTGGAAATTCTGGTTTTTAATCACATATTGGAACAGACTACGTTGAAATGCTTTTAAATCCTTTCCCGAGATGTTTTTTTTAAAGAATGGAAATGTCCCCCAGTTAATGTTAATTCTCCCCCAGATTTCCATTCAATTGAGCGTTGATCACGTCCAAATCTAACTCGTCGTGTAAAGAAATGGGGCATGGTAGTCCAATAAGTATAGCGAACGGCTGACTGGAGGGCCCGGGTTCCATTCTTTGGGACGCTATTAGGCACCCTAATCTACACCCACACTGTGATAATTCGACCACTAGATCATCCTGGGAAACCACCGGCAAATAAGGAACTGCGACTCCCCCCTCTTATTACCCCAGTGATGAGTGGCTTTCACACGCCATTGGGCTCAATACTGAGTGAACTCCACCCTCAATAACCAAACCCATCTTCGGTTTCATAACTATACTTTTGTTTTTAACATGTAAATACTTTTTCTGTTCCCACTGGAAATGCTGCCTAACTGTTAAAATGGCTTTATTAGGATATTAATGATAACGAAGTGGTCTCACAGCGTCCAACACCGGAAGCAACTGAGGCATTTGCCTTTGCATCTAGCACCTTGGTGAAGGCCCTGAAATCATGACATCACCACGACTGCACGGCATATTTTTGTGATGCGGCAGCACTTGTCAGCTCTCCCAACTCTCCAGTGAACACGTACGCAGCTCAGGAAAGACCACTTGCGAAGGATATCACACACCTCTGCTTCGTATTAGACGCATGGCCTCACTAAAGACATAAATAATTTGTATACTATCTATGATTTGAGAAATTCATAATCTTTAATTATATTTTCCTAGCATGTCATATTTTCCTCGATGATCACTCCACCATTATTGCAGATGGAAGCCTTTATACGCGAAACAATGTAAAATGTCCATTGCAGTAGCCTCAAGATTTTTGATGATCCACATGGGTGACTTCATCAGAATTTCAACGCTGAACACAACGAAATTTATTGAGTAACGATAATACCGAGCCCAATTCCGATAATTAATGATGGGTTGATTTCAAATGTTGGTCGGAAATGGATAAAAATGTTAATTTCACCCAATATTCGTCCATTACACCGAGCGCCGGCCGAGTCAGTCGATTTTCCAAAGGAAGTTTGCTCAGGTCCGAAGGTGTGCCATGGGATGTGACGTCACAGGTGTCTCTTACCTCGTTTCCAAATGAGATTTTCACGGCCACCGAGTGCCGTTGGTGAACTATACGCAACATGGTGTTTTATTTACTTGCCATCCGATTCAGCAGCTATTAAATTGAACATCATTTCTCATAGGGGAATGACAATTCGGACTGTTCAGACTAGTGAAAGTTGTGTAAACAAAAAATACCGGGACCGTAAACTTGAATGGCACTAAGTAATAATAATAATAATAAATAAATAAATATTAAAAAACCACCGCACACACAAATCGAAACAAATAATTTTAAAAAATAAATAGTAATTATAAAATAAATAATAAAACAAACTTACAACCACTCGATCACTAGGGTGTATTACGAAATAACTTTCACTCTCGTCAATCACATTCACACACACACAGGGTTTGCAAGGATCCCTCCTATGTCAGGGACCCGTCAATCACACAAATAAATGAAAACTCAAATCTGGCATATACAAAATCTCATGTCCTCAATGTAAATCTTCATACATAGGACAGACCAGAAGAAACCTCATCACCCGTTTCAAAGAGCATGTCGCTTGTTTCAAGACTAGGGAACTTTCACAAGTCCTCCGTTGCCCCACACATGTTCTCTGAAGGACATAAAATCACAATTGACGATATAAAACTACTTACACATGCCCCAGACTACATGCTTGACCATTACGAATGCATCCACATCAAAAAGAACAGTACAGACACCATGAATAGCGACCAAGGGCCCATTGCATCTTGCCTACTTTCTCTGTGCTAACGCAGTTGACTCACTTTTTCTTCCCCTTCTCCACCTCCTCCAAACTTCTTCCACTTTGTGAAAGCGATTCATATCGGAAAAGAAATACTTGGCTGTTTTATACCTGAGTGATTGCGTTTTTACCGAAGTCCCTTATTTTCCGTTTAGTTATTTCTGCGTGATTGGCGCGTCCCTGGCCTAGGAGGAATCCTGGTAAACCCTGAACGTGTGAGTATTTGTGAATCGCAAAGGTCCTTGTTTTCGAGCACACCTGAGTGATTGAGGGACTGTGTATTCACGTAAGTTGATTTGTTTCATTACATCCTTTAATAATTTTCATTTATTTGTGTGTTTGACGGGTCACTGACATAGGAGGGATCCTTGCAAACCCTGAGTGTGTGTGTATGTGAATGTTATTCACGAGAGTGAAAGTTATTTCGTAACACACCCTAGTGATCGAGTGGTTGTAAGTTTGTTTTTTTGTTTTTTATCGATTTTATTATTTTTTATTTATTTATTTTATTATTTGTTTCGATTTGTGTGTGTGGTGGGTTTTAAAATTTATTTATTTTTTATTATTATTACTTAGTGCCATTTAAGTATACGGTCACGGTATTTTTTTGTTTACATTGATTCACGGCCGTAGGTTATACGTACATACATACACGTACATAGGTTCACGACGTTCCTTGTATATTTAATGTGAAAGTAGAATCTTTGAAAATAAGATGACGGTACGGCTACAGTATCCAATTACAGTTTAGATTAGAATTCACTGAGTAAATCATTCTGATGTTTGTCTTCCAATGAATGAATGATCATCTGTTACTCTTTATTTGTGGAACCAGTAATAATCCACGCTTGGCAGCAGGCAGAGAAATTATATTGTGGTGATATTGGACTTCGGGCAAACGGATGTCGACATAACTCCGGATTCCTATTGAATTAACCTACTCAGTGGGTTCATCGTACTTGCAAGTAGCCCAGGTAGACCCATGAAAACCTCAAGGCGATTAGAATAAACGAAAATACAATCAATGGCGGGAATGAATTTCCACAATGCACTTGGGCTTGCGCCTTGGTGAGCAGGTACACTTCATGCTCCTAGTGGTGGGATGGGAGACGCCACGCTCGTTCTCAATATAGTCCTCTTCATATGGGATATTAGCTAATTCAGAATAATGTAGGCGTGTACGAGGCATTACTAAGCTTAAAGAATAAGTTGTAACTTTCCTCAACGATTTGTTCCAAACAACGCGTCTCAATGACAATGCACCATCATCAGGAAAATAATAAAGTTTTTTATTGTGGAGCATTGCACGTGTGTGTGTGTGTGCATATATTTTATTCGAGAAGCAGTGAGTCCCACTTTTATGTGTTTAGTTTCTGTGTTTGTGTCGACAAGTTAGTCCATTTACATTATTGTGCACGTTTGTGGGATTTTCAAGAAAGTATATATATACGATTTCTTCGAAGTAACACGGAAATGTTGAATAAAAAACTTAGACAGCAACACACAACATGAGAACACATAAAAGGAGCACTCACACGTAATGTCTTGATAATTTCGACATTAGAACTCATCATATCTTATCTTCCGACGAAGACGGAGTTCGAGTCCGTCGAAATCATCAAGATATTATTGTGAGTGTTCTTTTTATGTGTTCTCGTGCTGTGTGTTCCCGTCTAAGTTTTTTATTCAACACTTCCGCGTTACTTCGAAGAAATCATCTATATATATATATATATATATATATATATATATATATATATATATATATATATATATATATATAGATGATTTCTTCGAAGTAACGCGGAAGTGTTGAATAAAAAACTTAGACGGGAACACACAGCACGAGAACACATAAAAATTATGGCCACTATAGATGCCACGTCCCTGTACACATCCATTCCCCACTCAGAAGGTCTCTCCGCCCTCCAACACTACCTCTCCCAACGCCCTGAGCCACACATCCCCAGCACAGATTTTCTCCTCAGCCTTTCCGAGTTCATTCTTACCCGCAATTCCTTCTCCTTTAATGATAATTTCTACCTACAAATCAAGGGTTGTGCCATGGGTAGCAGGTTCAGCCCGTCCTATGCAAACCTCTTTCTTGGTCTCGTGGAGAATAAATTCCTGTCACAACAACCCCTGAAACCGCTATTGTGGCTCAGATATATTGACGATATTTTCCTTCTCTGGCCACATGGTCCTGATTCCCTGAAAACTTTCATTTCCAACCTTAATGCTTCGTCCTCTATCTCCTTCACGTCTACAGTTTCCTCCTCCCAAATCACCTTCCTAGATGTAAACATATCATTTATAGACCATAAATTTCACACATCCGTACATATAAAACCCACAAATAAACAACAGTACTTACATTTTAGCAGCTGTCACCCATACCACACCAAACGTTCCATTCCTTATTCCCTTTCCATAAGGGGTCACAGAATTTGCAATGACCCTGACTCCCTAGACAATTTCCTCATAAATTTACACCATTCCCTCCTCAAACGGGGTTATCCTGAATCCCTCCTGAATAAGAGGATCCGTAGGCATACTTACACTCCCAGACCTTCCACCACCGCGAAAAACCACCCTCTTTCAATTTGTACCACGTTTCTCCCTGGCCTAGAATCTCTGCGTTCTATCCTAAAGGACCTCTATCCTATCCTCAAAAATCACAATTCCACCACCAACCTTTTCCCCAAATGCCCCTCTGTCACTTTCAAACGCCCCGCCAATCTATCAGATATTCTAAAATCTACCAATCCACTTCTTAAATCCTCGCCCCGTTCCAAAATCACTCCCAGACCCTGCAATAAACCTAGATGCAAAACATGTCCTATTTTCCTAACCAGAATCCCATCCCTCTCCCACCCGCTCTTTAACTCTCTCCCACCAATTCCCTACTCATCGTGTACCTCCAGCAATGTTGTCTACCTACTTAAGTGCCAACTTTGCCCTGCCTTTTACATTGGACAGTGTACCACACCCCTCAATATCAGAATCAATAATCATAGAGCCTCATGCAACAATTCCTCCCTTATTGGTATGCTCCCAATCCCCAAACATGCCTCCGAACACAACGCTGCCTTTGACCAATGTTTTAAAGTATCCGTCTTAGCATCCCTCCCACACTCAGACCCTCCACTGAAACTCAAAACATTAGAGCTAGCTTTCATCTGGCTCTCGGATTCCTGGAATCGCCCAGGTATTAATATTAGACATTAATTGCCCCCTTTATGCATATTATTTCATCCCCCTCCGCCCCCAACAACTTCCATATCATCCCCACCTTTTTTAAAATTCCCGCGCCATACACTACCCCTCCAAACTCCTCACCTCGAATGCCTTCCCCTCTTTTCCCCTCTTTTCCCCCATTTCCCCTTCTCCTTCCTACCACTGCTTTCGGGCCCTCCTCTGCCTCAGTTCTGTTCCTAATTCCTCTTGAGAAAGGTGGTTGGACCACCGAAAATTCGAGAACCAGTGAGTTTTTCCTCTTTTGTGTTTTGGTTTCTGTGTTTGTTATGACTATCAGTGAATTTACATTACACGTTTGTGGGTTTTCCAAAAAAGTGTATATATATATATATATATATATATATATATATATATAGCGGGTCGCGGTGGTCTTACCCCCTACCCTGATGTGTGAATATTCACACGCCGTTGGGCTTGGTACATGGGTGAGCTCTACCATCACCTACTAAACCGACCTTCGGGTTGATTACTGTGTTTATGGTTTTATTTATCTTGGTGGAATGGCAACAGGATGCTTAGAATTTGTTTCTGGGGAAGAAGTTCGCATCTCTATTAGTAACCGTATCTAGGATCCGTATTAGTAACCGTATCTACAGTACTTTACGCCACATGACTTGGCTTTTCGAAGGGGTACGATGCGGTCGGATAATTCCAGCAATAACTTTTTCCTTGGTTTTTTTATAGCAACCCATCATGAGAGAGGTACTAAAAACCATTTATTGTCGAAATAAATAACTTTATCGGTCGCAAATATTTAAATTTTGTACCTGATGATGATGTATTGCCCCTGAAACGTGTCGTATGCAATAAATGTCTGTGGAACGTAACGATTTAAAATTTTCAATAATTTTCATTTCCACGCATTAATAGTCCACCACTAGGACTTATATTAAACTTGGTAACAGTAAGCTGGGCTCTTTCTAATATGGAATTCATGCAAAGGTGTGCCAAAAGTGATGCCGCACGTGGCACAGGCTGAGAGGGATTATTACAGGGAGGATTTTGAGGATTTGGACAACAGCAACGTACATCAATTATTAAGGCGAGTTAACTGCATAAGAAGAGGAGAATCAAAGCTGCGAACGTAGCAGGTATATCTCATGAAATGTTTTTCGCGTCTGCACGAATTATTCAATTTCGCTTGCAAGCTGCAAGTGAAATTTTTAATGCAACTTGCAGGAGCTTAAAAAATTGGAAATATGAATGCATTCATCTTTGCAGAAGGAGAAGGTACGTAAATCAGAAGGTATTAACAATACAGGAGTGTTTCGAGAGCCCCCCGGCTATCGGGTCTCCTCAAATTACCGCTGCCATATCTGCGGGAGCGGATTCTGCCCTCGAGGCGTTCAGGCAGAATCCCAAGGATGGCAGCGTCGCGCCATGGGAAAGCGCGAACCAAATGCCTAAACCTGCGGTTCCTCTCGTCCGGAGCAGGATTCCTATCGCAACGACCAGTCATTGGGAGGGTAAAACCTTAACCTGTCCTGCGAATTAGTCTTCTGGGAACACCGGAGAAAGTATTCGGTGAATGTTTGATAGGAAGAGTGCAGAAGTTAACATTGGATACAACCTGGGAAGTGAAATGTGGTCGTATGACTGATAGGGGATGTATGAACCACCTGATTGCTTTTCCGCAAGAACTTGAGAGATGATGATTATATGTATATTTATTTTCTTATAAAAAAATCTTTTCTCTGAAAGAGACCAACCGGGAAAATTTTTCCCTTCCTTCGCGATCGCGAGTATAAAAAAAATGACTGGAAAAATGGCTTAAGGACAAAAGTATACTCCTCTCCAACATTTCTGTAAGGAAAAGGAACTTGAATGAGCTAAGATAAGCAGTCTGCTAAATAAAAGTATGGTTACTTGAGTGTTTGTTGTATAAAGAAGAGGAGAGTTAGATTAAAGAATGGGTGGTTTATGAACAAATTTGAATTGGATATACCGGTAATGGAGAGGTTTGGGACTAGTGCGCTACGCTTTTAGGGCCATGTTGGGAGAATTGAAGCGATTCAAATCACCAAACAGACATGAGAGAGGAGAGTAAATGGTTTGAGAGGATGAGATGAGGTCTTGGGTGCAGTAGAAGAGACTGTTGAAAGCAAATAAAGCATGCATGAAACAGAAGGTATATTTAAGGGGAATAATACGTGAGGAATGGAAGAAATTATCGAAAGACAGATATGCTCTCTGATATCAACTTATTTCAGTGTTGTTCGGTTCGCTAACCCCGAAAGAGAACGACGTGGATAGTATGCATGGACGATGTGTAGCATTCCTATGATTACCGAAAATAAAGATGACAATTGGATACTAAACAGGTCAATGAGAACATGACTAAGAAGATTCTTTTTACTCACGCAGTCACCTAGTTCAAAAAAATAGGTGTAATTAGCTTCCCTTGCCATTCAAGTATTTCTGCTCTATCAGACGAGGACGGAAGTCTTTTGTGAAGTGTTCACTTTTTTACAATAGTGTCATTGTCACAAGTCACACCAGGGAGTCTTATCTCTAAGAGTTTATGCGGCGAAAAGGCATAAGCACCGCTATCGCGGCTTTCTTCGGGAAATGACGCGAGTACGGAGCAATTTCAAGAATGCCGACATACATTTAGGAACCAGCACACGATGACGCACTTCTAAGTGGTAAAGTTTGCCACTTAAGATGTTCTAAATTATCGCTAGAGACTTGAAATGACAGGGATTTAAATACGATTCGCCTTAACGGTTCTGATTTCCATTGAAACACACACAATTAAATATTTACATGACATGATTATGTCTTGGGACACGATGGCAGACTAATTACAAAATCTTATTTGTGATAATTCAAGATGGGCTAAGGCCGTAATCCCATTTTCTTCAAGTCCGAACATCTTTATGCCATTTTCATTTTTTCACAAACATGCTTAACATATGCACTTTATAAAAAATACTGCAATGCTGAGAGATTAATAAATTAAAACATTTCGAGGATCTATAATTTTACTCAAAACACGATTGCTATGACGATTACCATTAAATGTAACACTTGATATTTTTGTAAAATTAATGACGAAATTTCACATGTACTTTATATTAGCCGATCTCTCAATCTATGAAAGCGGGCAATCTTTGAAACATGTCTCAGCTTCCTCCAAACTTCTGATTTGATTGAAGAGAGTACACCTTCTGGTTCTACGGTGCCAGGAATGCTGAACCAATTTTTCGAGGTCGAAATCCACGCTGTGGCCAACATTCCCTTTCCGAATTTATACATAGGGTTGGGGGTGGGGGGGGGGGGAGAATATGCATTACTCGCGCAACGCTTTCTGGGAAATATTTTGCCCCCCTTTCCACACACATGATGCTCCGCTTATGTTTCATCAACCCATCCCATATCCCCCCGCCGGCAGCACGCGAGTTTTACGGCTTCGTCAGTTGCTCCGGTGAAATATATGTTCGCGGGCCGCGTGACGCCTATCGGGGGGTGGAAATAAAACCGCGCTCTTCTCAGAATGTTGTTATTTCGAGGGAAAGCAGTGGGTACATGTTTCATGCATCGTCGAGGAAGTGTGTGCAATGAAATGGAATATTGTCGCGTGACGTGTCCCCCCCCCCCCCAAGTACTCCCCTCCAAATAGAATCGTGTAATTAATGGAAGGTTCACAGAAAAATGTAATTTAAGAAAGGCTTCGGCTTATCATTCATTATGACATGTTCCCGCCGTTAACTCCTTTTACGTTTTTCCTAATTTGAAGATTTACAGGTACTGCGGAATATATATCATAAAGGATAATCTAGAGAGATGTTGACGGTAGAACCTACGTCGCATAATATTAGTTTGACCGAAGTTAGGAAAGAATATTACTAAGCCTGCCTATTGAGAACTCATGAAGCGGATTGTCTTATTTCTCGCATTTCAGAACAATTCACCTGGACAAGTTTTCCAACATTCTCACCGTAGCGGTTGGGGACTTTTCCACCGTTAGATCGCGTAACAGATTAGCGGCATGACAAAACACCGATGCCATTTGTAAATTTGGCAACCTCGGGTGTAGAATGGGGAAAATTCTAACCGGACATAATTGTAATTTTTTCGGATTGCCACCGCACAATATAGTGGGGCGCCGCGAGCAGGGACGATGATGCCGTGTCACATACGTTTTAGCTCGTGAGGGCAGAGTCGGATATCGACTGGGGGGCGGGGGTAGGAGGTGAAAGGATTGTTTCCCTGCGGTACAGTTTCCCGCTTCGAGAGAGCGCTGTGGATACTCACCCCCGGTGCAGCTCGCCGGGGAAGAAAGCGAGCGTCGGCCGTGTGTGCCCAACGGACCCCCCCCCTTCAGGGTGCGGGTGGCGTCGGCGGAGGTCGCCGCGACGAGCAGAGAGAGGGGAACCCTTGGGATTCGAGGAGAACGCCTCTCCCTATCGCTCTCCACTGCCCCGGATTTGCTGTCTCCATGGACTAACTAGTTTGGAAAGGTCTTCATCCATTCTAGCATCATCATCGGATTTCATTAGTACGCTGGCATTTTCGATTTTCAAACATTTAATGTTTTTTGTTTGGGTTAACTTTCAATCGTCGAGAGAGCAAGGTTTTACCATTAGTCCTGAACAATCTGCCGTCCAGGGGACAAATGAAGCAAGACCAAATATTTTATTCCTAATATTCCGTGTTGAAGCGAACGAAATTCGGTCTGAAACTACGAAGAATTTGTAAAAATCGCAAAAAAAATTCTCGAATTAAAATATCTTGCGCGGTGATAATTGGGAATGGAATATTTAGGTGTTGTATTAATAAATAATTAATCTCATATGGCTTGCTGTCCACATTACAAAGTCACACACTGCAGAGAACCGATTCTTCTCCCTCTTATCGTCAGCAAAGCAACCCTTAGGTTATCTGAAGATTTTTCGCCCCATAACTGAGGACCGTAAAATTGGGTTATTTAGAACCAATATGCAAACAACACAAACATCGGGTTGTTTTCAGTGATCTCTATTTGGGGAAGGGGAGCCCAAAGCAGATCGTTCCTAAATATTTTAGGCCGCAAATACAGCAGAGGAAACGACCAAGACATTATATCTCTCGAACTTGCTTTATCGTCTACGGGGTGGGGGAGGGGGTGATTGTTGTAGGGGGAGCGGGCGGAGAAGACGCGTCTTGTCCCCCCGGTTCAGAGACATCGCCACCCCCCAGACCCAAGGCCACGATTCTCCAGACCTGGAGACATTTAGTCGGCAGCCTCCGTATATGGAGGCTGTAGGACTGGTACGCTTGCCGACAGGTAATGTCAGTTGGCAAATGACAAAATTATACGGACATCCTGGGGATACTTGGGAGAGGGTGGACGTCGCGCTTGTTCTCGTGGAAACCGGTTGGGGGGTGAATAGGGGGAGAGCATTTAGGCGGTGGAGGGGGAGGGAAATCCAAGGCCAGGGGGTGGCGAGCCGAGGGGAGCGTGGTGCGTGTGGCCCGCTCACCTCGGTGCTGCGTCGCCCGTCCAGCGGTCAGTGGGGCGCCGGCGCGCGGCCGTCTCGCTGCTGGTGCTTCCGCCGCCGGTGCACGGTCGCCATGGCCGCCGCGCCCTCACCGTCGCAACGTCATCGGGAGAAGCCTCCGCTCGGCCGCCTCCCCGGGCAACTGCAACAGAAGGAACAGAGAGACTCGTCAAGATCACACTCGAGGGCGCATCGCGACCGCTAGTAGCAATTAAGGAAACAGATAGAATCCAAAATGGACACGAGGCGTTCACCGGAAATTCCCACGAGGAGAATGTATTTTTCGGGGTACTGAAGGACGTGGAAGAGAAGATCTCTCACAGTCACGAAGAGAGCAAAACAGGCAGAGACATTAAGGAAGGCACTCCAGAAGGGTACTCGAGTTCCGATTCTTCGGCCGAGGGAATGATTCTGGAAGCAATAAGGCGTCAATCTTCACATTTCTTAATGTTATGCGCAAAATGATTAAGCAATTCATCTTCTCCACTGACACTGCTCCCTAAATTCAGTCTTAGAAAATCGTTCTTATGCTAAGATTAAAACCACAATAAACATCGCGGCATACGGAAAATACGACCGGGAGGCGAAAAAAACCGCCCTAACTCGATTCGACCAGAATGCCTACTACACCCAAGCGCCTCTTGGGTTGCCCAGAATTGAGACCACCGCATGCTGAGCAGACCACCAGGCAGAAACAATAATTACAAACTCGGCAACTGACAGATTTAAATGTTCCTTTTCTCCCCCTGGAAAAATGCGTAGCGGCATTAAAAACGGGAGGAAAACAAACTTAAGGCTTGCGAAGCAGGGACCTTGTTTTCATATCACTCTCCTTACTTTTCATTGCTCTCGTAAACACTTCATAAAATGCTGTCCGGACGCAAGCACATAATTAGTGGATGGTGCCCTAAATATGATTTCTCCCGCGAGAGAGAGAGAAAAAATAGAAGGGCAGAGCCCGTTGAAAAAAGTACGATGACAAGAGAATCGAGGGAAGGGGGGTGGGGGAGTGTGGAAGGGGGGAAGTGAGTCGGGGAAATCGCAAAACGAAGAGAGAAAAGCGCCCCGCGGGGATGTTCGTGGGTGGTGTTGACGGGTGCTAATGGCGCGTCGACAGCAGTGGTCACCCGGCAATAACATCAGCTCCACCCCTGTCGACTGCCAACGCGCCGATTTGCGGCCTTCTCTTGGCTCCGTTTCTCTCCTCCTTCCCCCCCTCCCTTCCCCTCGGCGCCTGGCGCCAAGTAGAGCCGAGCATCGCCCCCCCCCCCCCGGAACCCAGCCCCTCCGAGAACCATAGCCATCCATCCCAAGCTGCACGCGGAGTCACGGGCGACCGCCCGACCCAAACTCCCCACACTTTAATTACCAGCGTCGCGTTCGAGCATTCGGGTTATGCTCACGAAGTCCCATTATAAAGATGAGGGGAGGGGAAAGTCACGCGCGGGTCACCCTTGGTCCTAAGCCGCCATGTCATTTAATTTACTGCGAGTGCCGCACTAATATAATTTGAGGCCACACTCAAAAGCAACAAAAACAAGTTCGCTCAAGTGCTCCATTTTTTTACGAACGCAGCCCAGAGGACTTCTGTCAATTAGATGTGAAAACAACACAAAGGATAACTCAAGGGCTTTAACGACTTAACTCACGAAAGTCTTGACGCAAGACTGAACTCAAGTTTTCATATCATTCCACAAATGTATGGCAAATGACGGTAAAAAAAATCCATGCTGATCTACTATGCTGTGGGAATGGGAAAAATGAGAGCCACCACTCGGAAGGCCACCCCCTCGTTCGCGCTTCATCCGAACGACCATTTCGGCCATTTGGTCGTTTTCATGGCAACACATCTCGTGCCTGATGTCGCTCCCCACCCCTCCCCCCCCAACCGACCCTCACGCCTCCTCTTTTATGGACCACCACATCCAGCCCCTTCCCTGCCCGACACCCACCCGCCCGCAACCCTTGCTCTCACAAGTCCTAATCTCTTTTCTCCCTCATCATCTCCCGTTTACGTTATGATGTCGCCTCGAATCCTTTCCCTCCTCTCACTCCTCGCGATTCCCCGGTGTGATATCCAGGGGTCGCGCAGAGCCCTCGGCAAGTTCAGGCTCCTAACCCTCCCTTCGGCGAGGTCACGGCGAGGGCGAATGGACGGCGAGTTTTTCGTGGGATGGGCAGTACGCTCCGGGGAAGGTCGCCTCCGGACTTCCGACAGGCACTCTACACCGAAGTAGTATACACCGAAGGGTAGCCACGGACCCGAATTATTCTCCTTCGCATTAATTTGCCACTTCTCGAAGATTCCAATCAATTCGATTACTTATCACGATTCGATTCGATTACTTATCACTATTCGATTCGACTATTAATCACAATTCGATTCGATTACTTACGTTGTAATTTTGGCATTAACAAGCAAAAAGTCGCAATGGTTAATTTATTTGTTCTTGGAAACTGATGAGGAAAGACTGAAGTTTTGAATGGTAAAATGATAATTTGAAACATGAAAGGTGGATATGTGCTAAACGTAAAATTAACTTTCTTATTAAACGAAGATGTAAATAGCAAACCTCTACAGAAAAGTGTTAAAATGAAACACTTGCTTACGAAACACTTACTTTGCAATTATCTCATAAGGGATGTTTTAAAAATTCTGAACTGTAGAAATATTTCTTGAGGAATGATCAATTACCTAAAACATTCAACAACATCTGTGAATTTCAAAGTGAAAAAATAAATGAAGGGAGATATTAGAGATTTTCCGAAAAGATCAATTTTAATATTTGGTTTCTTTGGAGCTCATCAACTTTCAATAACATTAATATGCTTGAAGTATTTTTTTATAAGTTACAGGGTAACGTGGGACAGTGAGGCCGATTCAAAAAAGATGTAGGAAAAAAATCAAAAAGTACAGAATTCGTCAGCAAAATTGATAGGCTCGATTTAGGCTTGGGTTCAGCACTCTGTTTGCGAGCAACTACCATCTGCCCGATAACTGACCCACCCATCATCCGCAAACATCTCCTTGTTTATCGATTCAAACTCCATCTGCCCCTTTCCGAGCTTTGAGGCGAGGTAGACAACATATGACGACAAATAGCGAGTATCAATCCAATCACAATGCGCTCATAGCAGTCAATAAGCACGAAGTCGGTGAACTCCTCGATAGACGACAGGCAGACCTTCTGCGACCATATCGCAGAAATTACACACATGGAATCCAAACATAGCGCACATCGTCAGCATAGGATATTTGATCACGTAGAACACGATGGCGGAAGAAAGCAGTTGCCCATACTGATGATAACTTCGTACACTTCCCGATCAATGTAAAGAGTAAGTCCTAATTACAGTTAATGACAGACTCGAAAAACGCGTTATTAGAATTCTTTCATACGCAAAGGAATCTGCAGTACTTGATACGTGTCGAAAGGGTTGAAATGCAAAAACAAATACTAAGTGAGCGCATTAAAACTTAATTTAAGACACGGAGTGAGGATTCCTTTTTTCAACGTTTTCCATAAATTGAAATAAAATTGGCAATAGATAAAGACATAGGCGAGAAATATAAGCACCCGACTTTGCTTTAATCTCCTTGAGCTAGTAATGTGTGTCGGTTGTGTGAGACGATGAAGGAAGCGAACCAACAATTTGAGTAGAAATCAATCGCTTGGAACTAATAGAGGTAGAACAGCCGATAAGGCAAAACCGCGAAGACAAAAATCAAACACCTTTACAGACACAGGCGTTGACTCCATCTGCAGAGCAGGGTTTCACTCGCTAAGGTATCCAGAACGAACCTTTTGATCCAAAAATATCCCGACGTAAAAGGGGTCCAGCAGGGTCAAAATTGCTGGTAGCCTCTGGTACGGGGTACTACAGGTAACGGTCGAGGTTTATGGTGGAAATGCCAAAACAATGAGTCCCCATTGTAATCCACCCCTATCTAAGATATGTAGTAGTGGTCACAAGAGTTCGGTTAATGGTCCCAAAAGTTTCAATGATAGTACATATCAAAGTCAGAGATTAAAGTTCAAATATAAGTAAGGTTAATTGTTTAGGTTTCCGTCAAGATTGCAAAATTCCACTGCACTTCTATCAACAACATTATGTCATAGCAAAGAATAAAACATGATGAGCATTAAATTTGTTCAATATTCCTGGTAGTAATTCAGTTTAAGTTCAAATAAATAATTGAGAATAACATATATTTCGAAAGACAATGTCTCCAAACATATTCATTACGCGTTGCTATGGATACAAAACGTGTACTTTGGAAGCACAGGATAAATAAAGAATTACGCAATGGAAATACACCTAGTGTAATAGGAGGTACATGAAGGTAATACAGCGTATAAAACCGGGTAAATAATTAAATTCTATCTAGGGTATGGACAGAAATAAGTCTTTGGAAAGCACTGAAAGGAAGAAAGGATAAGTCCACTGGCTATACCTTGAGTAATGACACTCCTACTGATGGCAATTTGAAACTCTAAGAAGGGTTGAGGACCCCTGAAGAAATACTACATGGAATTATATACTCTGTGGGACTCCAGAAATCTATAAAAAAGTTTGGAGTTGCGAAGCTTAAGATTTTCTAATAGTACGTGCATGAAAATCCTATTAATGAACTGGAGAACTTGAGTCTGCAGAACAAGAACTGTAGTCTTTCAAGGTATCATTGTGGCAGGAAAGGCTCTCGCACCAGCACCACTAGCACGTGATTCTGGCACATTTTAGTTCAATTTCTACAACTATGACAACGTAAGCTAGTAGGCCATGAAAAATCGGATGGGTCAGAGTTGATTTCCATTAGTCCTGGGTGTGTAAAGCTGGCTAGTGATGTTCTGGCGGCAGAAGAGATCCAGGGGTACGGGGCGGAGGGAAAGCGACCTCTTAAGAAGCCCATGGCGATGCACCATACCTCGCACCGATGCACGATGAGCGTGCAGAGTGCTTCAGTGACCTGATAGACGTGACGGTACGTATCCTTGCTTCCTCGTGAGTTCACCTCGTGAGAAACACATCGTGACATGGAACACCAGGGATGCACTGGTCACGAAAGAAATGGACTGAGAGCAGAAACGCCGCGGGGGTCAGCAACGAAGGAGAATGAAGAGAACTCGGGCCAAATTTAATTTTGGGTTCACTTTCTTGAAAAGGGAGACGGGCGGACGGCCAGCTGTGACATTAATGATGGTTAAGAAAAATGAAGTGAAATCAAGAAGACTCTTTAAGTAAAAAAACGTCGACTCATGCTCCTTTCCCGTATCCGCGCAGTCATCTCTACACACACGCACGATTTCAGACGTTAAAGAGGTTTTTTTTTGTAAACACGGGTTAACTTTTTGTAATGAGGAGCAAGCAAGAGTAAATCTACCTTTTGGACATTATTAATTAATCAAAATTAGTGCTTTCGTGAAGTTTCGACTGAACTCGCACTAAATGGAAATTCAAAACGCAACGCAAACGATCACAACATTAATATGTCCCGAACAGCCCCTTCGACAATATTCAAACCCTCTTTCTTTTTCCCCCAGAGCCGCACGCCAGGGTGTCAATAACAACAGCAATGGCAACATAACATGGGTATATTTATTAAATAACATGAATCGTACTTTATAGTAAGATGATTCTATATCAATTTCAAAATTTCGTTTAACAGTTATCCGTTTAAGACGGGGATTTCACGATTTATATCAGAAGATGTCAGCCATACAATCACATACCAAATGCACTCACGACCACAAGGTCCGCATTTAAAAATATTTATTCGTGCAGTCATCTATTTGCTATAAATTATTACTCAAAACTTAACTTTGAGGAATAGTGTGATATACACTGATGGTAATGTGACAATTTAAAATTTTCAACACGCTTTTTATTTTTCGATCGATTTTGACGACAGAGTTAATGTAAAATCTATTGTATCATTTTGTTGTGCGAGGAAAACGGAAATAAAGATTGTTTGGCATTTACATCTCCATTTACAGAAATCATCTTGATTAATAACAATCGTGCAGAAAAATGAACTTTGCAACAATATTATCCCTAAATTACGTACAAAAATACACATTCGACGCAGAATTAGTTCGAATTCCAGCATTCGGCAGTGATAGCTTTAGTTGATAAATGTGTACCTGAAACCTAATAACTCGTGGGTTTATTTCTCAACGAGTACTAATATTACATCTGATGTCCTTCCCAGGTTCAATTAACTCTTCCCACAAAGGCACCATTTTTTAAGCTTCCGGTGTATTTCAAATGTTCCAGTTCACCATTAATTGCAAATTCTTTAGTCAAAAACAGTCTGCCGATAATTAAAATCACATTAACAGGTAATTTAGTCTCGTTATGTGAGCATACATGCATGTAACACATCGAGGCTCAATGGATTGATTAGGAATATAATAGAATAAAAAATAGAGGGCAGATTCCACGAGCAAGACCGAAGAGACATGTACTTAGGTAGGGCAAATTGAGAAGGTCCTAAAACAGAGAAGGCATCAATGACTGAGGGAACTGGCATTAAATAGAGGCGAATGGAAGGCTGCAGCAAACCAATCCTAAGATTGAAATACTGATGGTGATGACGATGACATGCATGTTGAAAATTAAAATCAATTACTTCTCTTTTTTCATCTTACTCTTCTAACCGTAATTATGCGCCATGCCTGTTCCGGCTTCACTTTCACCATCATGCCCTTGGTATTCTTCTGATTCCTGATGGCTTATATCCTATAGTTCCCTATGGAATCTATTTTTGAAATCCTTATTATGTTTCTTTCCATTTCGATTTGTACTGTAACGGATTGAACAACTATTTTACTGATCGGAGGAATGCCATTTCCGATTTGTTTTAGAGCCTGCAGCCTCGCTGCAACGTCTTCTGATCCATACACAGCAAAGAAGAAATAGATGGATTGGACACACACACATTGAGGCACAATGGATTGATTGGCAATATAATAGAAGGGAAGATTTCACGAGGAAGACAAATAGACATGTGCATATGACAATTTAAGAAGGACGTAAAACAGAGAGAGTATCAAGGGGATTGAGGGAATTGAAATTAAATAGATTGGAACGGAGGGCTGCAGTAAACCAATCCGAGGATTGAAACACTGATGATGATGATTACAGTAACGTGTAAACTGTCATTACTTTATAAAATTGGTTTCGAGTTTCTCTTCTGGTTCTATCTTTTAAGGATATTTCTTACCATCCCATATCTCTTCTGGAAAACATTAATTTCATTTATTAAGTCTTTGTCTCATTCACAGGTTATGCCACATCCGAAATATAGGAAACGTGATAAATGTTCTAGTTTGTGATCTTCGATGACAATGTTTGTACCTATCGGGCTGTTTCCAATGAATGCCATTATTTTTCGTTTTTGCTATCGACATTTCAGAATATATCCGTGTCTCTCAGTTGTTGTAGTTTGTGTACCAATATAGTTTATGTAGTTAGCAAATTATATGCTCTAGCTTGTAAAATGACATGGCTATTGTCCAACAGCATTGCATTTAAGCACTCCGTGGGTTCCAATTTAATGCCTGGAACTATTCTATTTCCCTTCTATTCTCTAAAAAAATGTCATTTGTGCAAGGACAAAACAATGTCGGGGATACATTGGAACCTTCCATAACACTTTGGTTCATGAGAATTTCCTGATAGCTCTTTTCCCGCATCAATTATGGTTCGGTATTTTTATGTGGGCTCTCTGTTGCTGTAATTGGACGGTCTGAATTCCCTGTTTTATCCATCATTGACCATATCACGTTTCTGTTAACACTTTTTAATAATCAACTAGAGCAATATTTGACCATCATCTAGGTGCATCTCTGGGTTAAATTACCTTCGTATGCTTCGACGTAAAAAAATATCATCTGCGCAACAACTTCCCTGCCGATCTTATCTCCCCTCGGAAAATACACCACGAATGTAATCATTTGGAGCACAAACCGCCCCCGGACGGACATGAAAATGTTGTTCAGTAAACAATGAAATTTGCACTCATTCCAGAGCATGATAATTTGAAAGGGATGCTGCTAAGTGAAATGCTCTCGACAGAATTCGATATTTTCAATGTTTCGTGCTGCATTCCCACGAGATCCCCACAGCAATGCCTTTGACGTCGCGGCGATTGAAACGGTGATGCTTTTATTTCCCGATGTTTCAGTTGCCTGTGACCCTCACCACTCCTCTCTGTTCTCCTAAAACACATTCGATTTTCCATCATACGCATTCCTTTGACATTGACTCATCTCAAATTTATTCGAGAGCTTCCAATATTCGCGGTCCCAAAGGTATCCCACTTAGGCCGCGTGCAATTAAATATGTAAAATATTAGAGCTTCCCCACATTCAGATAGGAAAGTCCCTAGCAGCATATTACCAATTAACAGAGAATTTCTGCAATGTTACCAATTTTGTTTTTGAAGTGCTATCTAGAGTGCTCCGCTTCCAAATTTTTAGCAGATATGTTATAAAAATTAAAGTAATTACGCACATCGATTAAATCCGAAGCGGCTGGAAGAATTGCCCTCCTATCCACCACGTGACATTTATTCATTCGCAAAATATGACGCTAATTATGATGTGAATTGAGCTTATATAGTTGACTGGTCTGATGATATATTTAAACTCAGTTCAACCTTTCATATCATGCGAAGGTTTATTAAATATTCGCTTAAACAGTGTATTGTATCCTGATGTTGTAATCATTCCATGCTACAACGCAGTCAAAAAAATCCTTTGACGGCATTACATCGTGATTTACATCATTACATTAAATAAAACTATACGTTAAAAAAAATCATTCACGTGTTTTCCGAGCACCATTTTAATTACATCAACCTCCTTGCGAGTGGAAATTTAAGAATCCTAACGGAAGAGTTCGAATCAACGCTATTACTACAGTTGCAGAGAATGATAGCGATTATTCCCTCAGGAAATATTTTCAAAGGCACTTCGAAAGGGTTACGTCACGAGTAAAAGTTTCTCTCGATACAAATAAAGATCTAATTCGGATTTATATTTAAATGAATTCCAAAAGTGGCATGGGCAATAATTCCAAAGCGAGCATAACAGTCTCAAGTCTTTCATTCGAGTCTCAGTCAATGAAATCAAATCAAAAAACGATACAATTTTGCGGAAGCAAATATTATATTCGAGAAACTATTCATCCACAGCTACATGGTATCTTACAAGTCATCGATAGGGTGTTTCTCCATACCGGGCATGAAACATCCAAATTGACTATCGAAATGACACATCAATTAAGTCAACGACGGTTAAATCGCTTTGGAAGATATGAAACGAGCGATTCAATCGCAATCTATTGGTGACTCCGAAAAGGGCATGTCCGTCCCGGAAGTGTGGATTTCACACGGCGTGGAACTTGGCACCAGGTGAGCTCTACTACTCTCGCCCTATCAAACCGACTTTCCGACGAACCACTAGCGGCAGTACGAGATGCCCGTAGCAATGATGACCATACTCGGCGGGGAGTCATTTACACTCGACGATCAAAGGTTGCCCCCCCGCAGGCAAAGGAAATGACCGGAAACTTCGAAAGGAGAGTCCAAAGAGGGGCTACTGCAGAGGTGGAATCGGGGGCGGAAGAACGAAGGGCGGCACCGTCTCGGGAACGGAGGGCGGGGCCGGGTGCGGGCGGAGAGGGGGCAGGCGGGGAGGACGGAGGAGGCGGCGGCTGCGCGGGAGGAGAGGGGGCAGGCGGGGGAGGAGAGTGGACATTGGGGGGGGGGGCAAGAGGAGGAGAACGAGATGGCACACAACCCGCCAATTCACGCTAAGGATGGCCAGGGTCACAATGGCGGTTGTGGGGAGACATAAGGCGGCGGGGAGCAATTCCCTCCCGACATAAAGGGTTAATGCCGAAAGGGAGAGGAGAGAGGCAATGCGGAAAAAATGTTGGAAGGAGCGAGTAAGAATGACTCCCGTGCAAAATATTCGGCGGCGGCGGGCAGTGAATGGGGTTGATGAGTGGCTGCCATCAAAACAAATATCTTCCAATGAAAACGAGAATTTTAATGAAAACAACAAGCATATCCCCGAAAATTCTTAATGTCGCCTTTTACAGCCATTTCTTCAAGAGGATATTTTATTAATTTATTTAATTAATTAATTATTTTGTTTATTCATTTAATTATTTTGTTTATTTATTTATTTTTTTATATATTTATTTTATTTTAAAACATTATTCCCATATAGCTGTGGCGCCAATTTACAGTGAAAAATATGACAAAAACATGAAAGAGGACAAAAAGACAATAACAGCATAACAATGAACAACGAAAACCGAACATGGAGAGGGGAAATATTTAATTGGTTGACAGGTGGAATGGTCACTTGGTATGGTGAAATTATTACAGATAGGGGAGGCATGAAAGACGGATGTGAGAAAGGTGTAAAACACATTTCGCGTAAAATACCTAAGGTCTTTTACGGGAGCACAATCAGATTAAGCATTATTTTACAGCTCTCTTTCATTCCGGAGTTAATCCACACTACGCCCCAATATGAAAGGTTTCACGAATCCTTGCTGCACATTATTTCCGTAAGGACCTTATCATCAACTTCCTCTTGTTCAAAGCTTCTTTGCCTGACCCAATTCCTATCCGAAAGTCCTTAGTGCCACGACTACTTTCGTCTAAATCATTTCCTAAATAGCCGAAGTGTATATTCAACTTGACCCATATTGATGTCCTGCTAATTTAATGTTTAACTTAGCCTTTTCTTGAAAATGTCATTACCTTGGTAGAAAATGAAGAAGATTCAATCAATTATGCTGCCATTTCGCAAACGCTGGGCCTAGCAATCTGTTCAGTTCCATGAACTCTTCAGTATTTATATGGTGGGAGGACCCCCGAGCATTTGTGGCTCCAAAAAAGACCTGATAGCATGCAATGAAGACATTTATATTCAATTTACAGCCACTTTTATCCCGAAGGAAATTAGCGGGTAATATAGTACTTCGGAGCTGAATTCATTTTTTAGATTTCAGAATTCAACCCGTGGATTTGGGTGAAAATAAACTATGATGAATAGTTATCTTACTTTAAATTAACAAGAATATCTATCTAATGTGATTAAGCCCTGAGAGTTATTTCATTGGTCACGAAATATTGGGACATAATCTCCCTGGGACAGGCTTCATCTGTGTCTGTCGATACAATAAATGTTCAACAACACTGGTCTAATAGATCAATGCCAATGTTAAGTACTACAAGGAAAAGTGATAGTAATGAATCTTTCTTTATAAAGGGTTCTACATTTGGAGAGAGATGCGCAAGTAGATTGCCTCTCATATTGTGAAATTTACGAGACCACCGTACCATGTTCAAGTAATGCGACGAGCAAGAATATCGCTTTGAACGCATACTTATTATTTGCCTCCGAGAGAAACGTATGTGGCAATATATTCCCAGTTCTAATGGCTCTACCTTACCAACGGGGGTGTAACTCAGTGGTAGAGTGTCTGCTTCGCATGCTGAAAGTCCTGGGTTCAAATCCCAGCACCTCCACAATATTTTTTACGAGTTGATTTTCACGTTATTGGCATGTGCCGCAAATAATTATTATTCGAAATTAAAATTGGAAATTTATAAATTTTTCAATGGAATGCAGAAGTTATTTCGTGAGGAAATTCCACCCAAAACACGCCAAATCAACAATTAGCGCAGGTTTTTCCCGAGAATGTTTCCGTGCCGTTCCGGTTTCATGAGTGCATTTCTCGATTTCTCCGCGATCTCATCTTTTAACGGCACTAATGCAAATATGGAGTTCTTTCCACGAGTGATTAAACTCCTTTCTCTCAATTTCATGTGTTTACTATGATTGACTTCTCAACCGTGTGCGAAGGGAATGTGACGGAAATGTTACTCATTGTGTAAAATTTATTTATATACTTGAGTGGATTCAAAAGTCATTCAAATGGAAAGATTCTTTCTCGCGCGAAGGCTTCCTTCTCATTGAAGTTCAAAATTTTCTTTTAAATGGTGGCAAGGTTCTCATCCGATTAGAATTTCTTTGGATCGAATACGTATGTGCATAGTGGAGTGTGATGCGATCTTGTGATGATGAAGAAGCAGAATGCGAGGCCTCCTGAAGTGCAGTAAAGTCGAAGCTTTCCACCAAGGGCCTTGCCTTCGTCTCCAATGAGCACCGGGACGTCGGAGCAATTTCTGGCGAGGAGCAAAATAAAACTACACATTCAAGGAAGTTCAAGTTCATCCAACAATCATTTTTCTTCAAGTGAACACATTCCTTTCAATAAATTTTAAGGGGGCAGTATTCGGAATAAATTACTCGACCGGGTCGACGTCTCCATCTCCACCGACATTTCGATAATCCAATCGCGCATCATCTTCAGGGCATCCGGATTGGTGGCAATATTCTCTTTTGGATAATCATTCGGGGCAGTATTCTCTTTTGATTGACTTTAAATAGATAGAGTAGGAGCAAAGTCGAGAATGTATCAGCGGCAATAAAACTAAAACAATTCAGAATCCATTTGCGTATTTTTTAATCTCGCAAAATAATTAATGCAATTATGACATGTATTCTGTGTTGTACTGATTCAACTTCCAAAGTAGTTTGCAAGGCAAACTCCAAGGCGGAAACATTCAGTTTATTGTTCTCTGAAAGCCCTCGCATCCTTAAGACAGTAACTAAAATGACACTGTGCGTGGTTCTCGAAGTTAAATAATAACCCTATGGAACAATCGCGCCTATCTCGCCAGGTGCCCATCGTCTCCAAGTTCAGGAGGATTAAGTGATGAATAGAGGTTGGGAGGGGAAATATGTCTTAAGTTTTGTGAACACACACGCAGATGCATACGTCAATCTTTCATTAACTAATGATCTGTTTTTGTACTTGGACATCGATCAGCGTATCAGTTCGTTTTATTAAAATAGCATGAGGGAACACGGAGATAAGCGAAAGTATACGATTTCGTTTCTCCTTTGAGACAGAGATCGAGTCGTTCAACGCTTTAAAAAATGAGAACCGTGGATTTTATAAAACAATGAGGCGTTTTCGAGTTTAAGGCAAACCACGTCACGACATGTTCGACCCTCCCTTGGCAACATCGCTTGCTCACCCCTCCCTCACTCATCCTCAGCGGCCGGTGACTCCCCGAAGGCGGCAGACTCGAGTGCCTCCCCCTCCGAAGTAATTGCGATTTGCTCGATTTTCCATCAAAAATTAATTAAAGCGGGTGAGTGGCAGAACTATAAGCCGGAACTAATGGGGAAACTATGAGGAGAGTCCCTCGGAGACGAAGACAACGGGCGAGATTAAGACTTTAAGCAGGAAGGTACTTATACTTGTTCTATCACGCAAACCACCGTGTGATAGGGGGTCCTCAGACACTGGGCATGCAAAATCTGAAATGAAGTTTTCTCTAGATTTTTAGTTATTTATTCAAAATAACTCAAATGGCGTTGATAATTACAAATAAGTGTACATGCATTACGTTATCTACGTGAGATGTAAATCTGTAAACATATGAGAAGCACTAGAAGGACAATTAACTAAGATTAGATGAAATGTTGACAGCATACTAGGACACTTGGAATGAAAAATACAATTCCCCCACCGTCGCGGTCTGATGCAGTTATTCCGACCCCTTATCGTAAGTGGAAAATTGAAATCTTAAATCTATCTGCACATTTCATCACTCTAATCTTATAGTCACGATCTCGCCTACCGTATTACGACGGGGCTAATAATATATTTTCAAAATCATCCCTACAAACATCTACTTCTAACTTCAGAAATAGATTTAATCCGTAATGAAACCTTCGCTCCTTGAGTGACTTCCAACCAAGTTCGCCTAATATTCTTGTAATTAAGTTTTAAAGGACGCTCAAATTCTATTCGGCCACTCACTTTACGAGCATGTCGTATATTCATTCCCCCGACGTGTCTCCCGAGTGCTCAGAGGCTGACTGGACGTTTTTTTGTTGACAATCACTTACTTCTTCTGCCACTGTGGCATCGTCAAGGCCAGTCCGGCTTTTGGGGTGAGATTCCTGCCAAGGCCTGCACGCGCGCGATGGACCACGCCTGCCACCAACTGATCTCACGCCTAAAATGAACACAGGTCTCACCAGACTTCCAGATTTCTCATACGATGATCCCGACTCGCATATCATATATTTTTTCAACTTTTTTAACTTAGCCCTTCTCTTCATTTTTAACAAAGTTTTGAAGAAATCACTACGATAACTTCCCTGATTTTTTTCCAGACAGCGTGAGCACACACGGATATCTTTGTCATCAGGCACAAAAATGGGATCCACAAGGTTATGGCAAGCGTCCGCAAATGAGATCGGCTGGATAACACAGAGACTCAGGCAATAAAAACTGTCGATTTTATTTTCTTCCGCCTTGAAAGTTTCCAAAATATGTACGGTTATGTCCACTTCTTTAAAACAATAAAATAAAACACGAGCTGACTCTACCAACTTAAGCACCAGGAGGTGCTCGAATGAGCGTTTTCGACCACGTAAAATACTAGGGGTCACCGTCGCATCTGATCTTACAAGTCGAAAATACACACGAATTATTTTCGAAGGAGCCCTAAACAGTAACTACAAGATCTGGACCTTGTACAAGTACATACACGCATATGAGAGCAAGATAATTCCCATTGTAAAGATACTAATTGTTCGGTTTTGCACCAGACATAGAATATATAATTCAGCTCCCAATTACATATGCGGGATAGACAATTGCCATAAAACAAGATATGTGATAGACTGCCCAAAGGATAGACTCAAGTATTCGTTTATTCCGCGCACTCTTGGTGAGAACAATTCCTGAGGGAACCACCACGAGGGAAATGGGTGGGCAATGACGAAAATTAAAACATAAATAATCCATTCCACCTCACTTCATGGATGGTGTCCTATCTAACGCCCCAATACCAAGCTCATTTACGCAAGGGGGTGGTTTGTCTTGTAAATGAAGTCGTAGATCGAATTAATTTGTGAATAGTCCGTCCTGAATGCTATTGGTGACGCCATTGCAATGGAGCCCGTCTTTTGTAATGAGTTTCCTTATTCGTCTTTATAGTGTAGTCAATGGTGTAGTTATTAATATTATAGCATTCCTAATACGTACAACGGATGTTCCGTGAATTATGCCCGGTCGAACCCCTTACACACGACCTTTAGATGGGTCACAGAGTGTCATGCGTTTGTGGATGTGTAATGCAGTAGGCGAGGCATACGTAGCTGGTGCCACTCGAGCCGTCTAGCAGGATGTAACGCATGTGTACGCCTGTAGAAAGCTCCGACACTGCGATTTGCGTGGCAGCGACATGATTGGTCGTGAGCCGAGGGAATTATTGGTTTGGAGGGATTAGCTTATTGATTCTTGGGATGCAGCCCTCGAAAGCTTCAAAAAACATTCTCCCCCCCACCCTCCATTACCTATGCCATCGATGGGACGAGCGACTCTCGCGGCAACTGTCACGGAAATATCCCGCAGCGGACGGCAGTTCCAGAGGGCCATCATCGCTATTGGCTATCGGCGAAGAGAGCCGTCATCAGTGTCGGGAAAATTATCCGCTCGTGAGCCAGCCATACCCCGGCCCTCGAACGCAAAGGCGACGCCGCGGAAGCCACCGCCTGCACATACATAATTATCATTCCCTACCATCTCGTCGACTTCGGGAAGCCCTTGCGTAAATAAATGCATCGATTTATAAGTCCGATGGCTCGTGTGATACCGCATTGCGACGTCATGTCGCCCGGTCATGAGATACATGGAAATGAATTTGGACTGCGACACATTCAATTCCCAATACCGACGACGATCGATAAAGAAAATATCGAGGTGATGGAGGTAAATATATCGCCTACGAGGCCTCGTATCTACGCAATTGCCTATGAGCCAGCGACCGGCGGTGGCAATCTTTGGAAATTGCGGCGAAAGTATTTGGGATTCTTTCGGTGGGAGTTTTTATCAAGTAATTAGATGAATAAAGTTACATAAATTTAAAATAAAGTTAGAAAAAATTCTTAGAAGATCCGCTGCTATAATTAAGAAATAATATCATGGGATGAGAGTCAGGTTGGCCGCGTTATTTGAAACTACACGATCGGAGTCCCTTCCAAACACGAAGAGAGCGGGCGAGACCGAAGACTTAAGGAATGGTAGACGACACTTTTCTTTTATTCTGACGCACAGAAGGGAATTATCTGATCCCCACACCAAATTGGACGAATAGATAGAGTGGATAAAATAAGCGAGAGGAGGAGAGATCCAACGCTGATAGATTCGCACGCTTTTCCTTCCTTCGCACGATTTACAATCACAACCGGAACAAGATATACAGTGCACGCCAAATTTGAAACGCTCAAATTTATTATCTGTAATCTCACGAACAATTCCCCCAATCTATGATTATTTAATGAAGACCGGTGTCCTACCACTCCATCCTACCGTACATTCTCAGAAAAATTCTCACTGTCAGACGAGGCATAGAGAAACAACAACAGTTATCGAGTTATACAATATCTATACTTTAAATAATAACATTGACAATAGCCCTATGGTGAGTTAGTAGTAAAAACTCAAATCAACCCATTAAAAGGCTGAGCAAAGAGCTTTAATTCGAAAATAATTCGCAGTAGAGTTCGATTCAGACGATTTTAACGTACTACAACTCCATTTTGCCCAATATTTATACACACACACACACATATATATGTGTGTGTGTGTGTAACGAAATATTTTTACATTTGTGATCTACTCAAATTCGCCCTCCCTAATTTTCCTGTGTTTGTCTTTTATTTGTTTTCCTATCACCTTTCCTTATATCTATTTCTGTGTGAAGTAATATTCATCCGACGTATGACGGGTTTTCGTGTTTGAATGTGTGTGTGTGTGTGTGTGTATATATATATATATATATATATATATATATATATATATATATATATATATATATATATACTGATAGTCATAACAAACACAGAAACCAAAACACACATAAGAGGGACTCACTGGTTCTCGAATTTTCGGTGGTCCAACCACCGTTCTCAAGAGGAATTAGGAACAGAACTTTCTGTTCCTAACTTAACCTAACTTCAGAACAGTTCTGTTCCTAATTCCTCTTGAGAAAGGTGGTTGGACCACCGAAAATTCGAGAACCAGTGAGTCCCTCTTTTGTGTGTTTTGGTTTCTGTGTTTGTTATAACTATCAGTGAATTAACATTACACGTTTGTGGGTTTTTCCAAAAAAAGTGTGTCTTTGTCAATTTCTCCTTTGGTGGGTGTAACAGCTCCCTAACGCCATCTCCTGGGTTATGATTCGGAGCACTTTGGCGCTTTATAAGATCGCAGATTTCAGTGTAAAAATATCGTTCCTCGATAGCTCAGGTGGTTTAGAGCATCCGCCCGGCAAGTGGAGAGATCCGGTGTTCAAGTCCCGGTCGAGGAAAATATTTTTACATTCGTGATCTGCTCACATCCGCCATCCCCCACCTCTCTTGTGTTCGTCATTTATATGTGTTCCTTTACCATTTTCCTTATCTCTATTTCAATGTGAATGAATATTTATATATATATAGGCCAAACCTATATATATATATATATATATATATATATATATATATATATATATATATATATATAGGTTCTTCAGGTCAGACTCTGACCTGAAGAAGGCCTCGGAGTAGGCCGAATGCTCAAATCATCTACAGTGTGAGTGTCCTTTTACGTGTTATCTGTTTTATTCTGTTCTATCTTGTGCCGTCCAAAAGTAATACATATATATATATATATATATATATATATATATATTTTTTTTTTTTTTAGGTAATCTACCGGTTAAGGTAGGTTTTTGGATGGACACAACTATCAAATAAACATTTTGTGACTCCCCACATAGCAAACTAATCCATATCAGGTCCCTCTTCATCTCGGTGTACTTCTTTCCTCCCTTCATCCCGTCCAGCAACCCTATCCTGTTCCTACCCTTACCTCGCTTGCCCAACATTCTCCCCTCTATTACCCTCTTCAACATTCCACTACCGCTCAATACGCTTTTCATCCATTTTTCCTGCCTCCATAGGATTTCTCCCAACAAACCCCTCTCCTCTCCCACCCTTTCTAGTACTTCCTCATTTGTTTTCCTTTCGGTCCATTTCACCTTCTCCATTCTTCTCCACACCCCACATTTCAAAAGCCTCCAATCTACGTCTATCCTCCTGCTTCAGCGACCAAGTTTCCGCGCCGTACATAGCTACGCTCCATATCAGAGTTTTTACGAGTCTTGTCTTAACATCCCTACTCAACGTCTCCGTCATCAACTCCCTCCTCCTTGAGAAAGCCTCCTTGCCAAGCGCAATTCTTCTCCGTACGTCCCTACCACTTTGACCATATTGGTCCAAAACACTTCCGAGATATGTAAACTGTTCTACCTGCTCTATTTTTTCCCCGCCTATTTTAATATTTAGCTTAGCCTATTTCTTTCTGGAAAATCGCATAACCTTTGTTTTGTTAATATTGATTCTCATCCCATATTTATCGCACTGAACCTCCAATTCACTCAGCAATTCTTGCAACCCTTTGGCTGACTGAGCAACTAATGCTTGGTCATCAGCAAACCTAACCGATTTTACGAATTCCCTCCGACTTTCATTCCTACCTCTAGTTCTTCCCATGCCTCTTTAATCATTTCCTCTACATATACGTTGAACAGTACCGGTGACAATGGGCAACCCTGCCTTACACCTCCTCCTAACACTGCCCATTCGGACTCTCCGTTCCCCACTCGCACCTGAGCAGTCTGAGACATGTACAGGTTGCTGATCAGTCTCCTGTCCCTCCAATCTATTCCTATTTTCTGCAATACAAGCATTAATTTTTCCCAATTCTCTCTATCAAACGCTTTTTCGAAATCTACAAAACAGGCAAAAACGTCCTGGTTGTATTCTATATTCCTCTCAATTAGTGATCTCATTACTGTAATGGCATCACGCGTACCTCTCCCCTTCCTAAACCCAAACTGATCATCCCCTAAGTAATCATTTGCCTTACTCTCTATCCTTTTGTTGATGATCCTGAGAATAACTTTAAGCCTGCGTGGGATATCAAACTTGTCGTTCTGTAATCCTCACATGATATAGCCTTTGCCTTTTTTGGAATAGGAATTAACACCGATCTCACAAAATCTTCCTGCCAGATTCCTTCTTCACAGATACTACGAATCAGTCCATATACAGGCTTGTAGGGCCTTCTTCCCACCTTTCCCTAACCATTTCAACATTTCTACAGGAATATTGTCCACCCCCACGGCCTTATTTGCTTTCATCTCCTTTAATTCCCTTTCTATTTCATCGTCGAGTATGCCTGGACCTAAGCTATCTTCTTCTACGTCATCTTCCTTTTCTATGTCTAACCTTGTCGGCCTAAGTTCTTTACCATACAGTGTTTCTATATATTCCTTCCATCTCTCTTGGATTTTTCCTGGTTCAACTATTATCTTACCCCACTTATCTTTAACTGCTAGCACAGATCTTGCCTTCTTACTTCCCGATAATAACTTAACCTTGCTGCAAAGCACACCAATTTCACCCTTCTTCTGTAAACTTTCCATATCCTCGCATTGTGTTTTCCACCATTCTTCTTTTGCTTTATTTGTGGCCCTTCTCAATTTATTGTTTAACTCTTTGTACTTCATTTTGCCTAACTCTGTGTTTACATTCTTCCATCTTCTCCTCTCATCCATCTTTGCAATCATCTCATCCGTGCCCCTGGTTTCCTAATTCTTTTCCCCTTAACGGTTCCTATAGTGTCTTTTGCTGCTTCCGATATCCCTTGCTTGATACATTCCCATTTTTCTTCGATTGTACTCAGTTCTTTACCGTATATGTGTGTGTGTGTATATATATATATATATATATATATATATATATATTAAAATGCGGGTCGCGGTGGTCTAGCGGGCTTCTTCCCACCTTTCCCTAACCATTTCAACATTTCTACAGATAAAAAAGGGACTCACTAGTTCTCGAATTTTCGGTGGTGCAACCACCTTTCTCAAGAGGAATTAGGATCAGAAGAGTTCTGTTCCTAATTCCTCTTCAGAAAGGTGGTTGCACCGCCGAAAATTCAAGAACTAGTGAGTCCCTCTTTTATACGTTTTAGTTTCTGTGTTTGCTATGACTATTTAGTGAATTTTATTGTGCACGTTCGTGGCTTTTCCAAGAAAGTGACTATATATATATATATATATATATATATATATATATATACATATAGTCACTTTCTTGGAAAAGCCACGAACGTGCACAATAAAATTCACTAAATAGTCATAGCAAACACAGAAACTAAAACGTATAAAAATATAATATATATATTCATTCAAACATAGAAATAGGTATAAGGAAAGGGGATAACACGTCCGCCCGGCAAGTGGAAAATCCGGTGTTCAAATCCCGGTCAAGGAAACATATTTACTTTCGTGATCTGCTCAAAAACCGCCTTCCCCACATGTCCTGTGTTCGCCTTTCATGTGTTTTCCTATCCCCGTTCCTTTTACCTATTTCTATGTTTGAATGATTATTTGTGCGCCGTATGGCGGGACTTCGTATTTGAATATATAAAAACCATAAACACAGCAATCAAGCCGAAGGTCGGTTTAGTAGGTGATGGCAGAGCTCACCCATATACCAAGCCCGACGGCGTGTGAATATTCACACATCAGGGTAGGGGGGCCAGTTCCTTTCCCTGTGCCGGTTATGGTTTCCCAGGAAGACCTTGTACCCGAAAAATCAACTAGCTTGGGGAGCTGCAGGTGCCCAAAGTGCCTTGCCCGGGAATCGAACCCGGGACCCTCCGGTCAGTAGTCCAACGCTCTACCCACTAGACCACCGCGACCCACATATATATATACTATATATAAGCGGGTCGCGGTGGTCTAGCGGGTAGAGCGTTGGACTGCTGACCGGAGGGTCCCGGGTTCGATCCCGGGCAAGGCACCTGCAGCTTCACCCAAGCTTGTTGATTTTTCGGGTACCAGATCTTCCTGGGAAACCATTACCGGCACAGGGAAAGGAACTGGCCCCATTGATGTGTGAATATTCACAAGCCGTCGGGCTTGGTACATGGGTGAGCTCTGCCACCACCTACTAAACCGACCTTCGGGTTGATTGCTGTGGTTATGATTTATAGATATATATAAACTATATATAGTTATATATGTATAACTTTTGGACGGCACAAGATAGCACAGAATAAAACAGATAACACGTAAAAGGACACTCACACTTTGATGATTTAAGCTTTCGGCCTACTCCGAGGCCTTCTTCAGGTCAGAGTCTGACCTGAAGAAGGCCTCGGAGTAGGCCGAAAGCTCAAATCATCTACAGTGTGTCCTTTTACGTGTTATCTGTTTCATTCTTTTTTATATTGTGCCGTCCAAAAGTTATATTGCTCTCGTGGGTATTTCCGCATCATCGATATATACACATATTTATGCGGATATTAATGTAGGAACTGAAAGTTGAATATTTGAACGAAATAAAGGACAATAGATTTTCAATAAATTCTACTCCACTCGACTAGAATTCATATGGTCAGCAGAGCTAGAAGATATTTATCATACGTTATCACTGGAGCGCCATCTTAGATATTTGCTGATAACTCTTTTGTAAATATTTTAAAACAATTTCATTAAATAACTCCAGCATCAAAAGCAATGTAAAACAGATATGTAAGAGAAATCACAATATTACTTTCATAGATTGTGAAGCACAGCTATGGGAAGAGACAAGGAATAATATTGGACATTTTTCGTAATCCTTTCACCAATAAACCAGGCAGACGGCAAGGGAGTAACAGCAGGTAACGTTGAATGATTGGCGACCAAAGAGTAATAATGGTTTTTTTTGTCTTTTGGACAGAATTTGCTAACTGGGACAGAAGAAGCTATTAATTTAAAAGCCTTACATGCGATCTTAAAACGCGCGAGTTACAAGATTAAGTTATCAAAATTAAAGAAGGAATCAAGAGTGGAGATATTAAAGGACGTTGAATGCTTTCTTTGAGATCACGCGATCTGCAGTTAAGGGGTTCATATCGGGTACATCTAAAAAAGGAACCTAGGTGTTAAAATGCGAATACCTTTATAAGGAGCCAAAGGGTCTTATGTCATGCTAAGATGAAAAACAACAAACCGTTCTCAAGAGAAACAAATTATGTGCCTGATAATTATAAACTACCTAAAATTAAGAGTCTTTCGGAAGGCATTAGCGGATTTCAAATAATAACCTTACGTAACCATTCAGATTATATTAATCCAACAGCACTATGATCTTGTGCCAGGGAGATGCTAGGTAATAGTTAAGCCAAAAGTAAAGTCACTGATAGACGTTAAAAGGGCAAAGCAACCAGCTGTTTAGAAAAGGTCAAGCTATTAAAATCATTCTCTCTAAGGTATTGTACTAAATACCCCAGGACCCCAGACCATCTTGATCTAATTATGAATCGAGGTCTGCACCTCTCTTTCATATTTCGGTGCAGAACACGTACTGAGAGCAGTTAACTTTATCTAAATACTTATCGGCCCTTACATAATGATTTAACGTTTTGCGTAGAGGCCATATTTACATCTACGCAATATTCCTCAAGCTGTCGCAAGGATTCGCGGGGAGGTTTACCCATGCATGCACAATTGTGAGTTCGATTATGAATGCGTAATAATATGCATACACTCTTACACTAACCTGCCTATATACATAATTAGCGCAATCATCTGTGAGTTTGACTAAATTATTAAATGTTGGTCGTTTAATAAATATTCCCGGGTGATTGGGTTTAATTTTAATATGATTGTACATCGTGCCAAGGAAGAACGAGTACTTCTTTCTGTGATGGTGTCTCTCTCATTTTACCCCTAACATATTACGGACATTGGATTAGTTAGAAACATGATAGAAGGGAATATCCAGCGACGAAGACCAAGAGACAAGTGCATAGGGCAACTTAACGACATGAAATAGAAGCTATCCGAGGGTTAGGGAATACATACTGAATAGATAAGAGCAAAGGATGGCAGTGAATGAATCGTAAGACTGAAATACTGATGGCTATAATGCAACAGTGATATGTTAAATGTTTAAGAAATATATAACGTATCGCACAGTCCCGATGCTTGGGAAGGAGCCCGTGTAATGCCAATAAAAGCGTCATCCGTAAATTAACGCCAAGGAGATTTACGGTGCCTCTAACTCACATCGCGCAGTCCTTCGAGCGAGACACGACGAGGACAGGGCGAGCAGACAAGGCAATCAATGGATTCCCTCGGCGTCACCAAGACACTCCATTACCCCCCCACCCTCCTCCCTTAGATTCGTTTGCTCCCCCCGTGTGTAGGCTCTCATCATCATTTCTCCCAAATTCCCATCACGCAATTACATTCTTCTCGGAATCATTTTTCACGGAGATAGAAGATCTTTCTCAAACGTTATCTGATTTCCTTAATCAAAAAATTCTCCGACGGTTCCAAATAATTGCTCAAATTCCAAACCTGACCAAAAAAAGACGAAAGGAGACCTCTCTTTCACTTGTCAACATTACATTTTTCTCACAACTCGTCTATGTGAGTCCGAGTTTCACTGAGCGGACCCGCATATTCTTCCTGTGCGTGGATCGTAACTCAAATGTTTTGAATTTCACGTCCCTTAATTCATCAATCGACTTTCATTGTTCCCTTGGCCTTAGATTACATTTAATTTTCGCCCCAGTGTGTTACAAAAAAAATCTCGACACCCACGCCATTCTCTGCGAGACTAAATGGGGTCGAGTGGGAGGAGGAATAGACCACCATCTTATTTCATATGTAATTGGTAATGAGTGCATGGGTAATGTGATTGGTGTTAATGCGCACATTGGAGCACACGAATTAGAAGAATATGCGGGTCCGCCTTGGGGGTACTTGTGTTCATTAGCAAACACAATGAGCGAATGCCAGCCACCACGCCTTCGTCTCGCCTCTCGAGGGCCTGCCGTAGGTTCAACACGTGATGCATTCGCAAAAGGAGCGGCAAAGAGTGCTTTCCAAAGCAATTATTATTAAGACGGTCAAACATTGTATCTATTGTTACGAACGTGAATTGTCCGAGGGAAGAAACGGCATTTCGAAAGCGTCCCTGGTGAAGTCGCATGCCTCTTTATTTCATTCATATTCATTCTGGTCGTCTAATCTGCGAATATGCTCAGGGGTCGTAATATTTCTCTCGGGGTCTGATAGGGACTACAGACTGGATCAGATAATTCTGGAGCGACTGGTGCAAAGGGCCCTTTCGGATGGCGCTGGGTGGAAATGTGCAGAAACAATGGAATCATGGTCTCCCGTTGCCATTCCTCCCTTGAATAACGCCGGTTGGAATCAAAATCCGAGGTTAGTAACGACCTCAAATCGTCCGAGGCGTAATTTCTAAGCCAAAGTGGTCGTAACCGGCCGACTATTTCATGCATAAAATTTAATTAATTTAACAGCAGCATGGTATGAGCAAATCTGCTACACGCCCAACTTGGAATCATCTGCGAACACACCATGGAAACATCAAGTATGCAGATTTGGTGCCGAGAAGTTACTCGGTCGAACGGAATGACTAGGTGATTTTTAGGAAAGATAGGTGGATTTTATGAAGTTAAATTAGGACATATAATCAGCAAACTGAAAAGATAGAAATGATATTTTACATTTCATAGTACCCTGCAACCCACAGCTAGGGTGTGTGGCAGGGAGTGATTACACATTACTTTTGACACCAAATATTTCCCCCACTTTGCGCAGTCGAACAACTTGATTCTGATACCTTACGGGAAAATTATCATCTATCTGTCCTGCACTAAATCGCTCAAATGTTGACATCGTCTCTCCTACGATGGGGGTCATGCATTTTCAACGCCATTGCTCACGATACATCCTTCCAATTTATGCGAGAGATTGAATTTAACCTGCGATCCAATTTGACAATCAATCCAACTCCATGAGGATCCCATATACGCACATTTCGATCATTAGCCCATTTATAAGCCGTTTGAATAGTCCTCACGGTCGCCCGGTAGCCGTGAGGACTATGGGTTCGTACGGAAGCCATATAATATTTCACACAGCACCAGAGTCGTAGGGGTGCTCGCTCCAATGAAGACCTTGACTACCGACGGCAATTTGGCCGCAACGCCGTCTTGACCGTGACTTCTTAGCACGTAGCACTTGTAGTGAATCGCCGCTTGCGCTTCAAGTGGAATCGACGCGGATATAACCACGAGTCAATCGGAGACGCTCTATGGTGCAAGGGGACCGAGTGAGGAGACCTGCCCGCGAGCGTTCAAGCACTTCCCCGAATGACCTCAAATGCCCGCGATTAGTTTTGAAAGCCGGCTCGGGACTTCATGGCACTGATTACGAAGGGATGGACCCCCGATGACGCACTAGTTGAAAGCAGAGCATGTGACCCTTGCGCGCCAATGGGCGATGGAATGCCCACCCGTTCGCGCGAGACGCCCCAGGGCGGAGACCTGCATTGCTCCAAGACCCATCGCACTACTTCTTCCTCCCGGCCCACACATGCGCTACGATCTCTTTGATTCCGGATGTGCGCACATGATTCCACTGATGGGTTCTATCCCACAAAAACACGGATGCATCACGAC
Organism: Hetaerina titia; assembly: GCA_037158775.1. Lineage (NCBI taxonomy): Eukaryota > Metazoa > Arthropoda > Insecta > Odonata > Calopterygidae > Hetaerina > Hetaerina titia. The sequence continues at coordinate 3,792,375 of CM073769.1, forward strand.
CATGACAATCGTGAGGACTAAACAGAAGAGAGTACTGGTCCGCATGTCATTTATAAGTCGATATCACAAGAAGGTATTCGATCACAGATATTTTGAACTTACATACTCGAGTGGCAAGATGCTGTCAAAACGAGAGTGGAGCGAGAGACTGTCAGCTTGCAGTAGTATCATAATAAAATTTAATTGACAAAAAGGAATATTTCCTCCTATATTAGGACTTAAATATGGTTATGTCAAAAGCCGCAATGGATGCAGGTGGCCGTACCACCGTGCGTTACGGTGATATGCATAATTATTACATCAGAATGTTTTTCTGGTCGTTAATTATCATTCTGTTGGTCAACATATCGTAGTGATAGGATTTTACGATACTCCCGACGCATTGAAAATCGTATCACACCCCAAAAACAAACAAAGATGTGTCACAGAAGAGCGTAATTCCATGTAGTTTAGCCAAGGTGGAATTGAACCCGCCATCATCCGATTAGCCAGAGACAGTAACTCGAACAACCTGGTCAACCTCTTAAACTTTCTTTGGTCGACAATTGTATTTTCATGTTTTTTAAGGCGACTACATCTACATTTCATTTCACAGCGTTTCAAACCAACTTCCACGAACTACTATCCAGTCAATCGATAGGGCACGAGGGTCTCAAGGTGTGACTAATACGTAGATAATATTTATTTTCCTACTACTCGAATACATTATTATTATTAGATTTCCAACAAAGACGTAGAGTGAGGTTTTTCCAATTTGGAGTTGGTAATTCCAAAACCCATGAAAATATTAAATATATCCATCTCAAACAATCTACCTTTCTATTGTGGATCATTTGCCACCACCGTTATCATTGATAATAGCTACACGTAATAGATTCGACAGGCATGGCTGCTACTCTGTGAAAATTACTAATATTAAATAAACGAAACTTGAAAATAGTCTATGAAGTATATAGCACAAAAGTATTTGTATCAAGGAGCCATTTTTAGTATTCTTCCAATCAATTTATTCCCGTAGACGAAGACGCCATACGAAGTTTGAATATCACTCAGTTTACAATTGGGAAGCATTCGAAAATAAATTAAGACAACTGCCGGCAACTTAATTCATCGCCCAGACACCAGAATCGCTGCTACATCTACATCTACATAATACCCCGCAAGCCGTCGCAAGGACGTGTGGCAGGGGCTGGCAGGTCACCAGCCATTCTACATGTATTCCCTCTACTCCCTCATGCACCTGGAACCCCGCGATCCATCCGAAAAACTAAAGTGAAAAGGGGGCGGCCAAACATCCACCACTCAACATGCCTACGAATATTACAAGCATTAAATGGTCATCAATGCCTACACAAAGAGGACAAGAAAGCACATTAAAAGAGGGCAGCCACAGATGAAATTCAAACACTTCTTACCGGTTAGTGTTCTACACATTCCGGACGGACAACTCACAAATACCATAAATTTTATCTGCGAATGTGTTTTTCTCGTACTACTATAGATAAAAATAGGTGTTATCGCACGCGCGAAGGGAATAATTATTATTGGTTAGGTTCGTATTTTGTCTGTATCCTGCATGATATTGAAATACACCCATCTTTAAAACATTTTTCCTGCAGAAATAGAATATATCATACCATTGAATATTCTTTCATGTAAGTACCTTCTGTCGTAGGATTAATTCTGTAGGAGTGTATGATCGAACTGATATTTGTTTAGAGATGTAATAATTTTGATTCTGCATACATGGCGGGTGACTTAACATCCCCCGCCGCACGCCCTTGCGGCGGCTCGCGCGGTTTTATGTTGATGTAAATACGAGAGGTTTTTAAGTTGGCGTCGTCCGAAAACACAAAAGCGATTTCGCATGCGCAAAAACGGGAATGACGAAAGTTGAATCGTGTATAAAAAAGACTAAGCATTAAGTTCGAATCGTAGTAAAACGGCCTTAAGACTAACGGAGAGATTCCGGACACATATCGAGTCCACATTTGTCACCAAAGGGAGAATTATAAGGGTCCGATATTATATCATTGGATCAAAGCAACCAAGTCATGCAATAAAAAAGACTGCTGCAGCACCGGCACATTAAGACCTAGGAAGAATTCGCGAAACAACGAAACCTAGTTTAAGTGCACCTATGAATGAGATCAAAACTTAGTTGTAATCTACGCACTGGTCCAAAATACAAACGCAACATGTTTACCGGTAATAAAAAAATTTTGACCCATTCATTGACCCTGGGTTTTCGGCATTATAAATTTAAACATGTACATATGCATTTATAAATTATTTTGAATATAAATTTGCACGCACACACAAACACGTAGACTTACACACATGTACGTCTACACTAAACATGCAATAATTCGTAATAAACCTTAACATATTTTTAATTAAAAAAATCGGAGTGGGAACGTATGATTTTTACAAGACTCATGGAGCTCCAGATATATTCATCGACACAAATACAGATTTTCCAAAAAGGTGTGTGGCAGGCGGTGCAAGCACCAGGTGGAACGGTAAGGAATGAGGAAGGAGGAGAGTCAATTAATCAACTTCGCATCAACTAGGGGTAGTAATAATCTTGATTTATTAGCACCGAACGTTCCCAATAAGGTCCTAAATATAGAAAGTTTTAATGAATTGGCGTCCAGTAAAGAGTAGTCAAGACGATATATTTCCTACTGCAGTTAGAAATTCGAAGCGAAAAATACAAATTTACTTGCTTAAAAAATGGTGAATATAAAAAGGTAAACCGTGGGTTACAGGTTTCATTTGTTACTTTTAAGCATGTTAGCAAACACCGAAACACTATGTGTGCATGGAATTATTTCCTTAACGTCACACGCTTATTGGTTTTTACATTTTTAAATTTAAAATTCATACTTATGAAAGAGAACACGGCACTTGGATGGTGCGACGCGGATGTTAGGAAATCGTTAAGACGCCAAAGGCCACGTCCTGTCAAGGTGAAAAATACACGCAATCATGCCTCTAGCGATGGTCGGAATTCACGGTAGTATGATTTCGAAGGCCAATGCCTAGAAACCATTTGAAACCGTGTTTAGATAACATAAAGGAAATAAGAAAATACATTAACTGGAAATTTACACGAGCATCCAAAATATTTTGGTCACATTATCAGAAAGGTAGAGGGAAATAAGTTGACGATTAAATTACTCAGAAAAGATAAGGTTGAAAGATGAGCCAGCAAGTCAGAAATGGCCAACTTATTCAATTACTTGTATCAAAATATTTTCACCAAATGTCCCCCATAGCTTACGAAATTATGCCCTCCATCCAAAACCCGAAATCGAAATTTCACAAAGCGAAATAGGACGTCTGTTGAACGAAATTAACCCCAACTATTCATTTGGACCTAACCAAAACCTAGATCGGATGTATAAGGAACTACCAATGGAAACAGTGTGGTATCTTCACATCATATTAAGGAGACCCTATAACATAACATAGCTCATAATGTATGGAAAAAAGGCTTATGAAACGCCTATACTTCAAGTATAGGCCTCGGTAATAAGCGGTGACAGGCAGGAACCGAGTTATTACAGACCCATCTCCCTCACATCCATATCGCGCCACGTCATGCAATATATAATTGCTAGTTCGACAATAAGGCAACTTGAAAGACAGGCAGGAGTTATTTATGAGAAAACAGAAAGGATAGATGCCGAGAGACACAACTTCTGCTTTTTTTTCACGGTACGTACTTTGGATTCGGAATACATTTTCTACATGATGCTGTTTTTTTAGCCTTAAAACCTATCGACGAGGTGCTTCATTACAGAGTTTTATGTCTATGGCATAGTTGAAAATGCCATATATTGGATTACCTTTACCGTCTTCATCATTATATGTACGGTACCCTGCAAGTCACCGCTAGGGTGAGTGATAAGGGGTGATTACGCACCAGAATACTTTCGATACAAAATACTGATTCCCCTCTAGCGTGGTCGGATAGCGTCAATCTGATCCCTTATCCTTCGTGGGAAAAATGACATGTTAAATCTATCTGTTCTACACTAAATCTCTCCGATTTTATCAACACCATCTCTCCTAGCATAGTACGAAGGGGTTAATATTACATCTTCAACATCCCTCCAATTCATGCTAGATATTTAATTTGCAATTTAACTTCGCTCCGTGAGTGATTACCAACCTAGATCCTTTTAATAATTTTGGTACGATTCTCAGTTTATCATAACAAGGTTTCATAAATCTAGCTCCTCTATGCTGCATGTGATTCATACGGAAATCAATCCCACTCCATGATGATCCCATATACCAGCAGCATATTCTAAATGAACCCTAACCAGCGAAATACAACATTTCTCTCAACTTTTTCGTAATATTTCCTCAATACTCTTCCAATGAATCCTAATTGTTTGTTAGCTTGTCCACACATTCCCCCTAGTATGTGTTTCACCCAGGAGAGGCCGTGAGTGAGTGAGGGTAACGCACAACTATTTAATCGAGTCTACACTTTCTTTCTATTTTGTCATTTTTGAAGCATCAGGCGTTCGGGAAGGAATTGCTCCCATTCCACAAATCTTTATCCACACTCAAATTACAAAAGTCTCCGATCTACACCAACCATCTTTTCCAATGGCCAAGGTCACACAAATGAGGAACACGTGTGGACAGGCCAGCGAAAAATTAGGATTTATTAGGACAGTTTTGGGAAATAAGACAATACGTTTTAAGAGAAGCATTATTGTCGCCACTACGGCCTCGTTTAGAATACGCTACTAGAATATAGGAACCTCTCGAAGTCGGGTTGATTTACGAATTAGATCGCGTGCAGCGTCGAGCAGCTAGTTTTGCAAAATGTCGTCATGATAAAATGAGTGGCGTATCAAGATCAATAGAGGAACTGAGTTGTAATCGCTCAAGGAACGACGGTTGCCTTACAAAATATACCTCTTGCACATAATGGAAGCAGGAATACGTATCTTCTATGATGATGTCGAAAATGTATTATTAGACCCACCGTACTAAGGTAGCAGAGATTATGAATATAAGATTAGAGAAATAAAGTGCACAAACGGAAGATTTAAGAGGTCAATTTTCCCGAGAAAAATTAGACATCAGAATAGTTACTACAAAGGACGGCGCTACAGGAAAATAAGTACATTTTTATTCTAAGAAACCTAGCACGCTGTCATTACGCTTATCGAACTTTTTATTTTATTCTTCTTCTTCTTTTCACTTGCAGCACTTATCGCATCACACGACGACAGTAGTGTACTTTATCATCAGCTCATCTCGCATGCGCAGAGAAGTATTTCACCCAGAGTAATTGCGATGCATGCACCTGATATCAAGAACATTTCCAAAATTTGAATTACTTAACCTATTTTTTGGAAATTTTCACACAAGGAGCACAAAATATTGACGTAGTATGACTGGTGCCTTGAATCGTGCATACCATTGTTGGGTCAGAGTGGTGCACAACCCAGCGGGGGGTGCGGGTGGCTGCAAGGGACGCAGGCTACACCACGCTACTAACTACTGCAAACGCAAGTACACTGACGGACGACGCCACGCACCGCGGATGCGGAATATATTCTGCCATCTCCCGAGAATCTGAATTCGGTAGGAGGCGCAGTTAAGCGTCCGAATAGACTGAATTATTTTCGTCGGATCGTCTCATGGATTGACTGCGGGAGCAAGGTTTAGGGCCGCACTTTAAAAAATAAGTGAAAGAAGATTGGGTTATTTTTGTCGGCATATTGGAGTAAAACGAAAGGAAAACAAACGAGAAAGTGCTTGCGTGCGTATGGTGGAGGAGGAGAGAGGACTGTTGGGAGAAATCAAAACGAGGCAGGAAAGATGGATGCGGAGCGTTTTGATTGAAAATGGAGCGTTGAAGACTGTAATAGAGGGGAGAACGTTGGCCAAACGAGAAAGGGGCAGGAATTGGATAGGGATGTAGGAGGGAATGAGTGGATGAAGAAAGTACACGGTGATGAAGAGGGGCTTGTTTTAGAGTGCGATGTTGGGTTCTGTTTTGTTAGGAGAGGCAATAAATTTCACTCTACCCTTTGGTAGCTTGTGTCTACCTTAACTGGTAGATCACCAATAATAATAGGACTGAATACCGTTGACCTGAGGCCTGCCTTTCGATCGTGTAGGGAGACTAAATCCTTCGGAACTTCAATCTACGACTGAGGCATTTCAGAGGGTATGATAGGCGATCACTCAACGTAGGCTTCGTGCAGTGGATAATTCAGGGCGTAGGTCTTCTTCTGGGAAAATATATCTATGTAGGGGAACATTTCTTAGGACCAATCAGATTGGGTACTTGCACCTTTTGAATAGAAAATAACGCCGATATCCGCAACGGGCATATTCCACTCCCACTTCCAACAACCTTTAAATTCGGCTTGTAAAGGTGTCCGATGGCAGGCAAGTCCTCAGGGCGAATGCTCCTCCCCCCGAGGGAAACGCGTTTACGTATCTCAGCATAAGATTCTCATCACCCTCTTCCCAATAATTAACGAAGCCTCACGCTCGCTCAAGGACTCCTGGGCGACGTGACTCTCATGCTACGCGTGGCATCGATGGGGAAGATTAAATAGTAGTGCAGTTGAACCAACCCCATCGAACATTAGCACACCGTACCGATATAATGTTAGCATTCACACGATCCCTTTCATGAATGATGGAAATAAATACATCACATCTGTGATAAATCCTAGATCTATTCAACTCTAGGAAGTTTTCAAGGGATTTTCCATCCCTTAACCTGATTTCCAATCGTTAGGGTCATGAATCATGTCAAAAACAGTAAGTAACGTCAAGTAGGGGTTTTGTGCTTCATCCAACATATTATAATGAACCAACATTAGTGTATTATTTTTCATGTAACAGTATCCACTTGAGTATTACCTTCCCCCGACTTCGGGATATCATGCATAAAAAGACCTCGTATCTGTGTTCTGCATTATATGCTTTTCGTAAACCTGAGTCGATTACGGCGGGGTATGTTAACACTGTTTACTTAAATATAAAAAATTGAGGTGACACACGACAACTGGAATGAAACCTAAAAAAGTGATGAATTTATAAAATGGGAAAGTTCATCTACACAGTACTCTGCAAGCAAGGGTATGTGGCGGGGGGTGTTAGGTCACCAACCATGCATGCACATCTCTCCCAAACACCTAATGCCTCAAAAATACCCAAAGGGAACGTTTAGCGTCGATTAAATACTTAGGCGATACCCTCTCTCACGATCCTTTCTGGTGTAACATACAAAGGGAATATATGAACAAGCTAACAAAAAATTAGGATTTGTTAACAGAGTACTGGGTAAATGTGATGAAAAGGTTAGATAGAAATGTTATCTTTCGCTCAGTAGGCCTCATTTAGAATATAGGGATGGGATGTGTCATTCTCATAAAGTCGGATTGATTGCCGAATTGGATCGCGTGCAAGATTGAGGAACTACATTTGTAAAACGTTGTTATGACAAATTGAGAAGCGAATCAAAATTATTAGAGGCGCTAGCCTGAGAATCACTCACGGAGCGAAGATTAAATTACAGATTAGAACTCTCGCACGAATTGGAAGGATATATCTTTAGCGAAGACTTTAAAAATGTAGGAGTGATAATTTCATTGAAATTAGAGTGATTAAATGTGGAGCAGATAGATTTCAAGATGTTTTTTCACGTGCACAATAAGGGTTCAGAATGCCTGTAAGCATCCTCATGATTTTTACACTCTGAAATTGCTGCATTGTAACGCTAATTTAGCGGATGACTCCGCTAAAAGTTACTGTCGCGGCATTTCCAGCAGTTTCTTGGAAACGCTAACTTGTTCGTGTATCCTACTCGCTACCAACAACTCAAATTTCGGTAGTAGAATGGGCTGTGGAGGTTCTTGACACCACTAAATGACAGAACTCAGGTAAACAGAGTCTGCTCGACTTTCTTGACAGAAGCTCCACGTGCTTCGATTAATATCCCCTTATCTTCCATAGGAAGCATATATACGGCTTCCACCGAGTCCTCCGCGGTCGATTCGCGGCACGATGCTGCAGAGGATAAATTAACGGAGACCTTCAACTCTTTGAATCTTTGGCAAGAGCCAAACCTCGGGGGCTTTTAGAAAGGAATAGGACTAAGAACTAAGTAGTCTCGCGACTCTGAGGGAGTGATGATGGCAACAATTCATGTTGGTTGAGTCAACCACCAAATTAGAATGAGAGAGAGAGAGAGGTGGACATTTTCAGATTCAAGTACTCGTTCTTCTCTCGCACGATACACAATCATACCAAAGCGGAAACCAACCACCCGAAAAATATCAACTCTGTATTAGGTCAAACACAAAACTGATTTCATGATGTTTATAAGAACATATGCGTGCATGTTCTCAAGTGAATATTAGCATTATTGAATATTGTTGCATGTGATCTTGCATGTGCATGTCTTTGCATGTGTGTGTTGGTTTTGAATGCGGTGTTTCTTTTTTCCTTTTTCTTTTTTCCTTTTTTTGGGTGGTGGCCTAACACCCCCCGCCACACGCCCTTGCGGCGGCTTGCGGGGTATTATGTAGATGTAGATGTAGATGTAGATGTGATCTTCCGTGTGATTAACTATTTTCGAGTGGATGATCAAAGCGTATATTTGCGTAGAGGCGACATGATTGGGATCGTGCAAACATAGCTGGTGACCTGACATAGCTGGTCCTGCCACAAGCCCTTGCGGCGGCTTTCACGGTATTGTGTAGATGGATATGAAGTGTTTTTGTACATTAGATAGCACATATTTAAATGCATACACGAATTATATTCATGCAAATGTTCTCTAACAACCCCCACCACACGCCCTTGTGGCAGTTTCCGGGGTATTGTGTACATGTAGATCTCGGCTTCGACCCACTTCACCTCCGAGAGTAGCTCCTTGAGGGAGCGCAGAATTTCTTCAGATCCACGTCGCGAGGCGTCGCGTCGTGTGTCCCGATTCCCTGACCGCCCGCCGCCTTCACCGCCTGCGTCGCCCGGGGAAAGTCGCCCCCGGGGCACGCACCAAGACGACGAGAATCCTACACTACTTAATCTGCCATTTCATTTTTTTTGTAATTGGCAGTCTTTCATGCACAGTAGGCGACCGTTAATCTCCGCGTGCTGCGCATGCGTTGGTTGTGGGTGCACCCCCAACCACACAGCCTGCCGGTGGTTCGCAAGATACGTATCATGCAGATGTGGGATACACCACAGGTTGGCATAAGGGCGAGTGGATTTAATGCGCCGACCTTTCACACATAAATGTCCATTCCTAAATATAAATACATATATGCACATGCATAAACACACGGAGTCACCGACTCCTCGTACTCTGATGAAGGTGGCTGGGGCCACCGAAATATTACCCCGAGTTATTTTCGTACTTGAACAGACCGTGTATATACGTATGCGTGTGCATCGAACATTGATAACCGCCACAAAGGTAATATCATTACTATAGACATACAGACAAAAGTCACACACCGTGCATGAGACACAACTACAAAAATACACTCGCACACACACACACATAATATAAAACCATAAACACAGTAATCAACCCGAAGGTCGGTTTAGTAGGTGATGGTAGAGCTCACCCATGTACCAAGCCCGACGGCGTGTGAATATTCACACATCAGGGTAGGGGGGCCAGTTCCTTAATACACTGTGCCGGTTATGGTTTCCCAGGAAGATCTGGTACCCGAAAAATCAACTAGCTTGGATGGAGCTGCAGGTGCCCAGACTGCCTTGCCCGGGAACCGAACCCGGGACCAGGCAGTCCAACGTTCTACCCACTAGACCACTGCGACCCACATATATATATATATATATATATATATATATATATATATATATATATAGCTTAGACAGTAACACACAGCACGAGAACACATAAAAAGAACACTCACACTAATATCTTGATAATTTCGACGGACTCGAGCTCCGTCTTCTTCGGAAGATAAGATATGACTCAGTCATATCTTATCTTCCGAAGAAGACGGAGCTCGAGTCCGTCGAAATTATCAAGATATTATTGTGAGTGTTCTTTTTATGTGTTCTCGTGCTGTGTGTTACTAAGTTTTTTATTCAACACTTCCGTGTTACTTCGAAGATATCATCTATATATATATATATATATATATATATCCCTCCCATGGACTACAACCTTGTCGTGGTGGAAGGGCTTGTGTGTTCCGATGACCCCTAGAGCTGTGCTGGCGGGAGTAATAATAATTACTCCTGGAAGGGTCACCCATGCCAGATAGGTCGAAGGTTAGGAGCCAGACGAAAGGTAGTCCACGCAGCGTCTGTTCCTCAGTGAGGCGGCTGCAATGGCGTCTGACCCCAGTGGGGCGGCCATTAAGTGATGGTGTCACGTTAAAAACACTATTGAGGAAGGCAACGGGAAACCACCTCAATTATGATTCCCAAGAATATAATGATGGGCACTATAGATAATATGAGTCCTGGCAACTATGGGACTAGGCCCAAGAGGCCGTGTGTCGTGCCCGGCAGCGGGAGAGGCAAGGCTTCCGCGGTCGTCATCCCACGAAACCCTTGCAGGGAAGAAATAACTTCAGCAGGACAGAAGACTCAGAAGAAGGCGAAAGTAGTTAAAATAGGAACCTGGAACGTCAGGACAATGTTGAGGAGAGACAAATTAGAAAATATTAAGCGAGAGATGGAAAGAGGTAACATAGATGTTTTAGGCCTCTGCGAGGTGAGATGGAAGGATAGCGGGGATTACTGGAGTGACAATTATAGAGTAATATACAGCGGCGGGGACGAGAGCCAACGAGGGGTTGCCATAATATTAAATAAAGGGGTAGGAACAAGCGTAGTCAGCATAGAGCAAGCGACAGATAGCATTTTACTCGTAGAGATTAAAGCAGAGCCGACGAACTTGGTCATTATTCAGGTATACATGCCACCGAGCAACCACAAGGAGGAAGAAGTCGATAGGATGTATGATGAGTTAGAGGATGCCATCGCGAGTGTTCCTGCAGGGAAACATTTGATATTGATGGGGGATTAGAATGCGACGGTAGGCGAAGGAAGAGATGGGGGTGAGGTGGGGGACTATGGGTTAGGCACGAGGAATGAACGCGGGGAGAAAGCAATTGAATTCTGCAGGAGACAGGGGTTAGTCATCACTAACACATGGTTTAGACACCACAAAAGGCGTAGGTATACATGGAAAATGCCAGGTGACTCAGAAAGGTATCAGTTAGATTATATTATGGTTAGGCACAGGTTTAGGAAGAGTGTGATAAATTCGCAGTTTCCCAGGAGCGGATGCGGACTCTGACCACAATTTAGTTGTTATGAAATGTAACGTTCGTTTCAAGAAGATAAGGCACGGGCGGCGGGTTAAAAAATGGAATTTAGAAGCAGTAAATGAATTAACGAGGAAGGAGTATCAGGAGGCTGTAGAGAAAATGATGGATGACGGTAAAGAACTGAGTACTATCGAAGAAAAATGGGAATGTATCAAGAAAGGGATATTGGAAGCCGCTAAAGATACTATAGGAACCGTTAACGGGAAAAGGATAAGGAAACCATGGGTAACGGATGAGATGATTGCAAAGATGGATGAGAGAAGAAGATGGAAAAATGTAAACACAGAGTTAGGCAAAATCAAGTACAAAGAGTTAAACAATAAATTGAGAAGGGCCACAAATAAAGCAAAAGAAGAATGGTGGAAAACGCAATGCGAGGATAGGGAAAGTTTACAGAAGAAGGGTGAAATTGGTGCTCTATACAGCAAGGTTAAGTTATTATCGGGAAGTAAGAAGGCAAGATCTGTGCTAACAGTTAAAGATAAGTGGGGTAAGATAATAGTTGAACCAGGAAAAATCCAAGAGAGATGGAAGGAATATATAGAAACACTGTATGGTAAAGAACTTCGGCCGACAAGGTTAGACATATAGACTATATATATATATATATATATATATATATATATATATATATATATATATATATATATATATATATATATATATACATTCGCCTACACCCCACCTGGCACAAGGGCCCACAGCTGGGAGCGTTAGGACACCAGACTTGGAGTGTTTTGTGGGAATTAAATCTTGTGTTTTCCCTATTTTCGACATGTGGTTTTTGGATGGACACAACTATCAAATAAACATTTTGTGACTCCCCACCTAGCAAACTAATCTACATCAGGTCCCTCTTCATCTCGGTGTACTACTTTCCTCCCTTCATCCCGTCAAACATCCCTATCCTGTTCCTACCCTTACCTCGCTTGCCCAACATTCTCCCCTCTATTACCCTCTTCAACATTCCACTACCGCTCAATACGCCTTTCATCCATTTTTCCTGCCTCCATAGGATTTCTCTCAACAAACCCCTCTCCTCCCCCACCATTTCTAGTACTTCCTCATTTGTTTTCCTTTCGGTCCATTTCACCTTCTCCATTCTTCTCCACACCCACATTTCAAAAGCCTCCAATCTACGTCTATCCTCCTGCTTCAGCGACCACGTTTCCGCGCCGTACATAGCTACGCTCCATATCAGAGTTTTTACGAGTCTTGTCTTAACATCCCTACTCAACGTCCCCGTCATCAACTGCCTCCTCCTTGAGAAAGCCTCCTTGCCTAGCGCAATTCTTCTCCTTACGTCCCTACCACTTTGACCGTATTGGTCCAAAACACTTCCGAGATATGTAAACTGTTCTACCTGCTCTATTTTTTCCCCGCCTATTTTAATATTTAGCTTAGCCTTTTTCTTTCTGGAAAATCGCATAACCTTTGTTTTATTAATATTGATTCTCATCCCATATTTATCGCACTGAACCTCCAATTCACTCAACAATGCTTGCAACCCCTTGGCTGACTGAGCAACTAATGCTTGGTCATCAGCAAACCTTACCGATTTTACGAATTCCCCTCCGACTTTCATTCCTACCTCCAGTTCTTCCCATGCCTCTTTAATCATTTCCTCTACATATACGTTGAACAGTACCGGTGACAATGGGCAACCCTGCCTTACCCCTCTTCCTAACACTGCCCATCCGGACTCTCCGTTCCCCACTCGCACCTGAGCAGTCTGAGACATGTACAGGTTGCTGATCAGTCTCCTGTCCCTCCAATCCATTCCTATTTTCTGCAATACAAGCATTAATTTTTCCCAATTCTCTCTATCAAACGCTTTTTCGAAATCTACAAAACAGGCAAAAACGTCCTGGTTGTATTCTATATTCCTCTCAATTAGTGATCTCATTACTGTAATGGCATCACGCGTACCTCTCCCCTTCCTAAACCCAAACTGATCATCCCCTAAGTAATCATTTGCCTTACTCTCTATCCTTTTGTTGATGATCCTGAGAATAACTTTAGCTGCGTGGGATATCAAACTTGTCGTTCTGTAATCCTCACATGATATAGCCTTTGCCTTTTTTGGAATAGGAATTAACACCGATCTCACAAAATCTTCCTGCCAGATTCCTTCTTCACAGATACTACGAATCAGTCCATATACAGGCCTGTAGGGCCTTCTTCCCACCTTTCCCTAATCATTTCAACATTTCTACAGGAATATTGTCCACCCCCACTGCCTTATTTGCTTTCATCTCCTTTAATGCCCTTTCTATTTCATCGTCGAGTATGCCTGGACTTAAGCTATCTTCTTCTACGTCATGTTCCTTTTCTATGTCTAACCTTGTCGGCCTAAGTTCTTTACCATACAGTGTTTCTATATATTCCTTCTATCTCTCTTGGATTTTTCCTGGTTCAACTATTATCTTACCCCATTAAACACACAAGCCCTTCCACCATGACAAGGTTGTAGTCCATGGGAGGGATATATATATATATATATGTATATTTTTATATAATGTATATAAACACATACATAGATACATATTGATGATGTAGAAGCACTCACGAGAGCAACATAACACTTGGACGTCACAATAATCTCACCTGAAGTCCAAAAGTTTAAACTTTCTTGCATGTACGAGTCCTTTTATGAGTTTTCTAGTTATATTTTCATGTCCTGTTGTGCTGCTGCCCATTGAATCACAGGGATAGAATAAGAAAGCAAGCGTCGGGGACAGATTCATATACTTGGTCCTCCATCCCACGATACTTGATCATTAAAATATTGAATACAAAAGACTAAATTAAATAAAATTTAAAAAAGACATTACCTTGATTACTAGAATGTGATGAATTGAAGAAACACACCAATTAAAATATGAAGTGTATAAGCATTTATGTGCAAGATAGTTTCCAACAAAATTGTAAGAACGATAGAGGTAGTAGGTCCAATTTTATTCCAATGCCAAAAAACAGAAATCTTTAGACAGTATAAATATTATCCCATTCAATTGTCGAAGCATGTAAATAAAACATCAGATAAAGAACACGAATTCTAAAAGTACGAAGGCATAAGAAAATACTTCGTCTTCGGTGCAGAAAGTTGACATACAAAAGATAAACTAGAGGACGGTGAGGTTTTTCCGGAAGCGGTTACATGATCAACAGAAAAAACAGGCCTTCTACCACACCATTTGAAGGAGTATTCATCTCAGTTAACTCAGTAGTACCAGATGGAATGCGACGACAACTGTTTAGAATATGTATGGTGTTAGTCTAAGGATTATAATCACAAAAACTAATTAATCTGTTAGTTACACCGACCCCCTGACTCCATTGTAGACGTTCTCTCAAAACTAGATCAGCAAATTATCTAACTCTTCACCAATCATAGCAACAGTTTCTTTGTGGTCTCCGGTGACTTTAATCGGCTGATAATGATTTGGAAAAATTATTGGGCAAAAAAACGGCAATGAACAATGGTTCGTGTCAATAACTTCTGAATATACTCGCCAAATTCTGTTTAGAACAAATAATTAATTGTCAACACGAGGTGAAAGGATACTCGACGTATTTGCGACTAATGCCTCAGCGAATGTCACAAACGCGGATATAACTGCGGGCATTTAGCGACCAAACAACTGTATTTGTGGAAATGAAGTTCGTGGAAGTGATTATGGAAAGGTGTGAAATATCCTATTCATTAAAGAGGACTTCAGGGGAATTTGACGGGGTTCGGGAAAAATTAAAACGAAAACTGCCATCACTCATGTTTAAAACTCACAGAGCTGACAGACACAACCTTGGAAAATGTTTTTAAATGTTATGTGTGACGGAATAGAGACCTTTATTTTACACATATTCAAGACAGCGATAACGATATACCAAGATGGTACGACAGGAATGGCAGATCGACCTTAAGGAGACGAAGACAAGTCCACACACATTTTTCAAGTCTCTTTAAAAGGTGGTGACGAAAATTTAATGAGGACGACAGAGGGCAAACTCGCAGAAGAAACGCCAGAAACACTATGCGAAAAACCTCTCGTACTTTTAAAAGCAAATTCTGGGTGAATAATTTAAGGATATATATGCATAAATTTGATCTGACGTCAGGGTATAACAGGTCTGTCAATAAATGGCGAAATTTATACAAAGGACATCATCAGTATTTCAATCCTAGGATTGGTTTACTGCAGTCCTCCATTCTACAAAAAGGGCATATAAATCCTACTATTGTCTAAATAACTTCTTTCAAACGTTTGCAACCAAAAATATAAGAGCACAAAACGTAGTCTCTCTTTAATTAAGGAATAGAAAAATAGTTCCGAAATATAAACCAAACGAATCCCCACGTCCGAAAAACTCCACGATGGAATACTGAAATCAATCGTTGAAGAAAGTATGCCACATCAGGCAGATTTGGTAAAACGCAATGATAAGGTAAGAGAGGAGTGTAACCTCCATTCAGTTAGGCCACACTTGGAATACGCACCAATTATCATGGGAGATTACGTTAAATAAGATTGAAGTAAGGCCCAGAGAAGAAAATAACTATTGCGAGTAAGCGGTAGGCACTTGATAATAATCTTCCGTGATAATTTCCTTCATAAAACAATTGTTGATTGGAACAGTTTACCTGCAAAACTATTCGAGCCCTTTCCTTAACAGGGTAAATACTTTCAAGAAAAGATGTAAACAATTTACGTAATAATTTGATTGATCCGCTGGGTAAAATCGTATGTAACAGCTTTTTTTCTTTCTTTCTTGTTGGTTGGGAAACTGATGTCAATGATATGGGGATTTTCTTTTTTTATGTGAGAGATTTTTGTTTGGAAGTTTCCTTTAAGTGTGTTGTTTTTACTGATTTCATTTATATCTTTTGTGATAGTGATTCATGCCATGTTATTTTTTTCCAAGGCAAATTTGATTATAATACTTGGGACGTGTGTGCCACCTGACCTTGTCTATATACACATGTAAGTTTTTAATAATGATAATAAATAAATGAAAATACTTAAGGAAAACGGGCATGAGTAAAGACTTTCAGATCGGTACATGACACACGTGTAATCTTGTGAAACAGCTGGAAGTATTATGGCAGCCAAATAGATTGGCAAATTCGACCACCAGGATGAAAGTAGGATGACATAGAGACCATCAGAGAATAAAACACTTCCCTCGCCCGATAGGCAAACATAATTAATCGAACCCAGGACCCCGAAAATCAAATTGAAGGATAAAATTAGAGGTCAAGCGCATCAATTATTGCATGATGTAGATAGGCATGTGTCCACATGAGAGTTGCATATGAGCTAGCGTGTATCTAAGCGTATGTATGAAATCAGGAATTCCTTCGTGGCATTCGCCCAAGATAATTTTAATCGTATATGACGTGCATGAGAATGATAGTTTTATCCAGCCTACATTTTGTTTTTATTTTTAACAGCAGCTCGTCCCGCATTCGTTGATACATATATTCCATCACTACACTAGCACACAAGTCGTCGAAAGGACGTGTGGCAGGGGGGTGTTAGGTCACCCTGCACTATACTATATCTACTCCAAAACTAAACAAACTGACGGCATCTCGCGATTCCCCGAAAGGACGACACCTTTCAGTTGACGCGAATAGTGCGCGGGAAGAAAAAACAAATGGTCTAATCTCTCCTTTATGATCTCTTTTATTTTGTGTCAATTATCAGTGCTGACACCGCGGTGGGAAAACTTGGGCGCTGAATTGCTGACCGTGAGCTTAATTAACTGAAAAAACTTACTTCGAAATACACAGAAGTGACGCACAGCGTTTTACTATCACCCCCTGCCACACACTCTAGCGGTGGATTGCGGGGAAAGATGTAGATACATTAAATTCAAATAAGTTATGTTCCCTTCCGTTGTCCACCATCTATATTCCAGTAGAATAAGATTATTCCTCCAAATTCCATGTTTGACTGCTTCTTCATTACCTGGTTTCTTCCAGGATTTTTTCAAGGTGTTTTCCCATTTCCGGTTTATTCCCTGTTTTCAAGGATGTGTGACCACTCCTGTTTTATAAACGTATCTCTGCTAATCGCGGCACTCGATCTAATTTTGTGTCCAAAGGCAGCTCGTAAGAATCCCTAGCAGCATGTCCCATGATGCCCAATATTATCTACGAAAGTGAGGACATCTAGTTGAAAGATAAGAATCTCTCTTCTGCCCTCTCAGGGGTTTTCCCCCGACACCCTTACAATAATAACTCCTCATTTTCTCTTATCTCGTCCGCATGCATACGTCTCGGAGGGTGACCTTTAATTACTGCTACCCCGAAGTTTTTAATAGATTTTGCACAGACTGATTTGGTAAGACTTTCACTTTGCCAACTTGTATCACGCGAAATTAACAATGGAAATAACAGGAAGTAATTTCGCTAATTCGCACCTTATTCTGTCAACCGTGAGTTTTTTTTACGGTTTTCGTAAAATTCAAGAGCTCAGTTTGGATATGCATGCTTATCGCAAGTGCTTCATGCGTATGCATTAGCTTTCATGCAGGACACTATCCACATCATCATTGTGATTTGACGTTAAATGCAATTTGCCGGATTTATCTCTGGTGGCGCATACGAAGAAGCGGCTGGCATTAACACATGGCTAAGATAAAGAATGAAAGACGCAGACACAATAATCAGAACGAAATAATAACTTTAACAGCTCTTTCAAAGATCCTTCTGATTTCCCTGAAATTTGACTCCGTAGATTCAACTTTGTTTCCGATTTCCCACTACTTTTCAAGCCTCCACTTGATTCCCTTTAATGACTAATCAGAACAACAGAAATTGAGCACTTAATCATTTTACAAATGAACTAATAAAACGTAAGCAACATTCAGATAGAAAGGAAATAGTCGCTAGCAGAAAAGGTTTCCATCATTTGATTTATTTAAAATATTTTTTGGTTTCTTACATTTAAGAAATACTGCATTTTGGTTCAGTCCACAGTGTCGAAAGGCACCTTCCCTCATGTCCCCTGGCGATGGCCTGCAGAGCAATGTATACTACCTTGATCAAAAAGTTCCCGGAATTTATTCAGAAAATTAAAAATACAAGTTTATTCATCTAAATCTATATTGTCCCCTTCAAAGTAATCCCCATCGACTGCAACACACTTATGCCAGCGCTTGATCCAATCCTCGAAACATTTTTTATATTCGGTTTTCGGTATGTCCATCAGTGCCTCCTGCGATTTTTCCATCATCTACATCTACATCTACATAATACCCCGCAAGCCGCCGCAAGGGCGTGTGGCGGGGGGTGTTAGGCCACCACCCAAAAAAAGGAAAAAAGAAAAAGGAAAAAAGAAACACCGCATTCAAAACCAACACACACATGCAAACCCCAATCCACAACAGTGCACACATTCATTGCAACACCCCATCATTCGACGCGCATGCAACCACACATCTACCTATCCTCACTCCAAAAGCATGCAAGTACATACGCTTACCTACAACAAATAATTCCACCCTAGGATGCAGCAAGAAACCTATCACGAACGTGCCAGCTAGTTTATAGCAAGTAGCCAGGCGAAACACCACCACCACAAGAGCGTTCCATACAAAACTCTCTCCCACCCAAGGTGAGGAATCTGGCCCAACGCTGCAGGTGGGAGGAGGGCACACCCGCGGGGAGGGACAAGGGATGGAAGGGTGGAGCATGAAGTTCGTAAAGACGCTCGGGCATGCGGGAAGGGTTCTGACACAACACACAGGAGGCTAGTGAAAGTGCATGCAATTGAGTTCAACTAATTGTTACCTAGACGCGGAGGGTGGCAAGTGGCATTTTTGTTATCTCCGAGTGTAACCCTAGAGTTGTTATCCCGTATTGTCCGTGGGAAGAAGGAGTCCTTGAGTCTGCTAGTCCTGGCATCTATTTCCCGAATTTTGTACACATGATCGAAGCGACCTATATATGTTGGAGAGCGAATAATTTTCGAGACCTCGGTGCTGAAACATGCGGATCCGTATTTATTTAGTAAGTTTAACCTAGCATTGAGTCGTCTTTCTTCCAATGATTCCCATCCCAACTCCATAAGCATTTCAGTGACGCTTTTCGTTTTATCGTAACAGTTTTCCACGAAACGAGCTGCCCGGCGTTGGACCTTCTCAATTTCCCGAATGAGGCCTTTTTCACACGGATCCCATACGCTACATGCATATTCTAAATGGGGCCTTACAAGAGCGTGATAACAACGTTCCTTGACCTTGGAGTCACTTCTACCGACAATGCGTCTAATAAATCCTAATTTTTTATATGCTTGCCCGCAGACTTTACGTATATGGGTCCCCCAAGTTAAGTCTTTAGTGAATGTAACACCTAGGTATTTCACCGAATCAACTACTTCAAGGTCAACTCCAGCTAATTTGTAAACTAATCCCGTGGATCTTTTAAAGAAATTTACCACCGAACATTTATTAAGATTTAAAGGCAATCCCCATTTTGAACACCATTCATTAATGCTATTTAAATCACGTGCTAGAATTAAACGATCCTCATCCCCAGATATCTCCCGATAAATCACTGTGTCATCCGCGAACATCCTTATCTTACTTTTCACTTTGCGGTTCAGATCGTTAACAAAAATCAAGAATAGTAACGGTCCGATAACACTTCCCTGAGGAACCCCCGAGGTGACTCTTACGCTGGTAGAACTAGCGCCGTCAAGGACTACCCTCTGTTCCCGGTCTGAAAGGAAGTCTTCAACCCAATTTATTGCCCCCTTGTGTATACCTGCGCCCTTTAATTTATGGATGAGTTTACCATGCGGAACCTTATCAAATGCCTTTTGAAAGTCTAAAAAGATCGCATCCACTTGCCTACCACTTTCACCCGATAAGAGTAAGTCATGTGTGAACAATCCTAATTGGGTCTCGCATGAGCGGGTTTTTCTGAATCCGTGTTGATTGTCACTTAAAAAGTTAATGTTATCAAGATGTCTCATTATGGAACTGACAATTATGTGCTCTAAAATTTTGCAACTTATTGAAGTGAGAGAAATGGGTCTGTAATTGCTGGGGTCCTCCCTGTCACCACTTTTAAAAATAGGCGTTATTTGCGCGGTTTTCCAATTCTTAGGGACTTTGCACTCAGTGAGTGATTTGTTAAATATAAATTCGAGATACGGGGCGATGTTAGGAGCTAAGTGTTTTAGCACCCGAGCTGGTATATTTTCGGGACCCGGGGATTTGTTTGGTTTGATGTCTTTGAGCAATTTGGCAATTCCTTGCTCGTCCACTGTTATTTTTGTCATGGGTTCAGTATATATTGTTTCTTGGAGATACGCGGTGGCTACATCGTTCGTGAAGACGCTCTGGAAGAATTCGTTTAGAATGTTGGCTTTAGCTTCACTGTCAGTATGAATGATATTGTTGCAGTCCCTTAAGCAAGCCACGGTTTGTTGACCCCCAATTCCATTCCTTCCTCTCGACTGCTAAAACGCGTTCCCCGTAATGGTTTTTTAACTCGATTGAACAGAAAGAAGTCACAGGGAGCCAAATCAGGTGAATTCGGTGGCTGTTGGATGGTATTTGTTGCATTTTTCGTCAAAAAATTACGAATAATGATAGCACTGTGCGACGATTTCTGGTCTCTTTCGGCGAATTGCTTCACGCAAACGTCTCATAACGCCCAAATAATACTCTTTGTTTACTGTCTGGCCTTCTGGCAAAAATTCATGATGCACTACACCGTTGTAATCCATGAAAACCGTCAGCATTGCCTTTTTTTTGACTGAAAACGACGTGGTTTTTTTGGTCGAGGCTCATTTGGTGAACGCCATTCACTTGCCTGATGTCTGGATTGCGTGTCGTACTCATAAACCCACGTCTCGTCTCCAGTAATGATCCTTTTGATGAATGTGGGATCGGATTCAGCCTCGCAAATCATGTCTTTTGCGACGTCAACACGGTCTCTTTTTTGCATGAAATTGAGGTATTTTGGCACCAACTTTGCTGCTACACGACGGAAACCCAAATCATTAACCACAATGTCTTGGGCGGATCCATAGGCAATGTTCAAGTCCTCCGCTGTTTCTCTGATGGTTAATTTGCGGTTATTGACCAACATTTCTTTTACTTTATCAATTTTTTCACCGACTTTCGATGTCGATGTTCTGACAGAACTCAAATCGGAACGATGTGAGCGCCACACGGTGGTTATTCCGGGAACTTTTTGTTCAAGGTAGTATGTATTAAGTTTTTATCCCCAGCAGCTGGTGCCGCATTCACAGGAAAAAAGCGAGATTCCAAAATAGAGACAACTATATAGTGCGCTGCAATCCATCGCTAGGGTGTGTGGCAGTGGGTGATTCAACACTAGGTTGGCAATATTTTAGTTAGTTTTGTTGGAGAGGAAACCGACAGCTAAGGTCATTTGCGCCAAGAGGGATGGATGGGAAAGGAGGAGAGAAAACCGGCGTCGGCATTAGCGTACTCTTGTCGAAAGGCGCCAAGGGATCCACAGTTTAAAGTCCCATCCGACGGACGTGGTACTCGCTCAAAGAGCTCTCCACAAAGTACCTCAAGTAGGGATAGGGATACCATTGAAAAATATTTGTTATCGCCAGGATTTGAACCCGGGCCTTCGCGGTGGGAAGCCTGTACGTTAGACTCCGCACCATCCCGATCCCCGTTGGCAATATCAAAAGCTAAGTTTTCTCAATATGTAATAAAAAAAATTGTATATGCACACAAACACACTCACTTGAGAATAATTGTACACAAAACAGAGGTTATGCGCTTTTCGAGGAGAAAGTTGAATATTAAGTTTAGGAGTTCATAAACCGGAGCAGGTGGAACATTTTACCTATCTCGTAAGTGTTCTGGACCAAAATGTTCTCCGTTGTGGAGACATAGTGCGAAGAATAGCGTTAAGCAAAGAAGCCCTCAAGAGGAGGAGGGAATCTTTCCCTTTTCCCTTCCTCTCCCATATCCTCCCTTTTCAATTACCCTTCCCAACTGGTGCTTGAACCCCTGACACAAACATTTTTGGCGGATGTCGAATCGATGACAGGGACGTTGAGAAGGATGTAAAGAAAAGGCTCGTTAAAACTTTGATATAATACGTGGTTTTGTACGGCGCAGAAAAATGGTTACTGAAGCAGGATGATAGGTAGAGATAGGAGGCTTTTGGAATGTGGGTTTGGAGAAGGATGGAAAAGGTTAAATGGACAGAAAGGAAAACACACGAGGAAGCCCTAGTGGTGGGGGAAGACAGAGGACTGTAGTGATGAGTCAAAAGGAGGCAGAAAAGATGAACCCAGGACGTTTTGATTGACGATGGGATGTTGAGAGGGGAGAATATTACACAAATGAGGAAGGGGTAGGATTAGAGTGGGGATATTGGACGGAATGAAAGGAGGAAATAAGTACGTGGAATTGAAGAGAGGCTTACTGTAGTGCCCGATTTCAGGCAGTTTTTTTGTTGGGAGAGACATAAACATGAATTTTTGTACAATATTTTAGACTGCGTTCATCCGAAACCTATTCTAACAGGTAGAATACCAACATAATAAGAACATTTTCTGCCTATAAGAGTTGACATTTATTAATTATTACCCAAAGCTAACATCCCAGTCTTCACAATAGTTGGTCATTATTTTAAAATCCATAACGCTGGCGAGAGCATCAAATAAACCCCAGATTACATAATTAGAGTTGGATGATAAGAGATGTAGAATTAGAGGTTTGTGTCTGGACACGCTCTCGTGATGGAATGCAGAATATCACCGACTGGAATGTTTAAAAATTCTTCATTATTTTTCGTATCATTCTTTCCGAATCATTTTCATACTTAAACTATTAATGGCGATATATTATTCGAAGTGCATTAAATTCCGTATTTTAAAATTAACCACTTTAACTTCGAGGGTTGCAAGTTCTTAACAGATACATCTACATCTACTCAATACCCCGCCAGCCGCCGCAAGGGCGTGTGGCGGGGGGTGTTAGGGCACCACCCGTTAATTAGGGAAAAAAGAAAACCGCATGCAGAAGCCACAAATTTAGAGCCCACAAGCCAAACGTGGTTCATGCAAGAACCCTTTCGCCCCAACCCTTTCAAACACATGCAAACCCACAAACTACCAACAATCATACACATGCACAATCTTTGAATTTTTAATTTTGTTCCGACGTGTAAATTAAATGTTTTTAATATTTCTGAATGGACTTCGGATTCTTACTATTATGATTTCTGATTGTTCTGGGGAAGAATGAGTATTTGAATCCATCTGAATTGGAATCTATCTCCCTTATTTTATCTTTGTGGTCTGATCTACACAAGTAGTGTGGGGCCATTATTATTCCTTTTGTGTCATCGTTAAACTCGCTGGTTCTGAATCTTTCCAAAAGTCTAAGTCTCGCTTGTTCTCTTCGTATTTCAAGGGGCTCCCAGCCTAAATCCCCTAAGAGACCTGTTACACTTGTCTTCTTGTCATATATATATTTCACGAATCTGGCAAATTTTCTCTGGACTTTATCTAGTTCATTTTGCCAGATTTTCTCCCAAGGATCCCAAATACTTGCGGCATATTCCAAATGTGGTCTAACTAGAGCAAAATAACACCTCTCTTTAACTTTCTCATTACGAGAGAGGTATGTTGCAGGCAATCGGAAAAGTGTTTTAGAAAGAGGTTGAGTCTCACTGAACCCGCGGTATTTTTGGTGCCATAGGAGAGTGCCTCGGGAACTTGAGGACGATTACGGCGCTGATTGATGAAGGACCAGAATTTTTTGGGGTTCATTACATTTATTGTTATGTACATTTGGTAGTGGAATTTCGCCTTCGTACTTTTTAAATTCTAGCTTGAACGTTTTTGGATAAATTTTTCATTGCATCCTGAGGTGCAATTTTTGTTAAATAATAGTATACGTATTTGTATGCGTGCAAGTTAAAAGATTTTTGCATGAATGTATACGCCACTGAGGGTATAGGTTTGCATGGATGTACAAAACAGTTTCAGGCTTAACTTTGTGGAATTCCTTCAAGAAAAGAAACTTTGCACTTACACATAAAGATTTGATACTTCACACGACCATGGTTTCGATGATGCCCAGCATCCATTGAAGTAAATAAAACAGTTTCTGGCCTAACTTGGTGGAAAATCTTCATATTGACGTTTTTTTTAAATTAAACCTCTTTGCTTTTCCACGTAATTTTTTTTTATTCTCACGACCCAGGTTTCGTCTGATGATATTATACTATAACGAAACCTGTGTCGTGAGAATAAAAAAAATTTACGTGGAAAAGCAAAGTGGTTTAATTAAAAAAAAACGTCAACATTTTTTAAGTATTAAATTTTTATGTTAAAGTGCAGTTTCTTTTATTACCCTTGCATGGATGTGTTGAAATTTGCATGTGGTTTTGTTCCCTTTTACAGGTGGTGACCTAACACCCCCTGGCACACACCCTTGCGGTGACTTGCGCGGTATCATGCAGATGTAGGTGCTTCCATCCCCTCCTATGCACCTCGGAATATTTTTGGAGATGAATAAATATCATATTCGTAATTTATGTACTACGTGTGCATCGTATTGGTGCATGGGTGGTCGTTGTCCTCACAGTCTCGCTACACGCCAATACGGGGGCCATCGGGTACGGCTACATCTACACAATGCCACGCAAGGGCGTGTGGCGGGGGGTGTTAGGGACCACCCGTAAAACAGAATGAAACCACATGCAAAAGTAACTAATTCATGCCAATTCACATCCACAGAGGTGTACATATTGAATCGAATGCGTGTAAAATGAAAGGAGGTACATATGTCTTTGCATGCGTGTAAAATGATAGGGTGTTTCTACGAATGCATGCACCACTGTGGATTTGGGTTTGCATGTGTGTGTGTTGGTTTTGAATGCAGTTTTTATTTTTTCTCTTTTTTGGGTGGTGGCCTAACACCCCCCGCCACACGTCCTTGCGGCGGCTTGCGGGGTATTATGTAGATGCATATTCATGGAAAAACCATTTCAACTTACACGCACTAAAATACGTATATTATCAACTAACGTACACATGAACCTACGAGTACACCGTATATCTACGCAGCTTGTAAACTTACATCCACTTGTAAATCGAATGTCTTCAGTATTTCCATAATGACTGTGACTTCTTACTATTATGATTCCTGATTGATTGTCCGAGGAAAGAACGGATACATGTATTATCTGTACTGGAGTCTATCAGATCTTATCTTTGTGGCCTGACCTACCTAAATAGTGTGGGGCCATTATTATTCCTTTAGTGCGATCGTTAAACTCGTTCGTTCTGAAAATTTTTAAGTCTCCTTGTTTTCTTCGTATCTCAGGCGGCTCCCAGCCTGATTCCTCGAAAAGACCTCTCACACTCTTCATCTACATCTACATAATACTCCGCAAGCCGCCGCAAGGGCGTGTGGCGGGGGGTGTTAGGTCACCACCCAAAAAAGGAAAAAAGAAATACCGCATTCAAAACCAACACACACATGCAAACCCCAATCCACAGCAGTGCACACATTCATTGCAACACCCCATCATTCGACGCGCATGCAAACACACATCTACCTCTCTTTACTCCACAAGCATGCAAGTACATACGCTTACCTACAACAAATAATTCCACCCTAGGATGCAGCAAGAAATTTATCAGGAACGTGCAAGCTAGATTTTAGTAAGTAGCTAGGCGAAATACCACCACCACAAGAATGTGCTACATAAAACTCTCTCCTACCCAAGGTGAGGAACCTGGCCCAACGCTGCAGGTAGGAGGGGGGCTCACCCACGGAGAGGGACAAGGACTCTTCTTCTTATCGTGACAATTTTTGACGATCTGTCGGATCTTATTCCTTTAGCAACGATTTTTCCCGGGGATCCCGAACACATCAACATAACACTTGCGGTGTATTTCAAATGTGGCCGAAGTGGACCGAAATATCGCCTTTAAATGTGTAGATGTAGTTGACGGTGCTGACGTGGGAATAGGCACGATGGACGAAGAATTGGTCCATGGACATAAATTCGGCCCGGCAGTTGACCTCTCTCCCACGTGAATATCGCCGCGGACGCCGACCAACTGCCCCGCGACCCCCACACCCCCTTCCCGGGAGACGAGACGTCCTCATCCCACCACCCGCCATGGGACCCTCCCCTTCCCGCGACCCCCAAACGCTACTGAAGCAGATCAGACCACAAATATAAAATAAGGGAGATGGATTCCTAACCAGATAGATACAAATACTCATTCTTTCCCCAGCAGAACAACCAGAAATCATAATAGTAGGAAACTGAAGTCCATTTAGATATATTAAAAACATTTAATTTACAAGTCGGAACAGAATTAAGCATTTCAAAGATGTTAGGTATATCTGTAGATGCATGTGTATGTTATTTGGTAGTTTGAGTGCTTACATGTGTGTGGGGTGTTAGGGTTTTTGCATGAATGCATACCATGTTTTGTTTATGGATTTCATAAATTTGCGATTTTTTACTTGGGTTTTTTCCGGAATTACGGGTTCTGCCCTAACACCCCCCGCCACACGCTCTTGCGGCGGCTTGCGGGGCATTAAGTAGATGCATAAATTTAGAACACTCGACCGACACGAAAGCCTTTTTCGTTCCCCTCCTTTTCGTCCCTCCCCCCTACTCTTTCCCCTCCCCTTGCGAATGCGAAAGGACTCGTCTCTTAAACCTTCTTCCTATCGAGTGGGGGCCATCCTGCGAAAAATCCCACACACAAAAAGTCACGCGCACCAGATTCCCGAGACAATACACCACTGATAAGGGCCGTTCACAAAGAATCACCTCTCTGTCCCTGAACCCCGACCACCCTCCCTCTCTCTCTCCCGGATCCTTTCGACCACCAATTTTCCCACGCTCCCAGACCTCCAAGTCACTTCCTTCCACCCCCCCTCCCTCCTGCAGACACGCATGGAGGCGGGGGGGGGGGGGGGGCTCTGCTCTGCTGTGGCCCCCACCCTCCCAGGAGGAGCAGCATGCTGCGAGCAGAGACACTCGAAATCCCTTGTGCGGCCATGTCACGTCAAATCATTGAGCACGATCATCCGTTGAGGGATTTCGATAGCTTGACAAGATGCGGTCAGGCTCACTTCGTAACCAAACTGACATGTTGTACATTTCCTCAGATGTGAATGCATCCATCGGAATGGAGCATTGTTTGCCTTAAATCGCAGCCGAAAAAGATTAGGTTCCCCTTCGGAATACTGTCGACAAACCCACTTACCGATCGCCGACTGCGCGCCGAGTTTAAGAAGAAATAATATTGAACGCTCACTAATGCGAGCGAAGCATCCGCCTCGAAAACAAGGTTTATTGCGGGCACAAAAAAATTCGCATCTTCTGCATGACTTTTCTTGGTATGGTAAAGGCATACCATACAACCGTGGTCTACTATACCGTCGTGGTTCATTTTTATTTCCTCCTTTTCGGCATACAAAAGAACTTTTACAGTGGGTGACGCTTGTTTGGGAACTAAATTTTCCGTTATTGTGTACATGAATTTCCACATCTTTTCGAGGACATTTGGTGAATGTTTTTTTTCCGATTCCCTAATCCTTTGAACACCCTTACTCTCCCTCATCCCTTCCCCAATCCCACTTGGTGCATCCACCCCCTGCCATACACATTTTTGGTGGAACGCGGGCCAGTTATGTAGATGTTGATTTTCCATTAATCCACTGGAATTATTCCAGATGTTACTTTATTTGAATCAAATAAAAATTTACTCAGTACTATATCGAATGCTCCCAATAAAGCACCATTTTGTTAATATTTATGCATCACACAAAACCCTGACCTTATACGAGAACCATTAACAAAGACACCCACAAACACATCACATAAAATGGTGGTCTCTTTCACAGACTGGACGACCATGAAGAATTCATAAATAAAAACACAATGCAAGAGTCAAACATACCCTGACAGAGGACATATTGTTAAGAGGGGTTCCCCATTAAACGGGTGATGGGAAAATGTAATGAGACAGTTAAAGAGAGGCGTGTTTTTTCGCTCTACTTAGGTTACATTTGAAATACATCGCAAGTATTATGAAGATGTATTGAGGATACTTGGGAGAAATCGTTGCTAAAAGAATTAGATAAAGTTCAGAGAAGATCCGACAGATTTGTCAAAGATTTTTACGATAAGAAGACGAGACTGCCAGACATTTTGGAGGAATTAGGCTGGGAGCCACTTGAAATGCGAAGAGAACTGGCGAGACTTAAGACTAAGGGCGTGTGGCGGGGGGTGTTAGGGCACCTCCCGTAATCAAGAAAAAAAGCATGCAAAAGCCACAAACAGAGCATTGCATACATTAATGCTAAAAACCCTTAAAACCCGCACACGCACATGCAAACACACAAACTACCAACTAATATACACATGCATCTACAGATACACCTTAAATCTTAGCAATGTTTAATTTTGATCCGACTTGTAAATTAAACGTTTTTAATATTTCTAAAGTGACTTCAAGTAGTGTGCGGCCATTATAATATGGGTAATCTACCGGTTAAGGTAGGTTAATCATGCACACACAAACCACCAAACAATTCTCTTGTTTCTCCAAACTAAATACAACCAAACATCCTACTCCACACCAGGTCCCTCTTCATCTCAGAATACTTCCTTCATCCCGTCCGCCATTTGGAGGTGTGGACGATAGTCAAGCATGACCAGGTTCATGTTGAAGAGGATTGCACGGGAGATTCGGAGGATGTTTGGGGAGTATGGATTACTAGTGAGGCACGGATGACATTGCTGATGTGCTTCGTTCAGGACATTGTGGTGATATTCTGGGTACACGCAAACGAAAGAGACATTAAACAATTAAATTGTACAAGGTTTTTATCAAAAGAATCGGGAAAAGTTGGGGGAAAATTGATTTATTTCATATATTTTCTCATTATTTTCCAATATTAAGTACATTCCTTGAGCATAAAAAAATATTTCATTCACAAGATTGATCAATAATTAAAATGGACGTTCATATGCATAATTGCAAGTGAATTCAGGTGGACCCAGGTAATTCTCTTCGTAGTACGAGTACATAGTCTCGTATGTCATCAAATTAACGAAATACAACTGCTTCCGGCGTAGTTCATCTTTCAGATCTTTCAATTCTCTGGCACGCAATTCCTCAATGCCCCTTACATATCGTCTAGTGTAATACAATTCCATAATTCCCTTCTCAATGAAATCTAATAGGAACACATTTCGGCGTTCTAGTAAATCCAGCTTATTCAAGAGTGCATTGACATCTCCTGCCAATGCTCTCTCCTTCTCTTCCATTGCCTGTCCCCGTGCCCTCATTGCCGCTTCTTAAGACCGCTTCGATACTCCGTTTGAGCACGGCTCAAATCTTGCCGGGCATTCTCTTTCATTGAGGCCAGTTTCTGGTTGAACTCAGCATAGCAATCGGCCTGAATTTGTTCCTTTGCACGTTCAATAACTTCTCGAACATGTCTAGACTAAACAAAGAAGAATTCTATGCTTGAAATATGTCCTTCACTCAAAAACTAATTCTATTAGGAATGAAACAGTAATTTTTGAAGAGGTGACTGTATTGAAAGCTGTTTGTTATCCACTATAATGCTATTCTTGTGAATATTGAATGTTGATCTTGGATATAAATGGTATGAACTTCATGATGAAGTGAATGTCAAATTCAAGCACAGAGAAGAAAATTGTCCAGGAGAAAACGATGGTACGCATATAATGACAATATGCGGAACTTAAGCAAACTGTATAATCATTTAAATTTGAGATACTATACGAACAGTAGTGGATTGTCCTCTTCTTATGTCTCGAGGTGCGGTAATGGGAATTCATTGATGTTGGGTTGCCCCAGTCCTTGCTTGTTGCCAGTGAACTGGTAACTGTTCGCCACGGCATGGTTTTTGTCCCGTCGCATCTCTCCTCAAGTCCTATCCACCTCTTTCTTCAATTTTCGGAGGACCCCCCCCTCTTCGTTTGCCGTCACGAGCACCTCCTGACATGCTCACGAAGCACCCGTGAGCACGCGAGGAAGAGCTCTGGTGGCAGCGTAGAGTCAGTCGCCCATCTCTAGTGGTGTGACTCACTTGGGGATCCTTTGGTTTGTCTGCGGGAGATGATGGCTCGCGTCCTTCGATCAGTTTCGTCACCCAGTCGGGAATTTGGAAGGCACCTCCCTCTGTTGGTTCACTTTCTTCGACCGGCTGTTCCTCCCAGTTGAGGCATGCATCGGTCGGCGGTGGGGGCAGCGCCTCGTGCGTATTTGGGGGAACCCTGAGGTACAATTCCCTCGGAGACCCTAGAGACATATCCAGAAGTAAGCTGACGAAGTGCATGTTTCGATTTCTTATTCCCGTTACGCTACGGGGTTTAAATTTGATCAAAAACCTGATCCATGCCCCGCATGTTTGCGCAAGTTTTTGGGCAGCTTCTGGAGACACCATTCAGCGTGCGTCAAACAATAGAAATAAACATTCCGAACTCTTTCATCTTCGGAACACTGTTTTCCGTAGAGAACATAACTTATATTACATGGCGCCATTATAGCGATTGCACTTGTAACGTACTATATATTGTATCAAGAGATAAAGCGAACAGAAAAGTTAATTGCTCTTCACAACTTCACCACTGATTGCTTTTGGAGTATCGGTAACTACACACATGTACTCGAATCCATTGTTGCGATAGCTCCTTGGTTGCCATTGCTTGAATTGCCGTAAACATAAATAAATGTATGCATTAAAATAAATAAAATATATCATTTATTTTAAGAAAAAAGAAGACCATGTCGCATTTGACATTATAGATATAATTAGACCCCCTAATTGCATTGGCAGGGTCGACAATTGCCACAAAATTAGAGAGTTAGACGGTCGAACTGACAGATTCAAGTATTATTTTTTCCCGCCCACTATTCGGGACAACAATAAAAGGAGGAACATCTGAGAAGATAACTTACACGCTGTCGAAAATAGGGTTATGCATAAGATTAAATTCCCACAAAACTCTCTCCAAATCTGGAGTGTAAACGCCCCACCTAGCGTGCGCCCTTGAGCTAGATGGGGTGCAGGTGAATGGATAGAAAGTTTCCT
Organism: Hetaerina titia; assembly: GCA_037158775.1. NCBI lineage: Eukaryota > Metazoa > Arthropoda > Insecta > Odonata > Calopterygidae > Hetaerina > Hetaerina titia. The sequence continues at coordinate 3,823,868 of CM073769.1, forward strand.
GTGAATTGCCCGTCCGAAATGCGTAGAATACTAACCGGTGATTAGTATCTGAATTGCATGTGCTCCTGTCCTGTTTTAACGTATTTTCCAATCCTCCTCCTATAGGCACAGGAACAGCCGCTAACCATGTAATACTCGTAATATGTGTAGGCATGTTGCACGAGTGGTGGTTCGGTCGCACCCTCTTCTCTCGATTTTTGGTGGATCGCGTGGTGCTAGGTGCATGAGGAAGTAGAGGTTTCATAAGTAGATAGGGTGGTGCCCTACCACCCCCTGCCACACGTCCTTACGACGGATTGCGGTGTATTTTGTAGGCGTAGATAGATGTAAAGACTTTTACCAAGGTTCAGAACATACGATTTTAACTATGCCACAAAGGGAATCATTGTGGCCCCACGCTGTTTGGGTAGGATATACCACAGAGTTCAGATAAGGCAGATGGACTCCAGAACAGATAGATGTAAATAATATTCGTTCCTTCCTCGGACAGTCGGAAATCATATGAGTAACACAATCTAAGTCAATGCAGCAGCTTTAGATGAATAAAACCATACACACAGTAATCAACCCGAAGGTCGGTTTAGTAGGTGATGGTAGAGCTCACCCATGTACCAAGCCCTATACGGCGTGTGGATATTCACACATCAGGGTAGGGGGGCCAGTTCCTTTCCCTGTGCCGGTTATGGTTTCCCAGGAAGATCTGGTACCCGAAAAATCAACTAGCTTGGGTGGAACTGCAGGTGCCCAAAGTGCCTTGCCCGCGAATCGAACCCGGGACCCTCCGGTCAGTATTCCAACGCTCTACCCATTAGACCACCGCGACCCGCCTTTAGATGAATATAACTTGCAAAATCAGTCCTGTCGATGTAAGGTACTGATGAGGGAAAACAGGTAAATCACAGCCGTAATTTTAAAAAAACCAGTTCTTCTAGAGACTAATCTCCGAGACGAAATCCCAATCGCATGCATGCCAGACAAATTACACTCTGTGTCCTCCAATCGACAAACACAACTAGACCGCTCAATTTGAAGGTTGGTTGGATTGGTGAGAGTGGATATCAAACTCTCACTGTGGTCTCACCGATCGGGGTAATAGTTATTTTACCCAGCGGCAAATGAGGCTTCGATCTACGGGCGCTGTGGGCGTTCAGAGATATTATACGAAAATTGAAGTCGGCCGCTCATACCAGCAGCCACCAAAGGGTCTCCCCAATAGGCTACCATGACACATGACGGAAAAGTACCCATTTGAGTGCAACCAATTATCATACGTCTATGGTTAGGAGTCATTAATCGATTCATAAAATAACAAAATCGGCCCAATGTTTTCAAAAGGAATAGATTAAACTATTGTTTTAAAAATCGATCTCCAAAGTGTGCACACAAACGATTACTGAAAGTCACGGAACACGACCTTGTCGCTGATGAGCAGATAGGTGAGTTACCACGTATCCTGGATTAATGAATTGATTTCTCACATCGCCATCGTGAGATCGTCTGTGATAAGATTTTAAGATATGCAAGGAATGTGGAAAGACAGCGAACTGCTTCCCAGGCATGAGGACCGAACCACGGCAGCACAAAATTGAGATTTGAATGTGAGCGAGGAGAGGAAGCTGTGATTTCCGCGGTGCCAAAACAGGAGACCACGCTGACGCGTTGGCGAGGGACTTGAGCGTGGCACCAAAGAAGATATTAAATAATAATGTCAACAACTCTTTCTCTCCCTTATCCCTTACCCATACCACCTGGTGCTTTCCCCTCCCCCCCTGTGTTTTGTTGAATCGCGGGGTATTTATGTAGATATCAATCAGTGGAATAATACGCAGGGAGATATTTGGGAAAGTAGGATCGATTATATCAACGGGAGAATAGATTGGGTGCGTCAAAGATTAGGTCTACTCTTCGTTGGTACAAACTGTTGGCTGGGCGATCCCGGTCTAGCAAGAGATGGTGTTCATTCTGATGGGAGAGGTTAGCATGCCAAACTTCTCGGTGATTTAGTGAGCACCTACAGGAAGAAAACGGGGTATTGTGTAGCTGGGTAACATTTCCAAAAAAAGGCGACATGTCCTTTTAACTTCCATGAGCCAACTTCGGTTGATGTAATTTTTCAGCCGTTGTGTTTTTAAATGAACCCTAGATCCGTTCTTGTGATTTTTTAACGGACGACAGTTTAGGCTAAAAATATTTATGAGACTCACACTTCCCGCGCTGATTTATGGCTCACTCATCTGCCCAAACGACCGGAATTCGCGATTCGGGCTGGCTCTCTCATGACATTTCATTTTGCCGCGAGTCGAAGTTTTTTTGTGATTCACGACCGCAGTGCTCGAATGAAAAAAAAATAAAGGCCGTCACCGCTCATTGATGCGCGCGTGCCATCCCTTCAAAGCGACCGCCTTCCTGAGCCAATCACGCACGCACTTCACAAACGAACTTCCACACTTACGAAAGTACGTGCCCGCCCACCCACGACCTCTACCCCTCCCCAAAACGGCTCCTTCCTCACCCTACCATCACACCAGTCACCCACCCACGGTTAACCCACGGTAACATACTATATTCCGCGTGAGCGTGCAACGACACGCGCGCCGCATGAAACGCGCGGGCCGCCTGCCAGCAAGCCGACCTCCATCCGACGAATCCCTCGGAGGGGCCCGAGGAGATAGGGGGAAAGGGAAGGGAGGGCGGGGGGGACGAGGGTGGAGGGGGGTTGGCACGGCGTCGCGGTGTGCAGTGGCTTCCTCCACAGGAAAGTGCTCCCTCCGTTCTGCCCCCGCAACAAGTAACGTCGCAATCGATAGGGTGACAACATGGCGTCAGGGCGCCTTCTCGTTCGCGGCATTACTCATTGCTGAAGTCATGACACACGCGGTCGCCGTGTCGCAGACTCGTTTTGTTAATATCCCTGACCCCTGCACGAGCTTCCAAGGCCAGCGATTCGACGTGGAAACCCCAAGCGTGTGACTCGCGAGATCGGACATTAGGCACTTCAACAATAGTATTAGTAAATATATTTGTGTCCACACAACTTGTACATTACAGGGACGACCGTAGTCATGGTGAAGCCACAAAAACACCTCGTGAAAGAAGTACGAAGGGCCACAAGGAAGTGGTTTTAGGGACCATTCTTTCTTCATACATTACACTTACTTCTTCAGTCTTCATGTCAGTAGTAACCCTAAAAATTTTGCAGGCGACAAATTTATTTCCAGATAAAATAGGAGAGTGGCAAATTGATGGATGGCCACGCTCTGGCGATTCAGACAAGATACGGGAGTACTGCACGTGTTTAGCTAAGTATCCATGCGGTATTAGGGTTTAGAAATATACGCACGTGAGGAAATTCACAGAACTGGAAATTTTAAATAAAATAAAAGAAGGAATAAGTCGTTAACTATTATTTGTATGCGTGTAACTTAAAACGGCTTTTACATAAATACATTCGGCAATTTGGGTGTAGTTTACATAAATATTTTCATTTTACATGTGGTTTCTTTGTTCTCTTTTACGGGTGGTGACCAAACATCCCCCGCCAAATGCCCTTGTGGGGTATTCTGTAGTTGTAGACGTCGATAAACTATTAAATGGATGAGATCGTATTAGCCAAGTGGGAACAAATCGAATGCACGTATTTGGGCTCTTACACTGACAAAAAACTTTGATAGAGTGCACGCACCAAATGACTATGCGAGTCAACATGAAAGAAGCTAGGTTTCATCGAGCGCATCGTAGGACAACGAAATGAAAATGTACAACAGAGATTTGACTTTACTTCATCTCGATATCTACGTGTATTCACTACCCCGCGCGCCGTAGCACTAGCGTGTGGTACGGGGGTGCCACAATTATGTGTTCTTGGATTTTAGAGGAGATGGCGGGGAAATCGGTTGGTAATTACTGGTTGGCCTAGCTTACTTACTCTTTTAAAGCTAGGCGTGGCGAAAAACTATTTTCCAGTCCAGGGGAGGTAAACCTTCCAGCATCGGTTTGTAAATGTGTGTCCTAGAGAGGATGCGATTTCGGGCGCGAGCTCTTTCAGTACTCTAGTGGGAATGTCTTCTGATCAGGAGGATTTGCTTGTTTTGATGAGGAGTTGTTGCGTTATCCCTCAGGGCATAATTATGATGTCATTCCATCCAATTTTACAATCGATCTTACTTGGCTTCCACTGGGTAGGTTTGTGTCGTGAGTATATACACGTTGAAAGACATTAGCGAGAACATTCGCTTTTGGGTGCCCTCCGTAAATTCAAAATCACTAGGGTCTTTAAGGGACTCCGTCGTTTTACCTTTAATTCCCTAACCTACACCAAAAAGCCTAAGGGTAATTATATCAGAGACGAAGACTATTCCAATTTTCCACTTAATAGTATTAAGTGGAAAATTGCAATTGAGTTTTCGTCTCTGATATTATGGAACAGTTCCACCACATCACACCTCAATCTGTAATTTATACTTTGGGCAATTCTCAAAGTAATCGCAAAGAATTTTTCTTTCAAATTATTTAAGGGCGCTTTGAATGATTCTTTTTGCTTTCTTTAGATTTACAGGTGGTGATCTAACACCTCCTGCCACACACCCCTGCGGTGGCTTGCGTGGTATTATGTAGATACGCGAGACATTTTTCCCGTGTCTCTTCAAAAGTTTTGACACCGGTTTTAAATGTATTGTCGTATTTCGAATGCAATTTTCTTTGGTGCCTAAATTCTTTTCCATCCTCAGCGTCGTGCCATTGAGGCTGGCTGCTCTTAGTTCGCCCCCACGCCACACGCCCTAGCGGAGGCTTTTAGAGTGTATAGTAAATTAATTAAAATTGGCAATTTTCCACAAAATAAAATGTGAATGAATGAATTAATCATGATATTAACTACTAACTAGATACTAACACCCCCCGCCACACGCCCTTGCGGCGGCTTGTGGGGTAGTATGTAGATATATATCATATTCCACCATATCACGCCTGAAATGTCTCTTTTTATTGTTTTGTAGATGTTTTGAGTTTTAATTTGCTATGTCTATAAACCTTGTGAATATAAACCAAGAAACACTTCCATGTACATTGTTCCAGTCTCGGCATTGTTCATTTTCGTAATGTGAAATCATAAGTTTTCTTAGAATACTCAGCAAAATAACTCAGTCTATGGGTAGAGCGTTGGAATACTGACTGGAGGGCACAGGTTCGATTCCCGGGCTAGGCACTCTGGGTACCTTCAGCTCCACCCAAGCTATGTGATTTTTTGGGTACCAGATCTTCCTGGGAAACCATAACCGGCACAGGGAAAGAAATTGGCCCCCCTACCCTGATGTGTGAATTTCACACGGTCCATATGGCTTAGTACTGGGTGAACTCTACCATCACCTACCAAACCGACCTTCGGATTGATTTCTGTGTTATATTTATATATATATATATATATATATATATATATATATATATATATATAACTTTTGGACGGCACAATAGAACACAGAATAAAACAGATAACACGTAAAAGGACACTCACACTGCAGATGATTTAAGCTTTCGGCCTACTCCGAGGCCTTCTTCAGGTCAGACTGACCTGACAGAGACAGACTGTCCTGACCTTCAGGACAGAGTCTGACCTGAAGAAGGCCTCGGAGTAGGCCGAGTATATTTCCTGTTCGCCACTTCCTTTGTTCCAAAATTTCAAAACTGCGCATTTGTCTACACTAAGCATTAATCCCCATTTCTTACACCAATCCAAGATTGTGTCTAGGTCTCTAGAGAGTAGCTCGCGATCTTGTTGGCTCCTTATTTCCCTGTATACCACCGTGTCATCAGCAAATAACCTGAGATTACTACTAACGTGTGTGCTTAGGTCATTAATGTAAATTAAGAACAGAAGAGGCCCTATTACACTTCCATGGGGGACGCCCGATGGTACATCTCTTTCCTTTGAGCGCAACCCATCGATGACTACTACTTGTGTGCGATTTGACAAGAAGTCTCTAATCCAATTAACAATTTTCTCATTGATTCCATAGCATCTAAGTTTGTGTAACAATTTACTGTGTGAGACTTTATCGAAGGCTTTTTTGAAATCTAGGAATACTGCGTCGACTTGTATGCTGTTTTATCCCGATCTAAGTATATCGCGAATGAAAAGATCTAATTGTGTTTCGTAAGACCTACTCTTCCTTAATACGTGCTTTTTGAATCAAGCCATGCCACACTTTTAGCAGGTAGTTGGCAGGGTATCATTTGGAAGTAAGAGTTAAAATTAAATCGCTTCTCACTTGTCAAATTCTAGCTTGTACGTTATTGGATAATTGTTTCCGTATCCTAAGGTGCAATTATTTGTTACATGATAGTATACGTATTTGCATGCGTGTAAGTTGATAGGATTTTTCCATAAATGTATACGGCAATGAGGGCTTAGGTTTGCGCATGGATGTGTTTTGTTCCCTTTTACAGGTGGTGACCTAACATACCCACTGGGTATGCTCACTGGCACATACCCCTGGGGCGGCTTGCGGGGTATTATTTAGGCGTAGAAATCACCTTTAGCAACAGTTCACATCTTTTGAGTAATGTTCTTAGTCTACACTTGAGTCACAGGGAGGGGTACCGAACATGCAATGCTTCAAAACCTCGCGGTCGATCGAAATGCGACACTCGGCGTAAATTCCGCTTACCGCAACTTTGAGTCGTATGTCCCCACCCCTACCCTCTATTGTATCAAGATACATTCTCGGCTGATCTTTAATAATTAAATAATACAAGAATAATCTCTTACTCTAAGCGTTGAGCTCTATTTATAACCATGTAGTTTAGACATTTCACGGCTTCCGAATTTTGAAATAAACGCAGCACATCTGCATACTGCCATTCTCCCACAACAGTTGGGTCTTCACCGTCACCATGCATCCAATCACCGCAATGAAATAAACACACGCAGCGGTGAGGTCAACACCCAAGTACCAACAACCTGAATATTTCCGAGAGACTTTCGAGAATCGATCAACAGTCGATGCTGTTCGCTCGGCGAGCGGCAATTACCGTGGCGGCGCAGAGGAACCCCCAGGGGCCCCTGGTTCACGTATTGCGCGTGCCTCGGCGCCGTGGGAACGAGGTTGGGCACCGGAGTGATCACCGCTCCCATGGGTGCCCCCCCTTCACTTGCCAACTAATCAGAGTGGAGGACGCCGGTGAAAGCGAATTACGCCTCGGAATAAAGCCCCAGAAGGCATACGACTCGCATGCGGTGTGTCTATGGGAGGAAACGAGAGATGGGAGGCTAATCGGGGCGAGAGTACTAATTTGGGACTATTTGTAAGGGCATGGACTTTACTCGTGAAATGAACGAAACTAACCACGCCAGTGTTTCTCATCCTGCCATTTCGATAAGCGGTGAAAAAACCGTCGTCAATTTAAATTAATAATAAATCATATGACATGCATAAAAAAACATACTTATGCCATGATTATATTGATGGCACTTTTAGGCGCTGCTGGGAAATCGAAATTATGACGAAAGGTCGGGAACAAGAATGACTAATAAAATACATCTACATCTACATAATACCCCGCAAGCCGCCGCAAGGGCGTGTGGCGGGGGGTGTTAGGCCACCACCCAAAAAAAAAGGAAAAAAGAAACACCGCATTCAAAACCAACACACACATGCAAACCCCAATCCACAACAGTGCACACATTCATTGCAACACCCCATCATTCGACGCGCATGCAACCACACATCTACCTATCCTCACTCCAAAAGCATGCAAGTACATACGCTTACCTACAACAAATAATTCCACCCAAGGATGCAGCAAGAAACCTATCACGAACGTGCCAGCTAGTTTATAGCAAGTAGCCAGGCGAAACACCACCACCACAAGAGCGTTCCACACAAAACTCTCTCCCACCCAAGGTGAGGAATCTGGCCCAACGCTGCAGGTGGGAGGAGGGTACACCCGCGGAGAGGGACAAGGGATGGAAGGGTGGAGCATGAAGTTCGTAAAGACGCTCGGGCATGCGGGAAGGGTTCTGACACAACACACAGGAGGCTAGTGAAAGTGCATGCAATTGAGTTCAACTAATTGTTACCTAGACGCGGAGGGTGGCAAGTGGCATTTTTGTTATCTCCGAGTGTAACCCTAGAGTTGTTATCCCGTATTGTCCGTGGGAAGAAGGAGTCCTTGAGTCTGCTAGTCCTGGCATCTATTTCCCGAATTTTGTACACATGATCCAAGCGACCTATATATGTTGGAGAGCGAATAATTTTCGAGACCTCGGTGCAAAACAATGCCGAAACCCGGGAAAAATCTAATCTAAATCTAAAATAGATTCATTCAATTTAATTTTCATCGCACCGATAGTAGAAATAAGTTGACTAAGCACCTAGACGTAATATATGTATCTATATCTAAGGGATGCCACATCATACGCCGCAAGTGCGAGTGGCGGGGGGTGGTCACAAGGGCACCCGCCATAATCCACGTACATTATTCTACGCATCATTCCAAAGTTGATGAGTTTTCCGTCGTAACTTTATGGGGTTTTCTACTATTAATTTGAAAAAAACTTAGTACTTTGCAAATTTCCACAACATTTTTTTGCTTATACCAGAAGATGAGGTTAATCGTCGAAAGCATTGCCGTGTAAGAATATCTTTAAAAAAATTGTGGAATTATATAGTTTTATTCAGAATGAGCATTAACTTACAGGGTTCGTCCGGAAAATAAGTGTCATTGTCTCACTGTCTTCTTTGACAAAAGGGGAGTCGTCCACTACGAATTTGTACCTGAACGACAAACTGTAAATGCTGCATTTTACGTCCAAGTGCTCGACAGGCTTCGAAAACGAGTCGCCCGCGTCCGGCCAGCGATCAAAAACAGCTGGCGGCTGCATCACGACAATGCGCCGTCTCACACCGCGCTTGTCGTGTCGGACTTCTTGGCCAAGCACAGCGTGGCAACGCTGCCGCACCCGCCCTACAGCCCGGACTTGGCACCACCGGACTTCTTTCTGTTCCCGAAGATAAAGAGGAGTTTGAAAGGAACGCGATACGGGACTTTGGACGCCGTCAAAGAGGCCGTGACGACGTGTCTTCGAGAGGTTCCCGATGATGCCTTCACGGGAGCGTTCCAGGAATGGGAACGCCGCTGGAACAAGTGTATCGACTCACAAGGGTCCTATTTTGAGGAATATTAGCTTAAGATATGTAAAAGTGCAATAAATTTTTTTTCCTGAGCTCAGTACACTTATTTTCCGGACGAACCCTGTACAAATTAAAAAAAGAACTCCCATCGAACATGCACAGAGATAAACCTCGCGATCAATCGCAATGCAAGACTAAGCGAACGCTCCGAGTCTTCTGCTCCCTCAGCTCAAATACGCACGTTAAGTTTGTTCGTTGATGAACGGGAGCAATTAGATGATGCAATAATCACTTCTTACTCGGTCAGTGGTGTCACGTCACCGCTATTGAGTTTATCCCGGATGGTCGACTCTACTTTGTTGATTCATTGATTTGTTGATTTTGCACGTGGTTTTGTTCCCTTTTACATCTACATAATACCCCGCAAGCCGCCGCAAGGGCGTGTGGCGGGGGGTAATAGGTCACCACCCAAAAAAAGGAAAAGAGAAAAACCGCATTCCAAACTAACACACACATGCACACCCAAATCCACAGTGGTGCATTTACGAGTGGTGACCCACGCCCTTACGACCGCTTGCGGGGAATTGTGTACATGTAACCAATATAATTTGGTGACATAAAAATTGATTCTTTGTCGCAAGAAAACTCAGGTTTAATACTTGTATACCTTTCTAAAGATACTAATTTCCAAAGGCTCTTGTCTTTCTACTCATGAGGCTTCCAAACTTAATTCCTCCAAAATACCCGTCACACATACTGAAAACAGTTAAAATTCGTTTTACATGAGATAAGCTTCTAATAATTGCAAAATAATCGTTGGAACAGGTTATTGAATCACCTGCACTAGATGACAGCTAATCTGTCTTATTGTCGTAATCTCGTGGAGGTCTGTCGTATTAAAAGGTTTTGGTTCATTGTTACTCCATTTTGTCGCATAACTAATTTATTAGGTATATTTACCCTAGCTTGAATTAATTCTTCCTCCTGCATGCAAACAAATTTGCACGTTATTGGATAGTTTTTTATGAATAATTTTCCCTTTTTCTCGCATATAAATTTCATGTGTGTCTGCCCTCTTTTATGGTATTTTCTTGTCCTATTTGCGTAGGCATATGAATAGCTGCTAACCATGTAATAATCGTAATATGTGTAGGCATGTTGCAACACTGGAGTCCAGTCGCCCTCTTTTCTCGCGGTTTTAGGTAGACTGCGGGGTTCCAGGTGCAAGAGGAAATGGAAGGAAATTATGTAGAATGGCTGGTGACCTACTATCCCCTGCCACACGTCCTTGCGATGGCTTGAGAGGTATTGTGCTTATGTATAAGAAACCTTCCTTCCGCCTGGTGCTTGCACCCCCTGCCACACACCTTCTTGGGTAATCGCGGGGTAGTTCATCTACATCTACTCAATACCCCGCAAGCCGCCACAAGGGTGTCTGGCGGGGGGTGTTAGGGCACCACCCGTAAATTAGGGGAAAAAAACGCATGCAGAACACATAAATTTATAGCCCACGAGCCAAAATTGGTAAACATTCATGCAAGAACCCTTTCGCCCCAACCCTTTCATACAAATGCAAACCCACAAACTACCAACAAACATACACATGCACCATCTTTGAATTTTTAATTTTATTCCGACGTGTAACTTAAATGTTTTTAATATTTCTGAATGGACTTCGGATTCGTACTATTATGATTTCTGATTGTTCTGGTGAAGATGAGTATTTGAATCCATCTGTATTGGAATCTATCTCCCTTATTTCATCTTTGTGGTCTGATCTACGTAAGTAGTGTGGGGCCATTATTATTCCTTTAGTGTCATCGTTAAACCTGCTGTTCTGAATCTTTCTAAAAGTTTAAGTCCCGCTTGTTCTCTTCGTATCTCAAGGGGCTCTCAGCCTAAATCCCCTAAGAGACCTGTTACACTTGTCTTCTTGTCATATATATTTTTCACGAATCTGGCAGATTTTCTCTGGACTTTATCTAGTTCTTGTTGCCAGATTTTCTCCCAAGGATCCCAAATACTTGCGGCATATTCCAAATGTGGTCTGACTAAAGCAGAATAACACCTCTCTTTAACTTTCTCAATACATATCCCCACCACCCGTTCAATGAAGCCCAGTTCCCTTAAAGCGGATCCGCATATTGTCCTGATATGTGCTCCCCATGAACGGCGTGGTGTTAGAACTACCCCCAAATATTTAACCTCATTGGCCGTAGTTAGTACTGAACCCTCTATTTCGTAGTATATGTCCTGTTCGCCACTTCCTTTGTTCCAAAATTTCAAAACTGCGCATTTGTCTACACTAAGCATTAATCCCCATTTCTTACACCAATCCAAGATTGTGTCTAGGTCTCTAGAGAGTAGCTCGCGATCTTGTTGGCTCCTTATTTCCCTGTATACCACCGTGTCATCAGTAAATAACCTGAGATTACTACTAACGTGTGCGCTTAAGTCATTAATGTGTATTAAGAACAGAAGAGGCCCTATTACACTTCCATGGGGGACGCCCGATGGTACATCTCTTTCCTTTGAGCGCAACCCATCGATGACTACTACTTGTGTGCGATTTGACAAGAAGTCTCTAATCCAATTAACAATTTTCTCATTGATTCCATAGCATCTAAGTTTGTGTAACAATTTACTGTGTGAGACTTTATCGAAGGCTTTTTTGAAATCTAGGAATCGACTTGTGTGTTTTTTTCTCCCGATCTGAGTATATCGTGAATGAAAAGACCTAATTGTGTTTCGCAAGATCTGCTCTTCCTAAATCCGTGCTGGTTGTGGCTTAGTATTTTCCTACTATCAAGAAACCTCATTATGTTATTGACAATAATATGCTCTAATATTTTACAAGAGATCGATGTCAATGAAATGGGTCGGTAATTGGTTGGTTTATCCCTATCCCCGCCTTAATAAATGGGAGTTATATGGGCTAGCTTCCAGTCACGAGGTGACAATTTGTTCTAAGGAGTGCTTTGTGAATAGTTCTTGGCATGATTCTCTGTTTTTGGCAGATTTTCCCAAGCAGTACTTGTCCCAGTCAATTGACGGTAGATTTGTGTCACCAGCGATTATGATAATACTGTTGCTATGCTTGTTACTAAGAGAGGATATTTGGTCGTCCAGCTTGTGTAGAATATCTGTACTAGAATCTGGGGGTCTATAAAATGAGCACACGAATAGGCTTCTGTCGTTGTAGTCGTTAGTGTTACACCAAACGCTTTCTATACTATTTTCGTCGCATTCGTATCTTTGGCTACTAAGATGTGACTTTACAGCTATGAATACTCCCCCACCCAATCTATTAGGTCTGTCCCTTCTGTAAATTGTGAAACCGCTTGGAAAAACTTCGTTGTATGCTATATCTCCCGTGAGCCAACTCTCCGTTCCAACCACTACGCCTGCGTTTATCTTACAAAGATATGTTCAATATCCGATGTTTTGTTTCTAATGCTGCGGCAATTTAATGTTATAATTTTCATTTCGCCAATCACTTTGTCTTTTACGGTTTTATGTATGCTCAGAAAACTGTTTCGCGACGATTCGTGGTTAACAGAGGTATAAGTATTACATTTGCACGCATTACTATCTGTTATGTATTTCGAGGCACCAATTTTATTAACTTTACGTGGGTTGTATGTTGTATTGAAGCAAGTTTTTGTTGGTTCTGTTATTTTTGGGATCTGTGAGGCGTAACCAGATCTCAAGTGACAAAAATCGCTGAATTCTACTTTATTTATCCCAATATATGACCTAAAAAAATGAACTATGTCAATATCGATCTACATAGTCAGACCTTAACCGCTAGAGGCTCAGCATTTCCATGACGACAGCAATTGAGTCGCGGGTTAACTGCGGAGCTAAGTACGCTTCAACCAAGTCAATAATTAATGCAGGCAATAAAATATTAAAATTATTCCCTGTCGGACAGTATTAAAATCGAATCATGAGCATTTATCTAATATTTAACGTCACGCGTGAAACAATCGTCATAAGTACGTGAATATCTCTACGTTCCCAACAAAGGAAGAGTTACAACGAGCATTTAATAGAATTGATGTTCACTTCACCTGCATCTAAAATCACTTCACCCGCAATGTGCACACGAAAATGTCCTGAGAAGAAATAATTTCCCAAACCCTATGTACTACACTCTTGTGCGTTAAGTCCAAGTGTTCCAAACATGCATTGTGTTATATTATGTAGACTACTAACAACGATACTGATATTATATTTGTGTGGCAGGAACAAACGGGGAACAGTAACTCTCCCTTGGTGAACTTTGTTCCCCCTTGAAAGGGGGCTTCGTTCCCCAAGGAACAAGGGAGATGCGTATAAAAAGAGACGTTTCAGGCGTGATATGGTGGAATATCATGATTAATAAAAATTGGCAATTTTCCACAAAAATAAAATTTTAATTCGAAATTTAATAATTTTATGTATGTGGGAAGGCTCTACGCTACGGGACAACTCCCACCCTACAATCCCCCCACCCTCTCGTGACGTTGCAAGTGTATCCATACTCCACCCCTCCCTAAACCCTCGCTAGGGCTTTCCCACCGTTCTCCCCCTTGGAACCATAACAGACAAGTGATCCCAAATCTTTACCCCTTTTCACACCTCTTTGTGCTTCGATACTTCGCGCCCAGTCAACGACCGGGGGAAAACCCAGATCTCATCCCCTTTCTCCACGGCCCTAGAATTATGGCACCGCTCAGAGGGAACAACGAGACACCCACTCCATCCAGCCACGAGGTTTTCTTCGGACTTGTTTGTGTTCCCCACCCCTTTCTCCTCCCCCGCACCTCGTCACTCACGCGTCCTTCCACCTCCCCTCCCTCTATCCTCCATTTTCCACTACACGCCAACCCCCCCCTTGCTAGCTTTTCAGCATATATACTAGACACTGAGTTATGACTGTCACCAGAAGATGATGTAGTTACATAGAAACCGGTCGTATTAAATATTTTAATTTTGGAAAATTGGCAATTTTTATTAATAAAGGGAGATGCGACTTCAGCTGCACGGTTAGTGTCTCATAAATCACCAAATAAGCGAAGCTGGCTCATTTCTCTCGTTGAGATGAATCGGATGCCATATAAGGACTGCAGCGCGCATTAGGAGGCACACGGGCGGTGTGAGGTGGCCTCCGGACCGTCACACCGAGGCGGATTGGACAGAGGGGGTCGGGGAGAATGGCACTTTGGCAGGCGCACCGTGGTCAATTTCGAACCGAGGGAAGTAAGTATTGGCACTCCCAGACGAGCTCCGTCCCTCCCTCCCTCGGACGAAGTCGCGTGCATGCGACCATTCATCTCCCTGATGCTTCCATCCCACTATGCACCGCATATTGGCGACCCCACGTCTCGCATTCCAACCCACAAACACCACGCCACTGGATTAAAGATCTTATCGATGGGCGTTCAAAGGTAGGTGGGAAAGCCACTGGAAATCCGTCCCAGACTTCACCGCGATAATCCATGGAAATCTTTCGCCGATCGCAAATAACGTCGCACACACAAACCTAAGACAGATCTACATGGATTTCTATTGTTTAGTCTTGGGGAGATTTATGACGGAGTTTAAGAGCAAACCACCATACAGCTCGGTAATTACGTACATACCCTGTAATGTCCTCGACTTTTGAAATCGCATCGCTGGAAAAATAAATAAAAAGCCAATGATTTATTTCGTTCTTTTGATCTCAAATTATTACATTTTGCGGTGATACTATATATTCGTCCACAGCATATATTAGTTGTGGACGGATTATCAGCTTGAGCGTCATTATCTTCAACCACATTGCATGGTTAATTTGAACAATATTGTCATTATTAACGGCACGGCCTTCCCATGGCTCGTTGTACGTGTGTTCATCCTCACGGCTAAACGCCTTATTCGGCAGAAACGAACGCGGACTCGTTCTCCCTGTTTACGCTCCCTTCGCAAAATCAGCAAATTTCTAATCATAATGGATCTGCTGGCGCAGGTCCTCGGTGTCGTTGCTCCCTCCCAAAGAAGGGTGATGGGCACGGAGGGACGAAGAGGTGGGCGGACAATTGAGGGGGGAAGGGACTGGGGGCGATTCGCTCCGAGAGGAGTTCTACGTCTACATAAATGTCACGCGATCAACCAAAAAGGGGTGCAAGCACCAAGTGGGGAGGGTAAGGAATAAAAGGAAGAGGATGGGTGTTTAAATGATCAGGAAGAATTAAAATTCACTAAAACCCCAAAAAGACAAAAATCCACATGAATGCTAGCGGAAAACTTAATTTCAAACAAATGTTAATGTAGCCCACTGTAAAAATTCTTTGGCATGCAAAAAAGGAGGAAATAAAAAATAAACCACAGCCACTTATACGACAGACCTCCACCATACCAAGACAGGTTTATCACAACTGGAATGTAAGAAGGGGGATGATCTATTAATATATGGCCATGCAGCATCTGGTCCCCACCCAACCAATGCAGTTGAGTCCTCCCACCCGGTCGCTTACATTGAAAAACTTTCGATCTCCCAAGAAGATGCGTGTAAAATGAAGGCGGTAGATATGTACTTGCATGAGTGTAAACGATAGGATGTTTCCATGAATGTATGCACAACTGTGGATTTGGGTTTGCATGCATGTGTTGGTTTTGAATGCGGTTGTTCTTTTTTCCCTTTTTTGGGTGGTGACTTAACACCCCCCGCCACACGCCCTCGCGGCTTGCGGGGTATCATGTAGATGTAGAGGAAGAGATGAAGGTGTTAAGCAGTAAATGCAAATATTCATCATCGGAATGTTGGAACCTAACATTATGCCAGACAATTTGGAGTACTTAAAAAATAAGTTGATTGTAATTATTAGTACAATATACAATTCTGCAATAGTATACACAATACACAATTCTATAATATATCCCAACATATTTTAATCCTTGAAAGAAGCGAATAATTCGAAAAACACAGACAAATTACAGCAAGGGGTGCAAAAGGGTATGACGATTTTAATTGCCCAATTCTCTTAAATATAAATTGAGATATTTTTATTTAGGCATTCGACTTAATGAGAGCGCTATTAATGTGTTGCGTCTTAAAACGTACGGTGGGCTTTCGAGACTGGAAATAACTATAGGAATCTTACGCATATCTATGGAAAAAAAATCCGTCGGCAAGGGCGAAGTACCATGGAGAGAGAGCATCGATGCAGAATGATTACGTATATATTGGACGACTTCAGACATACAGGACTTCGGACACCTGTAAAACAGTCAGGCGGCAATCGAAAGTTATATTCAAACCTGGCGATTCTAAACCTTATCTCACCAACCCTTCAACTGTGGCCTCTCCGACGGGAACAGTAGGGCCAGACATTCGTATTAAAGAAAAGTAAAAGGCACCGCCTCCGAACTATGATTAAAAGTTGGACCAGAGATCGTTTACTTTCCGGCTATCCGAAAAGTCTCACCAGAATACTGCCTATTATGAAATATTTTTACAAATTCCGATCCAAATTACCACTTTTATACAATACCGCACAAGGACGTGAGACGAGATAAGTACGGTGCATTTACGACTAACTTCAGAACGTATCGTATTTCTGACCCCGTAAAATAAAGTAATTAGAAAGCAGGCCCGACAAACACGTAAGTAATATTTGAGGAGCAGCATTAAGGTGACTGGGATTCATTGAGAGAATAATGGCCACATATTAGACTGAAACAGTTAAAGAGAGGCTATATTTGGCGTTAATAACACCTCGAGTTCGCTTTGAGTTTGTGTGGCCCTTGGCAGACGAACATAGTTACGGAATTTTACGAGATACAGAAAGATAACCTCCCTCTTTGGTGAAGAATTGTTATTAACAAACAGGAAGCCTCACGGGAAGTTGTTTGAGAGACACTGGAAACTAGATAAAATGTGACTGACACGACTTGTTGCTGCGATAATAGCCGAGTAGCGTTTCACAATTATCACCGGAGCTAGGCTGGGAATCACTCAAATGGAGCGAAGGTAACATTACAGATTAAATCTCTTCTTGCTTAAATGGGAAGCAGTTGTCTCTTTAGCGATGATTTTGAAAATGTATCATAAGTCCCAGTGTACTAAGGTAGGATGGTATGCACATAAAATTAGATAGATAGATCAAGAGATAACAGACAGATTGACATGTTAAATGTCATTTTTCCCACGAACGATAAGGGATCAGAATAACATTACCGACCGCTCTATAGGGGAAAAGTACGTCTATATTGTGGGAAAAGTACTCTGATGTGTAATCACCTCCTGCCACGCACCCTAGTGGTGGCTTGCAGGGTACTACTACGTAATAATACAGTATGTAATAATAAAAAATAGTAATAATAAAAAAAGTCTTGACGAAAAGTAAAAATCACTCGCCATTATCACAATCCTGGTATAAATAGTTCTACCGCATTATTATATTTCAAGGGAGATCATGGCGATGACTTAACGTAATGCTCTCACTGGTAAAATGTACGATAACATTACCATTTTTTAACCAGTTTTGTCTACTTTCTAACCATCTACTTGTGTTACCTGGCACCTGAGAGAGAAAACTCAAATGAAAAGTGTCCAAAAATGAAGACCCATGACATTTTCAATAATGTTCATACGTTGCTCTTACGAGTTAAAAACTGGAGGTTTGGGTAAAGAAATCCTTTTGATTTTCCCCCGAAAGATGGCCATTTATAAGGTTCAAAACAAGGTTGGATATGCCCCTAACTTGTTGCAGAAATATCATCCGGAGTTATCGACCAAGATTTGAAATATCCCCGTTTTAAAAGGTTAACTACACTCAGGGATCGACTTGACAGCGCGGCTAAATATCGTACAAAGTTTTCGTCTCAATAACGAAGTCTGGCATTTTATTGATATTTGGCATTAGATTGATATATATTGAAAATTGAATATGAAATAACAAATGTATTAGGAAGCCAGAGAGATGCAAAGTAGCGCGCTGAATTATCAGCGATTTTCTTATAGTAATGGTGTAATTCCCTCCCATGGACTACAACTTTGTCGTGGTGTAGGGCTTGTGTGTTCCGATGACCCCTAGAGCTGTGCTGGCGGGAGTAATAATAATTGCTCCTGGTAGGGTCACCCATGCCAGATAGGTCGAAGGTTAGGTGCCAGACGAAAGTTAGTCCACGCAGCGTGTGTTCCTCAGTGAGGCGGCTGCAAAGGCGTCTGACCCCAGTGGGGCGGCCATTAAGTGATGGTGTCACGTCAAAAACACTATTAAAGAAGGCAACGGGAAACCACCTAAATTATTATTCCCAAGAATATAATGATGGGCATTATAGAGAATATGAGTCCTTGCAACTACGGCAATCGGCCCAAGCGGCCGTGTGTCGTGCCCGGCAGCGGGAGAGGCAAGGCTTCCGCGGTCGTCATCCCACGAAACCCTTGCAGGGAAGAAATAACTGCAGCAGGACAGAAGACTCAGAAGAAGGCGAAAGTAGTTAGATTAGGAACCTGGAACGTCAGGACAATGTTGAGGAGAGGCAAATTAGAAAATATTATGCGAGAGATGGAAAGAGGTAATATAGATGTTTTAGGTCTATGTGACGTGAGATGGAAGGATAGCGGGGATTCCTGGAGTGACAATTATAGAGTGATATACAGCGGCGGGGACGAGAGCCAACGAGGGGTTGCCGTAATTTTAAATAAAGGGGTAGGAAGAAGCGTAGTCAACATAGAGCAAGCGACAGATAGAATTGTACTCTTAGAGATTAAAGCAGAGCCGACGAACTTGTCATCGTTAAGGTCCACATGTTTTTTAAGCTGATCTGGTTGTGCTAAATCAGAATCCGAATTAGTTAAAAACTTGTCATTACTCCTTTCTAGCCCAGCAAGACCAACCAAATCTCTTCCCACATACCCTATAACATGTGATAATAAATACCACCGAGCAACCACAAGGAGGAAGAAGTCGATTGGATGTACGATGAGTTAGAGGATGTAATCGCGTGTGTTCCGGCAGGGAAACATTTGATAGTGATGGGGGATTGGAATGCGACGGTAGGCGAAGGAAGAGATGGTGGTGAGGTGGGGGACTATGGGTTAGGCACGAGGAATGAACGCGGGGAGAAAGCAATTGAATTCTGCAGGAGACAGGGGTTAGTCATCACTAACACATGGTTTAGACACCACAAAAGGCGTAGGTATACATGGAAAATGCCAGGTGACTCAGAAAGGTATCAGTTAGATTATATTATGGTTAGGCACAAGTTTGGGAACAGTGTGATAAATTCGCACAGTTTCCCAGGAGCGGATGCGGACTCTGACCACAATTTAGTTGTTATGAAATGTAATGTTCGTTCGGATTAGGAAATAGAATTTAGAAGCAGTAAATGGATTAACGACGAAGGAGTATCAGCAGGGTGTAGAGAAAATGATGGATGACGGTAAAGAACTGAGTACTATCGAAGAAAAATGGGAATGTATCAAGAAAGGGATATTGGATGCCGCTAAAGACACAGAAAACCATGGGTAATGGATGAGATGATTGCAAAGATGGATGAGAGAAGATGGAAAAATGTAAACACAGAGTTAGGCAAAATGAAGTACAAAGAGTTAAACAATAAATTGAGAAGGGCCACAAATAAAGCAAAAGAAGAATGGTGGAAAACTCAATGCGAGGATATGGAAAGTTTACAGAAGACGGGTGAAATTGGTGCGCTATACAGCAAGGTTCAGTTATTATCGGGAAGTAAGGAGGCAAGATCTGTGCTAACAGTTAAAGAAAAGTCGGGTAAGATAATAGTTGAACCAGGAAAAATCCAAGAGAGATGGAAGGAATATATAGAAACACTGTATGGTAAAGAACTTAGGCCGACAAGGTTAGACATAGAAAAGGAAGATGACGTAGAAGAAGATAGTTTAGGTCCAGGCATACTCGACGATGAAATAGAAAGAGCATTAAAGGAGATGAAAGCAAATAAGGCCGTGGGGGTGGACAACATTCCTGTGGAACTGTTGAAATGTTTAGGAAAATGTGGGAAGGAGGCCCTATATGGACTGATTCGTAGTGTCTATGAGGAAGGAATCTGGCCGGAAGATTTTGTGAGATCAGTGTTAGTTCCTATTCCGAAAAAGGTAAAGGCTAAATAATGTGAGAATTACAGAACAATAAGTTTGATATCCCATGCAGCTAAAGTTATTCTCAGGAACATCAACAAAAGAATAGAGAGTAAGGCAAATGATTACTTCATCTACATCTACATCTACATAATACCCCGCAAGCCGCCGCAAGGGCGTGTGGCGGGGGGTGTTAGGCCACCACCCAAAAAAAGGAAAAAAGAAACACCGCATTCAAAACCAACACACACATGCAAGCCCCAATCCACAACAGTGCACACATTCATTGCAACACCCCATCATTCGACGCGCATGCAACCACACATCTACCTATCCTCACTCCAAAAGCATGCAAGTACATACGCTTACCTACAACAAATAATTCCACCCTAGGATGCAGCAAGAAACCTATCACGAACGTGCCAGCTTACTTAGGGAATGATCAGTTTGGGTTTAGGAAAGGAAGAGGTACGCGTGATGCCATTGCAGTAATGAGATCACTAATCGAGAGGAATACAGAATACAATCAGGACGTTTTTGCCTGTTTTGTAGATTTCGAAAAAGCGTTTGATAGAGTGAATTGGGAAAAGTTAATGCGCGTATTGCAGAAAATAGGAATGGATTGGGGGGACAGGAGACTGATCCGCAACCTGTACATGTCTCAGACTGCTCAGGTGCGAGTGGGGAACGGAGAGTCCGGATGGGCAGTGCTTGGAAGAGGTGTAAGGCAGGGTTGTCCATTGTCACCGGTGCTGTTCAACGTATATGTGGATGAAACGATTAAAGAGGCATGGGAAGAACTGGAGGTAGGAATGAAAGTCGGAGGGGAATTCATAAAATCGGTTAGGTTTGCTGATGACCAAGCATTAGTTGCTCAGTCAGCCAAGGGGTTTCAAGCATTGTTGAGTGAATTGGAGGTTCAGTGCGATACATTTGGGATGACAATCAATATTAATAAAACAAAGGTTATGCGATTTTCCAGAAAGAAAAGGCTAAACTGAATATTAAAATAGGCGGGGAAAAAATAGAGCAGGTAGAGCAGTTTACATATCTCGGAAGTGTTTTGGACCAACACGGTCAAAGTGGTAGGGACGTAAGGAGAAGAATTGCGCTAGGCAAGGAGGCTTTCTCAAGGAGGAGGGAGTTAATGACGGGGACATTGAGTAGGGAGGTTAAGACAAGACTCGTAATAACCCTGATATGGAGCGTAGCTATCTAAGTACGGCGCGGAAACATGGTCGCTGAAGCAGGAGGATAGACGTAGATTGGAGGCTTTTGAAATGTGGGTGTGGAGAAGAATGGAGAAGGTGAAATAGACCGAAAGGAAAACAAATGAGGAAGTACTTGAGATGGTGGGTGAGGAGAGAGGTTTGTTGAGAGAAATCCTATGGAGGCAGGAAAAATGGATGAAAAACGTATTGAGCGGTAGTGGAATGTTGAAGAAGGTATTAGAGGGGAGAATGTTGGGCAAGCGAGGAAAGAGCAGGAACAGGATAAGGATGTTGGACGGGATGAAAGGAGGAAAGAAGTACACAGAGATGAAGAGGGACCTGATGTAGATTAGGTTGCTGGATTGGGTTTTGTTTTAGTTTCAAAATATTTATTTGAAAGTTGTGTCCATCCAAAAACCTACCTTAACCGGTAGATTACCTAATAATAAAAATAATGTGTAAGCATGAGTTTCATAGAACATAAGCAAAACATTTCACCCTAATACACGCATTATATCGTTTCTTAATGTTCATTGCTAGTCGTTCATTATTTTGTTCACCATAGCATTTTCACTGAAAGCGTATGCATTTTCCATCAACAAATAATCTAACGATCTCAATATTCTTTACATTCACTCGTTTAATAAATACTTTATGGTCATACTTGTGCATGCATTTACAGCGTAACATTATGCTT
Organism: Hetaerina titia; assembly: GCA_037158775.1. Taxonomy (NCBI): domain Eukaryota; kingdom Metazoa; phylum Arthropoda; class Insecta; order Odonata; family Calopterygidae; genus Hetaerina; species Hetaerina titia. The sequence continues at coordinate 3,845,990 of CM073769.1, forward strand.
CTTTGGAAGTTTGTCCGGGCTCCGTTTCTTTATTTGGGGTAGAGAGCATTAATTCATTGACAAATATATAACGTCATGAATTGTACATATTTCTTTTACAACTTAACCTTATCGGCGCATGATTTCAATATTATTGAACTCACAACGAAAAAAGTAGCAGTACAACTACGTGCGTGAGGAGGGCCGGTAAGTTCAGATTATATTTGGATATCCAATCACAGAGAATTACAAATTACTCGTACATTTGAAGCAATCCACCAGTTTTTAAGAAAAATGCCAAGGGGGGAGGGGTATTATTCATCTACATAATGCCCCGCAAGCCGGCGCAAGGGCGTGTGGCGGGGGTTGTTAGGTCACCACCCCTAAAGACACTCCGACACAGTGATTTATCGGGAGATATCTGGGGATGAGGATCGTTTAATTCTAGCACGTGATTTAAATAGCATTAATGAATGGTGTTCAAAATGGGGATTGCCTTTAAATCTTAATAAATGTTCGGTGGTAAATTTCTTTAAAAGATCCACGGGATTAGTTTACAAATTAGCTGGAGTTACCTTGAAGTAGTTGATACGGTGAAATACCTAGGTGTTACATTCACTAAAGACTTAACGTGGGGGACCCATATACGTAAAGTCTGCGGGAAAGCATATAAAAAATTAGGATTTATTAGACGCATTGTCGGTAGAAGTGACTCCAAGGTCAAGGAACGTTGTTATCACGCTCTTGTAAGGCCCCATTTAGAATATGAATGTAGCGTATGGGATCCGTGTGAAAAAGGCCTCATTCGGGAAATTGAGAAGGTCCAACGCCGGGCAGCTCGTTTCGTGGAAAACTGTTACGATAAAACGAAAAGCGTCACTGAAATGCTTATGGAGTTGGGATGGGAATCATTGGAAGAAAGACGACTCAATGCTAGGTTAAACTTACTAAATAAATTCGGATCCGCATGTTTCAGCACGGAGGTCTCGAAAATTATTCGCTCTCCAACATATATAGGTCGCTTCGATCATGTGTACAAAATTCGGGAAATAGATGCCAGGACTAGCAGACTCAAGGACTCCTTCTTCCCACGGACAATACGGGATAACAACTCTAGGGTCACACTCGGAGATAACAAAAATGCCACTTGCCACCCTCCGCGTCTAGGTAACAATTAGTTGAACTCAATTGCATGCACTTTCACTAGCCTCCTGTGTGTTGTGTCAGAACCCTTCCCGCATGCCCGAGCGTCTTTACGAACTTCATGCTCCACCCTTCCATCCCTTGTCCCTCTCCGCGGGTGTGCCCTCCTCCCACCTGCAGCGTTGGGCCAGATTCCTCACCTTGGGTGGGAGAGAGTTTTGTGTGGAACGCTCTTGTGGTGGTGGTGTTTCGCCTGGCTACTTGCTATAAACTAGCTGGCACGTTCGTGATAGGTTTCTTGCTGCATCCTAGGGTGGAATTATTTGTTGCAGGTAAGCGTATGTACTTGCATGCTTTTGGAGTGAGGATAGGTAGATGTGTGGTTGCATGCGCGTCGAATGATGGGGTGTTGCAATGAATGTGTGCACTGTTGTGGATTGGGGTTTGCATGTGTGTGTTGGTTTTGAATGCGGTGTTTCTTTTTTCCTTTTTTTGGGTGGTGGCCTAACACCCCCCGCCACACGCCCTTGCGGCGGCTTGCGGGGTATTATGTAGATTTAGATGTAAAAAGGAACAAAGCCACGGGCAAAATCACCACGTGCATGCAAAACCACACCCACAGTGGCGTGCGTATACACTCGTGAAAAAATCCCTTAATCCCATTCGCATGCGATACTTAAGGTTTCCCAATTTTTTTAAAATTTTACAATACTAACAGTTTTTCGTGAGGTGTTTCAGGGAATTAATATCAGTTTTTCTTTCAAATAATCCGCTTATGAGAATTACTTATTGACAGTTTACTAAAATGTTTTACTGGTAATCAAATTGTACGACGGCGTTCCCAAACGCTGATTTGTAATGGTAGAACGTACGAATGCGAAGAAAAAGTAATCGAAAAACAAAAAAAAATCAAAAGGAAAAATGTTTTTGTTACACATAATAAAAAGATAACTTTTCTGCGCATTCCCAATCAAGTGCCTACTAAAACGTAAATTTCACTCATATGAACATCTTACCGATTGAGATTGAATTTCCTCGATCAAAATTGGATGGATCAGCTAACTAATTAGTAACTGATAACAATCCTTAATGGAACCCGATCGACATAAGGAACCTCGCACAATCCCTCAATCACCCTTACCTCGCGAGGTCAACACAGGAGCGAAAACGTACATTGCGACAAATTATACCTGCTTGCCGATTTCCATCAATCATCAATGAATGGGATTCTTTAAGGGTTGGTGAACCAGCACCACTGCCACGCCCTCAAGGCGACTTGTGGTGGTTGGGTGCTGGTTGTAGATGGATTTTATTTCTATACTTTAAAGCGGGTTGTCTATCACGCATAGAGACGTATGTTACACCCACGCGATTAAGATATTTAAGGGTAATAATTGATTACGAACAATTTGATGATGCATCATGTCCGGTGTAAAATCACACCATGCAGACGGAAATAGACACCATACATCACTATTGGGAATCTACATCTACTCAACATCCCGTAAGCCGCCGCAAGGACGTGTGGCGGGGGGTGTTAAGGCACCACCCGTAATTTAGAAAGAAAAAACCGCATGCAGAAGCCACAAATTTATAGTTCACAAATCAAGCATGGTAAACATTCATGCACGAACCCTTTCACTCCACACACAGTCAAACCCACAAACTACCAACAATGATAGGTATTGGTTCGGGAAGCCGAGGAAATACTCGGATAAGTGACGGAAGGTTGGTATCCCTGGCTAGCGGTACTCGAAATGGAGGGGGGGAGGGGGTAGCGCACCGAAATCCCCGTGAAAGCAAGTGTACTGCCGAAGAAGTCCGAGCGAGGATGGAGGGTCGGGCAGGGGCGGCGCAGCTGCCGACGCGGGACCGACCCATCGACCGCCCGCCACAGAGTGGGACAATGCCTCACCCCCCCTCCCCCTCCGACCATCCCCCACTCCCGCCCCCCATACGACCGCAGAGAGCCGGCGTTCCATCCCTCCCACCTCGTCCCCAAGGCCACGAACCCACCTCTCTTGCTAAACCCCTACCCCCCCCCCCCGACCCACCTCCCCTCCTCCTGTCCCATCACCCCTGATCCCTCCCATGGCGAAACTACGAGTGCCGATCCGACCCGGGGAGAGGCTTTTGCCGACTCCGAACGGCGAATAACGGCGGAGAATTGCCCAAGGAGCAGCTGCGATAGCGGGGAACGCACACCGAGGGCGAGGCTCAACTTCTATTGCCTCGAATTTAAGCCTCATTATCACTAGTGTGACTTAACTGTTATTAGGATTCCTGCAGGAATAACTCCCATGACCGCAGGCTCCGGTAACAAAAGATGTAGAGGATAGATTCCTATCCTGACACCCCGACTTTCCCGGATTCCCCGACACTTCCTTA